>JARGCV010000693.1:1450000-1547500 GCA_034064705.1 Bothrops alternatus
CTAAAGGATTGTTCCTTTTCCCCCCTCCCTTTTTCATTACCCAATGCATAATCATAGAAATTTGCGTGGATTTTTTATTTTATTTTATTTTAGAATGAGCTTTAGAAGTTCATATATCTAAACCAGGGGTTAGGGATGCCCCTTTCGTTATACAGGTGGTTGCAATATCCTTTTGTGTGCCTACTTCTCTCGCTGTTTCAACCCATTCCTCTCTTTTTAAACCCTCAAGCATGTTTCCATATCATAATCATAACTGTTCCTCCCTGTTATTTTTTAACCGTGTTCCAATTTGGGGAGACAACCATTTGGATGATTCTACATAACAGAGGTTGCCATTGTTTGGAGGCAAAGAACAAATTGATGGATGGCAGATAATCAAAGTGACAGCCAGGCTTTGGCGCAAGCAATATTTACCTTACATCTGTCACTTAAGACATTTTACTGCCAATCAGCTCCCTTAAGAAGGCTAGTTAGAACAATAGGGGTCTTTCTGTTTAATTCCCCCTATTGACTCCGGCATACGCTGACAAAGTTCGGCCTTTATGTAATCCGCAAAGCATGTGTGGGTTGGCTTAGCCAAGTTTTGAGATATGTATCCCCTGGTGTCAATGAGCTGGTGGGGGGGGAGGGAGGCCTCACATCGTGGTCAAATCATTGAAGGTGGTCCTTCATCAGCAACTGGGTTGAGCACACACACAATTGGCTTTGTCCAAAGTTGAGATGTCAGAGTGATAGAAATTCATTTTCAGCCCTTCTCTGTGCAGCTGCTGGAGACCGAAAGGGGTCTTTGATGGTTCAAGATATGGCCACTGTTCTCAGATCGCTTCTAGCTGCAAAGTGACTCTGTAAAACGAAGCCCCTTTTGCAGAGGGTTTGCTAGGGGTTGTCTCCTTGGGTTAGCAAGGCCAAGTTTAATAATAGGATTCAGAAAAATCACAGTCAAGCATACAAATTACAGGACAGCAAGGAGGGGGGGAAAGCCCAAGAAAAATCTTCTGGGTCCTTTTCTATGGTTCGTCAACTTTGGCCAAATTGAAAAGTGAACAGGAGAGAATCCAGCATTTGTTCACCTGCTTTATATTTTGAGATATTTTAATACCCCGTTTCTAGAGAAAAGTATAACAGAATAAAAGTATAGAAAGTATAAAAGAAGCAACGTAGTTGTCCTTATGAAGGCCAAATGTCTATGGAGATTTGCAATCGTCCAGGCCACGATTGTCCCAAAGGTGCTTTTTCCAAAAGGCAACTGGACTTCCTTGGTTTAATTACTCTTTGAAAATCTTTCGCTTCTCATCCAAGAAGCTTCTTCAGTTCTGAAGAAATGAAGAAGCTTCTTGAATGAGAAGTGAAATGTTTTCAAAGCAAAAACCCCAGTTACCTTTTGGAAAATGCACCTTTGGGATAGGTGGAACCATAGCTTCTCCAACTTGCTCTAGCTCAGCTTACAAATTGGTCTTCAGTTTGGAGATTCCACAAATATTTCCTGATTTAAAGCAAACCTATCACAAATAATTCAACCCAGCATGAAAAATAAAGCAAAGAGGAAGATTCTGATGCATTAAATGTCATGGTTCATCAAAACCAAGTCAACACAAAATAAACACTAATATTGTTTAGAAGAGCACCAAAATGAATACTTGGCTTCTTGTATATTAGTGTTTTTGCATGTGTGTGCTTCACACAACTATAGTATGAAATCCTTCACATTTAATGAAGGGAGCCACTCTCTTTTAAGTTTCAGTGACATGGAAAAATTATGCATCCAAATTATGATGGATCTGAGGAACATCTAGTGAACATTTTCAATAGCACCCTGCTTATTATCTTGTAGTCTGCCCTGAACTGGAGAGTCTTGTTCCCTTGTTAAGATTGCGACAAAGAGAAGTCCAGGGATTGGACAATTTCACTATGAAAGTCAGAGGACATTTTCCAACGAGAATAAACGAGGACCACAAAGAAAATGAAAGTGAGGAAAAATCCTGAGATTTTGCCAAAGTAACCAGCAGACTTCCAAGGCAATCTGTCAATGCATTTATTCTGGAATTTCCTCTGCCTGTACTGTAGGATTTAATTTTTCCACAAACCCTAGTATTCTCCTCGACTGAGAATCACATTATTAAGGAAAAGATGTTGACCAGCATTTCAATTTGGACTTTCCTAACTCCCCCCCCCCTTTTTTTTGCTTTTGACATTATCAGAGGCTGACTTGAAGATCATGTTCATTATACCCCTGTAGGGGAGGTGATCAAAAAACGAGCTTTGTAAGTGCCCAAGTGTGCTAGGCTTTTACACACTCCTGCTTCTGAAATAAGGAACTGAGGTCTGTTGACTGGTCAAGCTGCAAAAATATCTAAGGTTGCACAAGATGAGAAGCTTCACACAGACCCAGAGAACCTGGCTGGGAAAACAAACGCAACTCCATCTGTGGGAGGGGCACTTCTACATTCAGAAGAGTCCCAAATGGATTCTTGTTTTGCAGGAAACTTTCTCGAAATAGATGCTTCTCAATTATTTTGCTTTCAACAGCCAATTTCACTCCTGTTTTTCCATCTCTATCGGTACATTGTGCTATGTCATTCCTAAAATCCAAGCTTTATTTCTTTTGCATTTATGATACCAATGCCATCGTCTAAGTCTTGGATCTTTAAGGTTTTATTTTAAAAAATAATACGAATCATCCGACTATCCAAATGGCCAACTACTACTACCATAATAACAGAATAACAGAGTTGGAAGGACCTTGAAGGTCTTGTAGTCCAAACTCTTGCTCAGGTAGGAAACCCTATGCCACTCCAGACAAATGATTGTCCAATCTCTTCTTAAAAACCTCCAGTGACCAATCAATCAAAATAGAGCTTCTCAACTATTTTGCTTTCAACAGCCAATTTCACTGCTGTTTTTCCATCTCTATTGGTACATTGTGCCATTTCATGTTCTTCTAGTCCAACCCCCTGCTCAAGCAGGAGACCCTATACCATTTCAGACAAATGGTTGTCTGATCTCATCTTAAAAACATGGAGCATCCACAATTTCTGGAGGCAATCCATTCCACTGATTAATTATTCTAACTGTCAGGAAATTTCTCCTTAGTTCTAGGCTGGATCTCTCCTTGATAAGCGTCCATCCATAACTTCTTTTTTTTTTTTTAGAAGACTACTATAAAACTTTATTGGGGAATAATCCACCATAACATTGAAAGAACAGGTAGTCAAATTCTTGAGAAAACCTTGGGTTTGACCTAATATACAGTGAAAGAATTCTGTCAGAAAAAAAGGTCTATGTCTATCAAGATCCATAGTCTTAATTTCAATTTACTTACTTATGATTCTAATTATAATATTTAACTCAATATTTGTTTTCACTGAAAAATGACAATATTTTTAGTAGACAATATTTTTCCATCAAATTATTAGAATTGAAACAAAATACATTTAATTGCTTTCCTATAAAAATGAAGTCCAAAATTTTTTAGAAGTACTTCCATGGTGGAGATGGGATCATCTTTTCTTGAAGCCATATTTCTTTCGCTCATAAAAGAGATCTGTTTTTGAACTACCCAAATTGACAATCTTGGGACAGCTATCTTGATCTTTTTCTTGAATAGTACATTCCTTGCAGTAATAAGCATCAGAGACTTATTACAACGTCCTTGGTAAGAGCCGTAGTTGCACTCATCACAAATGCATACCAGTGTACAAGGTCGTACATAAGAGTCGCAGATAACACATTTGCCATCACATTTTTCACATAGTCTCCCAATAGCCACTCCAGCCTGTTTGCGCCATAACTTCTTGACCTGCCTTCAGGTGCAGAGAAAAGGTTGATCCCTCTGATTTTTCTGTTTACCAAGAAATAAAGATATTCTCCAACAGGTTTCCAGGAGACAGAATCTCTTTACAACTACAGTAGCATGGCTGTTAAGAGAGCGATTTTAATTGCCTGTCCTTGTCCTTTGTGGTGTCTTACTTCTGACCACCAACCCGAAGATGAAAAGAAAGAACTGTGTAATGTTACAGCTGGCCAAAAGCTAAAAGTTCAGAAGGAGAGAAAAAGAGGGGGGGGGCGCGGAATATATCAAGCTTCTCCAATTTGTTAAAATTTAAATGGAGATGTTCTTGAGTCATGCCATTGGTATGCAGTTCTGATTTCAGGCCTTGAAGCAGGAGAAATGACAAAAGGAAAGTTTGAGAGAGGGCAACAAGCCACAGGCCATCCAAGGAAGAAGACAAGGAGATGTTGAAAATGTCAAGAATGAGAAGAAATTCTATCCTAACAGCTTTTACTCAGGGAGGAGGTGAAGCTCATGTAACATGCCAAGATGGGTTATGTCCCAGCTCCCACTGATTTCAAGAGGAGATTTATGGATTTCAGCTGGAGCCAGTTCTTCACTAAGCTCACACACAATGAACTGTCATTGTGTGGATAGACCAGGGCTTACCAGTTGAGTCAAAGATTGAAGGGTGTGCATGTGTGTTTAGGCAGAACAAAGCTTTGTCCAAGGGTGTATGCAAAGGGAAACTTCACAAAAGAAGATTGAAACTCCTTAGCTCCATAATTAAAACAGAGAAGATAATTTTCTAGGACATTTCATTCATATTTTTGTTTCAAATACTAGGCTTACTGGTTTACTTTGACCCCGAAAATATAGGCCTGGCCTGGCCTTGCCTTGCCTTTTCTCCCCCCCCCCTTCCCTCTTTTTTTCTTTTCTTTTCCCTTTTCCTTTCCCTTTCCCTCTCTTCTCCTCTCCTCTCCTCTCCCTCCCCTCCCCTCCCCTCCCCTTTCCTTCCCTTCATTATGTAATAGGTTGTATTTTACTCTCAAATTGCTGAGTGGGCATGCTGCAGTAAGACAAATTTTAGAAATAAATATACATTAAGAAAATGAGGATCCATCTTCGATGGTACCTGACTAAGTAAACTACAACTCCCATATTCCCTAGTTTACATGGCCAACAGTGAACTTGTGGATTAATGATCAGCTTCAACGTCATCAGGAAAATTTACATTCTCACTGTGGTTGCAGCTTTGGAAACTAACTATAAATGGCTGCTGATCCCTGCCAATTAAATGCCACCCTGCTGCTAGTTGGCCATCCAGATGCCATTCCTTCCAGAGAACTTGTCAGACTGTGGTACCAATGGAGATAAATATACTTATTAGTAGGGTGCCAGTATTTAGATGTGGGCAACCTTCAAGGAGATAATGCTTCTCCTTTTGGATGATTGATGTGCAGTGTTTCTATCCTGAACATTTCTCTTC
This sequence comes from Bothrops alternatus, assembly GCA_034064705.1. Lineage (NCBI taxonomy): Eukaryota > Metazoa > Chordata > Lepidosauria > Squamata > Viperidae > Bothrops > Bothrops alternatus. The sequence continues at coordinate 1,455,259 of JARGCV010000693.1, forward strand.
CATAAACCATGTCATAAGTTTCCATCTTTTGCGGTGTCTCTTCTTGCAAATGCTACCATTCCCCCCCCCCCCAAATCTTGCTATTAAGGACTATTCCTTCCACATGAAAGGAATCCCAAGACACAAAGAAAGAGTATGTCTTGGAACGGTGTTTGGAGGAAGGAAGGAAGGAAGGAAGGAAGGAAGGAAGGAAGGAAGGAAGGAAGGAAGGAAAGAGAGATAGGTTGGAAATGGGAGGTAAAAAGGAAGGAAGGACGGAAGGAAAGAAGGAAGGAAGGAAGGAAGGAAAATTGTTCATTAATTCTATTTTTGGCAAGGTCAATGTTTAGAGGAATCTTGTAACATATTAAAATCCTTGGCCTGGTAAGCCAAACCTGACCCTCCTCCTTATCAACTCAATTGTCAGCAATTTCATCTCTGAAGGGATGTCCTAAAAGGGTGATTTTAGATCAAGCCAGTGATTCCAACCATTTCAGTTTCCATATGTGTGGACCAACTCTCAGAATTCTGCTGACAGTAAGACAGTTTGTACTAATTCTAGGAGAAGACCATCTGCTTGGAGGTTTTCTAAGGTTGGGAATTGCTGGTCTTGATCCTGCCAAATTACAGTTTTTGCAGGCAGCCTTAGGTGATAGAAGTTGAAATTCATCAACATCAGAAGAACTAAAAGTCTCTCATGCTCTTTGAGAAACCTTTTGCCTCACACAGCAATTCAGAAGTTAATCTGAACTAGGGTCACTTAGTCCGACTCAAGGGAATTCCTTACATTTATTTATTTAGAAAGTTAGTTACTTGTAGATCACTTCCCATCTTCCTCTATCTTGAGGCAGTCAATAATCAACAATTCAGGTACAAACTACAAGCAGCAAATTAAAACATAGTATATCTTCCCATTTTTCACAAGTGAGAAAAAGGAGTTTCAAGCCAAACCATTCAAGGAAAGTCCAGATGAAGTGGTCAGCCTTAAAAAAAAAAGCTACAATTTTGTAATTGTAGATGTCTGGTGTCCTTTAGGTGGTTTCTAAGAAGTCCTGCTTGTGAGTAACAGGCATCTTTGCTTTTCAGCATCCCCATTATGTTCCTCATTATATCATCTTTGTCAGCATCTTTAGATACTTTGAAGTGTTGTCCTTCTTCTCAGGATTCTTTATGGGGGACGATCCTTCTGGAGGATAGAACAATTTTGGTACCATATGTTGGACCTCTATTGAGTGATGCAGTGAAGACCTTTGCTGTCAACTCGCAGATATTTTGAGAAGGTGTCAGATTTATTCTTTGAGTTGTCCTCTGATGGATGGGTCTTCTATTTGTGTTTTGTTTCGCTAAGGTCAAATGTGTTTACTGTGGAATGATGTAACTAGGAACATTTTCTTGCCATACTGTCTCACTGGCACACAAATGGCTTTTTATGTCAACGCCTATAATTAAAAGAAAGGTGGCCAGATGTTAATTATAACCCCTATTTCAGGCTTTGCGTGAAAGCGTCCTCTGTCATGCCAGATGTCACTCTAGGGGTCTTCCCCCCAAAAAAATGTTCTCTCTGGCGACATTAGGAGTTTGTGGTTGACCACAAAAAGGAAGTGGTCAACTTGATTCATTTGAATTATTGGTCTATGGGTCCCATTGGCTCTGACTGCCTGGAAAAGTAGAATTGTCACATCCATGCCAGATCCAGAAATGTAGAACAAAGAACAGCCTCCAATGAATGGACTATGAGCAAAAAAGTATCAGGGGGTCCTTGGTGCTCTCTGAGTTTGGTTGTTTTCTTGCAGACGTTTCATTACCCAAACTAGCATGGATGATATTACCTAATTTGGGTAATGAAATGTTTGCCAGAAAATAACTAAGTTCAGAGAGCACCAAGAACCCCACAGTTCAACCCTGAGCTACAAATATTCTCCTTTAAAAAAAGAATCAACCAAGCTTTGATGGGCTTTAGAAAGCCCCATGCATTCTAGGTGTGCATCGTTTCATGGCTTAACTCTTCTTTGCTGTTACCGTCATCTTCATCATTCCCATTTATCATTTATTATTTTTGCCTGATGGATCACTGTAACCAAGATTCCAAGATCCAATTTCCAACAAGTTGCCAGGAAAAGTTGCAAAGTTGCAAATTTGCAAAGAGAAGCCAGAACAAATCCGTCTTCCCCAATTGTAATAATTCAAGGGTGTGTCTAATTATGCATACAGATATAGTAACTAATAAAAATGGGGCTGGTAACCACAAACAGCTGGAAATTGCATGTCGGCTTACAATAATCTACCATGAATTTGATGAATCAAGGAATTGACTCAGAATAAGCCATGAATGATGTCCTTTCCAAAGTTGAACTAAGAGAGTGCAAAAATGCATTAAAAAAATCATAGATATAGAATTTGTCTTGTTCCTAAATGGATTCCTATGATATATATCCAGCAATAGAAGGTTAATCTGTCTGGACCATCAAGATTTAGATGGTTGCTCCAACTATCAACCTGAATCTTGATTGCCCTTCCAAGAGCAGAAATGTTATTCCAAATGTTGCCAGTTAATGGTCATAAAATGCAAAATATCTAAGGCATTTGGCCACTGAGTTCCAGTCTGAATGTCAGCTTCTACCTTTTTTAGCCTTTTCTCTGCTTGTTCCTTTTCAACAGCTTTCCACCACGTTCCTGGTGAAACTATTCCAACCATCCCAAAGAAACTGATGAAAGTTTAACAAATGTGATACCCTTCAACCTAGAGTATTGCCACACATTTCATTCAGTCTCTAACTCATTGTTTTTGCTACATCTTTTTTTTTCAATTTTCTCTCAACACGGTCATATTAATAATTATCCTAGCAAAGTTTATATAAAAATGTCTGGAGATATATATATATATCCAGCCCAGGTTCGAATCTCAGAAGGGTATGTTTGGCTGATGAGAGCTAATTAGCTTGAAATAGCTATTCCATTTTTCCTTAATTCTTTGTTAGCAATCCAAATTTTTATATATATATATGTAGGTCTTTGGTTCTTCGGGTTTTCTCCCGCGTAGAATTTGAAGTGTCTTGGCAACGTTTCCTAGAAGCAGAAGCCAAAAGCACCAGCCTGAAGATGATGAATGAGATTTCATCGAAACGTTGCCAAGACACTTCAAATTCTACGCGGGAGAAAACCCGAAGAACCAAAGACCTACATACAAACACCCGCGAAAACCTCAGAAAACAAATATATATATATATATATATATATATATATATATATATATATATATATATATATATATATATATATATATATATATATATATATATATATATATATATATATATATATATATATATATATATATATATATATATATATATATATCGTATATATATATACCGTATATATATATATATCGTGTATATATATATCGTGTGTATATATATATCGTGTGTATATATATATATATATATATATATATATATATATATATATATATATATATATATATATATATATATATATATATATATATATATATATACCGTATATATATGTTTTTTAAAATTGTTGACAAAGAAATAAGGGATTTCTGAGATAGCTATTTCGAGTTATTTAACTCTCTTCAGTCAGAACTCACCCTTCCGGGATTCGGAATATATATATATATATTTGTGCTTGCAGATGGCTCTGGGTTGAGCTGAAACAAGCAAAGGAAAGAATGATTTCTTCCTCCCATATTTGGGTTTACAGGGTGCAATCTAAAAAATAACCACTTGACACACATATTCACTCCCTGAATATTAACAAAGCGGGAGAGAGCCTGTGGCTTGAGACTAAAGCTTCTGCCTAGCATGCAGACTGCCCAGGTTCGAATCTCGGAAAGGGTGAGTTCTGACTGAAGAGAGTTAAATAACTCGAAATAGCTATCTCAGAAATCCCTTATTTCTTTGTTAACAATTTTAAAAACATATATATATATATAAAAAGTGGTTATTTTTTAGATATATATATAGCTTATGAACCAGAAAGGGGAGGGGGGAAGATGTGTTCCTTGAGGAACCCCCTTAAGGTTCACACCGAGTCATTCCAAATGCCAATGAAAGCTACACTGAGTCTCATCAAATTTCCTAGCATTGGTTCAGACCACACAGTGATATGAAGGCATACAAAAAACTGGGCGGAGTCTATCTTATTATAGTCTGTGACACAGTCATTATTATTCCACTATATTCCATTATAATATTCCACACTTGTAACCCTGCATCCAGTTTTGGTCACCACAATATTAAAAAAAAGATGTTGAGACTCTAGAAAGAGTGCAGAGAAGAGCAACACAGATGATTAGGGGACTGGAGGCTAAAACATATAAGGAACGGTTGCTGGAATTGGGTATGTCTAGTTTAATGAAGAGAAGGATGAGGGGGGACATGATAGCAGTATTCCAATATCTCAGGGGTTGCCCCAAAGAAGAGGGAGTCAAGCTATTCTCCAAAGCACCTGAAGCCAGGACAAGAAACAACGGATAGAAGCTAAGCAAGGAGAGAAGCAACCTAGAACTAAGGAGAAACTTCCTGACAGTTAGAACAATTAACCAATGGAACGGCTTCCCTCCAGAAGTTGTGGATGCTCCGTCACTGGAGTCTTTTAAGAAGAGACTGGACAGCCTCTTCTTAAAATGGCAGCAAGTATGGGAACGTAATAATAAAATCACATTGGCGACATCCTGTAAAGAAAATCTCTATAAGATGTAAAATGTACGCAAGCGCAACATTTAAGAGAGAACTTTTATAAAATGTTTTATAGGTGGCATCTAGATCCAAAAAAACTATCATATATCTACCCTGACATCCAACCTAAATGTTGGAGATGTGATAGTATGGAGGCTACATATTTTCATGTATGGTGGACATGTAGAAAAATTAAAGCTTTCTGGAGAAAAATATGGTGGACACTCCAAACCATTTTGAAAAAGCGTATTGAATTTCTACCTCAGTTGTTTTTGCTAGGGATCATAAAAGACTGTAACACCGTAGAGACGAACTTAATTTTGAACCTGATTACAGCAGCGAGACTGTTGGTGGGACAATATTGGAAGAAGCCAGAATTACCATCTATTGAAGAATGGTAATAAGTTATAATTATAACTTATTATAAGAATAAGTTATAAATTTGGCAGAAATGGCTAAAATATCGGCATATTTGAAGGATCATTCAAATGAAAAATATATGTTGGACTGGAAACATTGGATAGACTACATACAAGAGAAACACCAATCAAAGAAAATGTATCTGGCTTATAGTTAAATCTTGATATACGGAGTGAAGAATGTTTACAAACTTAAATTGATTGTATTAAGTTGAATAGCATTTAACTTGAATTTTTTTTCTTGGTTTACATGTACAAATATATATCTAACAATAAAAAAAAAGAAGAACGTTGCAGGAATTGGGTATGTCTAGCTTAATGAAAAGAAGGACTAAGGTGACATGATAGCAGTGTTCCAATATCAGGGGGGGGGCTATCACAGATAGGAGGGAGTCAACCTCTTCTCCAAAGACCTGAAGGCAGGACAAGAAGTAATGGATGGAAACTAATCAAGGAGACAACCAACCTAGACCTAAGGAGAAATTTCCTAACAGTTAGAACAATTAATCAGTAGAAGGAGTTGCCTCCAGAAGTTGAGGGTGCTCCAACTTCGCAGGTTTTTAAGAAGAAACTGGACAAACATTTGTCTGGAATCATATAGGGTTTCCTCCTTCAGGATGGAGTTGGACTAGAAGACCTACAAAGTCCCTTCCAATTCCGCTATCCTGTTTTTGTTATAGTAGTAGTAAATTGGCCGGTCGTACAGATAGCCAGATTTTAATATTATTATTTTTAAATACAATCTTAAATATCCAAGACTTAGACCATGCCATTGGCATCATAAATCCATCCATCCATCCATCCCCTAAAGTCATTTTTTTATTTAAAAAATGGTGTCATCGTTTCTGCCTATTTTAGCATTAAGATACTCAAATCCTTGTTTTCTTGCATCCCATATTTTTTCAGAAAAGGTACCAGAGCTGTTTATAATGAGGCCTCACGCTGAGTGCAATTAAACCCTACTGTTTCCAATCAGGTTTAATGTGAGGATAAAGTGAATGCTCCCTGAGATTCGAGAGGAGGATAATTTGTCAGTAATAATAAGTGTAGACAAACAGGATGTTCTCCAGTGCAGTAACCCTGATGAGAACCAAATGTGTTCTTAGGGACCGTGTCTAAATTCTGAACTACGCATGGATCAGCCAAGCCCAACAACATACACATTTTGCTGAGTTTTGTTTTTTTTCCTGGAACATTTTACAGCCAATTCCCAACCAACGTGGAGAAGAAAAATCATGTGGGTAGCACAGTTGTGTGGTTATCATCAGCCAACTCTTTATTAGTTTCTTCAAAATTCAGTTTTATAGCCTGGTTAGATGTCTCCACATCCAGTCTCATAACCTGTCTGGGAAAAGGGAAGAGTAGAGTAGAGTAGAGTAGAGTAGAGTAGAGTAGAGTAGAGTAGAGTAGAGGAGAGGAGAGGAGAGGAGAGGAGAGGAGAGGAGAGGAGAGGAGAGGAGAGGAGAGGAGAGGAGAGGAGAGGAGAGGAGAGGAGGTAGAAAGTAGAAAGTAGAAGGTAGAAGGTAGAAGAGGAGAAGAGAGGAGAGGAAGTAGAAAGTAGAAGGGAGAAGGAAGAGAAGAGAAGAGAAGAGAAGAGAAGAGAAGAGAAGAGAAGAGAAGAGAAGAGAAGAGAAGAGAAGAGAAGAGAAGAGAAGAGAAGAGAAGAGAAGAGAAGAGAAGAGAAGAGAAGAGAAGAGAAGAGAAGAGAAGAGAAGAGAAGAGAAGAGAAGAGATCTTTTCTTTTTCCCAAGAAGTATTGTTGGGAGGGGTTTGAAAATGGGAAATAAAGCTGGTGACATCTTTTTTTTATCAAGTTCTGGAGTGAAATCCAGGGAACTTATGTTCAACTAGTATCTTCCCCAATTTATTATCTTAAAGATGTATTTCTGGACCACTTCTCAGTATAAATAAATAATTCTCTGCCTTGTTCACTGAGCAGGACATTCCATCCATATTTATAGCTGCCCATTAAACATGTCCTTATCAAGACAGCAAACTGGCCACATTTTTTTCTGCTTGACCCCTCCCTCCCCCTCAGCTCTCCTTGATGTCCTTCACTTGAACAGGTGAGCTTGGTGGAAATCTTTGGATTTCAGAAATCCAAAACCATGACTAGATGGCAATCACGAGATGCCCAAACCTCCAACTTTTTGTCATCTACTTGTTGTAGCCAAGATCTGCTAACCTTGAGGTAGGCACGGTTCCAAGCAAACCTTGGATTACCGCCAAGCCAGAATTGCAGAAATGCCTGTGGTACTTCAGTGGACACAGAAGCATTTCTGCAAATATCCCCATTGTGGCTGGGGGTTTGCCTTGCAGCAGGCCACATCTCCACGTTTGTTTGTGTTTTAATTAAATCGTCTTTTAGAGAAATGGAATTTGCCGTGGCAGAGAAATTACGGGTATCAAGAGTGGTAGCGAAAGACACATGGGGGCTTGTAGGGATCTTCCAGGCTTGCCAAGAGTGACTCCACAGGATATCAGCTAGGCAAGGGTGTCTGTGAGAGGGTGGGCAAAAAATTCAAGATGGTGGCAATGCAACCATACATTTAGAGCATCAACACCTTTGACCTGCATTGAAGATTGAAAGGGATAAGGCTATGCACTCTCTCTCTCTCTCTCTCTCACACACACACACACACAGAGAGGGGGGAGGGAGGGAGGGAGGGAGAGAGAGAGAGAGTTGTTCCTGCAGTCAGGTCTTCTTTCTGACCCGATCTGAAAATACCAGCTCCCAACTGCATCTATCTTCTGTATTATTCTTCTCTGTTTTTAAATATCAATCTAATTGTCTACCTAAGTTTGTATTATCCAAATTGGTTTGCAATTTGTTTTAATAATTTTTGTTTTAATGTTGCAATAGTTTTAATTTCTTATTAGACAGCAATTCTCCTTAGTTTTTCTGGAGGATGCTTGGAACTAAATTTTAGATCTTCTGCAGAGAAAACAGAGATGCTATCACTTGGTAAGCTTTGATTTTTCCTACTGTATATCTATATGTTTGGAAGAATCTTGGGTCAACTTTCAGGGTGGGCATACATTGTTCACTGCCTATCTACCGTGTTTCCCCTAAAGCAAGACAGGGTCACACTTTCTTTTTATCCCCAAAAGCCCCACTATGTCTACTTTCGGGGTACGGCTTATATTGATTGGAAAACAATTGTCAGTTTTATTTTAAGTATTTAAGTATTTTAAGCAGGAGGCGGAAGTGGGCAGGAGTAATATGTCTTACTTTCGTGGTACGGCTTATATTAGCCGACCCCCTGAAAACCCCGATACGTCTTACAATCGGGGGTGTCTTACTATCGGGGAAACAGGGTAGTACCACTTGTCCTCCCTCGTCCTCACCAAATGTGAAAGTGAAAGAAAGGAAAAGAAAGGTGCCAAGGGAAGGGTTATTTATGGGATCACAGGAGGGGGTTTCAAAGCCCCCCTTGAGCAGAGATCACCCCTCACCTCCAGGCTGAGCCTTGGAAATCCAGCCATCCATTATTCTGTCTCTTTGGACAAAAGTGTGGAATTGGACACAGAAGGATTTCAAATGGTAGTAACCTGGGCTCTTGGACCAGAAGAAAACTCACATTTTAGCAGGCAGGGTCTCCAGTTTATAGGTTACACCTTGGTAGAATTTTTTTTTTTAGAAGTTGGCTGGGCAAAAGGCAGAAGATTAAGATTATTGGGCGAGAGACTGACTTTTTTCTTTCTTTTGCTGTTTTGAATAGCTCAACATCAGCCAGATTTTGAACCTAGCATGCTTCAAGCAACTTAAGGAAAAGGGAATTCTAGCAGAAAAGGTTCACTGTGACCTTTTTAAAATTTAAAATTTAACTTATATGCCTTAAATGCGATGGATAGCATTTACTGAAAACTAAACCATTCTGAAGGTAAAGAGGCTTACTCCCAAACAGGCATGTGCATAACAATGCAACAATGCAAGAGGTGCTTTTTCGAAGAAGAAGAAGAAGAAGAAGAAGAAGAAGAAGAAGAAGAAGAAGAAGAAGAAGAAGAAGAAGAAGAAGAAGAAGAAGAAGAAGAAGAAGAAGAAGAAGAAGAAGAAGAAGAAGAAGAAGAAGAAGAAGAAGAAGAAGAAGAAGAAGAAGAAGAAGAAGAAGAAGAAGAAGAAGAAGAAGAAGAAGAAGAAGAAGAAGAAGAAGAAGAAGAAGAAGAAGGGACGATTGAGAAGAAATGTGGTTCAAATTATAGTTCAATGCAATTTAACAAGCAGTCCAGAAGTAGAAGAAGGTGGTTTTGTGCATAATAATGCCACAATGCAAGAGGTGCTTTTTCGAAGAAGAAGAAGAAGAAGAAGAAGAAGAAGAAGAAGAAGAAGAAGAAGAAGAAGAAGAAGAAGAAGAAGGAGGAGGAGGAGGAGGAGGAGGAGGAGGAGGAGGAGGAGGAGGAGGAGGAGGAGGAGGAGGAGGAGGAGGAGGAGGAGGAGGAGAAGGAGAAGGAGAAGGAGAAGGAGAAGAGATGATTGAGAAGAAATGTGGTTCAAAATATAGTTCAATGCAATTTAACAACCAGTCCAGAAGTAGAAGAAGGTGGTTTTGCTTCTTATCCAAGAAGCTTCTCAACCAAAAAGGAAAAAAAACAGTCTAGTTACCTCTTGAAAAAGCATCTTTGAAGCAACTATGACCTGGAAGACTGAGAATCTCCACAGACGATGCAACATGAGATGTCCTACAGCTTTTAATTTTCAAACCCTGGATCTCCCTGAGGTTACAGAATCCAAATGCACCTCTTCATTCCTTAGCTGCCGTGGGGTTAAGATGCCCCTGCACACTAATATGGGAGAAACAGAGCAGTTTGAGTAAGCATAACACGATTTGTTGACGACAAATGAGTCAATTAAATCTGCATAAATCTCAAAGGGAAGTCTTTCTAGAACAACAACCAAAAAGAAAGTATTTATTACTTTTAGACTGCATTAATTTTGCAACAGATAAGACAATTTCATAATCAATTTGCTGTTTCTTTCTCAGGAAAACTTTCATTCAACATTTGGTCAATTGCGTTTTTATGCTCTCTTCTGAAAATGTTCTCTTCTAAGAATAATAAGCATCAGAACGTTCACTAGTCTAGGGAGGTCTTTTTAATTGAAAAAGTTTCAATTAAAGATTTCAAGAAAGGTTTAAAGTTGCAATTTAAAAAAAAGGATTGGGTTCATACTAGATTCGCTGCATTTCAACTTAGCCATTATGGTTACAAACTACGATTTAGAGCTTAACATGAAGTGTGAACCTAGCCAATAAAGGCTTATTCAACAAAGAGCAGTTAGCAAACGATGGCTTAGCATGATCGGTGACCACAAATTGTCTCACATTATAAGAAACTGGAGACTAATTTGAGAAATGACGCAGAGAAATAAACTATATCGCTACATATAAAATAAAATTAAACTGTGGAAAAGATTGAGACTAAAAACACAAACACATTCAAAAATGTACAGGTTTAAAAAACAAATTATCCCAGGACCGAAATTTAATAGTTATATTGGATCAATAAACTTAACATCCTGTTAGGATTAATTATATTCCAAATTGCATTTATAATTACTTGATTTTCCTCTGTTTAATATTGTCCCTCTCGCTGCCTTTCTAGAATTCACAGTAAAAATGACAAAGTATTTTATTTTTTTTAAAGGAAGGAAATATTTAGGAATAGCAGCATTGGAATCCATCACTGCTGAAACACAGCACTTGGTCTGCTTAGGAAAATAATCAACCCTGAATGGAATATATATAACAAACAGAGGAGAAAGTTTTTTTAAAAAAAAATTTCAGAAGCTCATCAAATTCACACATCTCCTCTGAGCCTGCATTTTCCTGACAAATTATCTCCCTCAAATGACGCCACCTAAATTGGTAGAGTTTATGCTGAATATGTTTATTTGAATTAGCAAAGAAATGGATTTTATCCCTCACATTAGAATCAATGCTGATATTTTTGCATTCTTGTTTTTCTAATGTTATATTTAAACTAAATTAAACTTGGATAATGGCTTTAAAGACATAAATTAAAGGGGAGGTGAATAACCGTGCTTGTTCATTTTGTAGGAGTTCTATTTATTATTATTATTATTTTCTTTCTAATTCAATTAATGCAGCCCAAGCATAATTCTCCTCTATATTTTCAAAATTGTAAGATACTATTTCTTATTTTTGTTTTCACAGAAAATATTGTAAAACAATCATAGCCATCATCTATGCTGTATCAAATTCATAATTCAGTAACTTTATGCATATTAGATTCTCTTCCTGTTTTTTTTAAATAGCTTCTCTTTGAATCAGATAGAATAAGAATAGATAGGTTGAACTGGCTAGATTAAGAATTCTTAATTCTTATTTAGTTATTGGTATGCTGATGCTGTTATATATTTTTTCCAATTCTCTGTTAATATCACCATTATCTATCAAAACTTTAGGTTCAGATCCTATATTTTAAAAATATTCTAACAAAACTATAACAGCACTAATTCTCAGAAACACCATTACTATTTTGTATATTTTGAAACTGAATTCTGATTTTGATCTTAATTTCCAAGATAGTTCAAGCCAGTTTAAAGAATATTTAAGAATAATGTTGCACGAATTGGTAAGGTTGAAACTCTAATATTAAATGCCTCAAATTAAAAATACAGTTTTAAAAAACTTAAGTTTATCCTTTGTATTTCATTAGAAGATACATTTAAAAAACAGGAAGAAGAAAACGGTTAGTAAAATGCCTTTAAAAAAAAAAAGAACATTCACATTTTCATTAGGAAATTGTTCAGCTGCAGTTCCAACAAGACAATCTGATTCTAATTGTTTCTCTATTTACCTGTAATCATATTTTAATATTCCCATAGGTTATAAAATAGTTCACAGCCAGTGGTTCTTGCATACATCAAAAGATCTTTTGGAAATGCAGTTGATTTATTTTATGCTGCAAATTGAAAAAAATTGAATCAGAAATTAAGTGGTGCTGAAAACAATCCAGTCTTTAAAATGCTATAATCCTGATTTTTTTTTTCTTTCACAATTCTGGCAGTTATGCGACATTCAATAAACCATGTTTAAACATACAATGGATGTGTGAACAACACCTGTAACTATGGGGAGGGAAAGAAGTGAATTGTGGCAGAAAAGACATAGAGGAAAATGGATTTTTCTCCAGTAAGTTCTTTTCTACCATGGAATAGAAGCTTCCATGCATGTTCTTGACTTTCCCACAACTATCACGTCAACAACCCTCCTGAGCCTTTTGCAGAGCGATCAGCCAGCAACCTCTTTTTCACTCCTTGAAACCCCCTTTTCACTCCTTGAAACATTGCCTACGGATATTCCCAATCACCAATCATGGTTTTCCCGTAGGAGCTTTTCAAGAAGCAGAAAGTCAGAACTGAAGAAGCTTCTTGGATGAGAAGTGAAACATTTTCAAGGAAAAACACCATGGAAAGCCCAGCTGCCTTTTGAAAAACACCTTTGAGTCCTTCTAACATTATTTCCACCACAACTGGTGCAATAATGGTAACAGGGTTTCTACCCATTATGAGGTAGGAGAGGCATTAAAATTGAAGAGTAGCTCTAAGTTAGACCTGATTTAGTTAAAAAGTCTTGCAAAAACTTTTGGAGAGGGGAGGAAACTGGGTGAAGCTGAAGGGACCTTTGTGGCTTCCAAAGTTAATAAGAAGCCATTGAGAAGATGGCTTCATGGACTTTGACTGTTGGCAAAGCTGGTTATTTCTAATGCTCCTTCTTAGTCCTTATTTGACATATTCTTTTGCCCAATACACACACAAAACACACACAAACACACACACACACACAGAGAGAGAGAGAGAGAGAGAGAGAGAGAGAGAGAGAGAGAGAGAGAGAGAGAGAGAGAGAGAGAGAGAGAGAGGGAGGGAGGGAGGGAGGGAGAGGGAGAGAGAAATATGAATCTAGGCAAAAAGTTTCCAACCAAAAAGTATGTTGCACAGTTCTACTGTCACCACAGATGCCTTTTGGAATCAAACTCACAAACTGAGCAAGTAGATTTCTGTGTATCCTTTCCAAGATGCTATTTTCCAGTTTAGTGAAACTGAAGTATACCATAGAACTTCCCTGGCACAGAACGTTGGGTTTCTGAAGTGCTGAATCTGGAGGTGTTGCATGGGAGGTAGGCAACAAGGGCTATCATGGGCTTGTGGATTTCCAAGGAGAGACCTTGCCAGAGTCTTGGAGGTCAACACCATTAGTAGCAGGAGTTTAATTTTTTTTTCCATGAGACTAAAAGAATGTTTTCTTGCAACTTGGCTGCCTTCCACCCCCTCCCAGGAATGAGAGGTCTCCACAAACACTGGATAGGAGATTAACACTGCTGTTCTAACCTCATAGAGTGATCTGGGCCTTGAAGAAAGCTTGGCTGCTGCTGGTCCACGGAGCTTACAAAGACCTTTTTGTTTGGACGATGGCAGTAGATCAAACAGAATGCCAACACCACTGGAAATCCAGATTGCGTTGACCCTCCAAGCCTATCCCTACCTCTCACCCTTGAAATCTGCTGGTGGAGGAAGGGACACTGGTCCTCTATCCACGTTCTCCCTCCTCCATAAGGGAGTTAAGAAGCATGAGCTGGGTATCAAAGCTATCTCAGAAACCATTCCCAAGTAAGACAAGATAACCTTTATTGTCACTTTTTTGTTTGTGAACATACTAGAACACATTAAGAATGAAATTCTGATGCCCACTCTCAAAAGAAAAAAAATATAGAATAGAATATCTTTATTGTCATTGTCTAACTCACAACAAAATTAAGTTATTAATTAAATTAAATTATACCCATAACATACACACACACACATGTACATATATATATATACACACACACACACATATATATATATATACACACACACACACATATATATATATATATATATATATATGAATCATTTAGAATACATAGCAGAAAAAAGAGTCTTGAGAGTTAACAAGGCTGATACTATATGGTATATAAAGCTGTTGCAGAATCTAGTTGTTCTGCTTTGGATACCACGAAGCCCCCTCCCAGAAGGTAACAAAGAAATACCAGCCAAATGTTGAATGGATGATGCCTCTGCATTCGGAAGTCGGGGTGGATAGTTTAAAAAATGTAAGCTGGAGGTCACAAAGGAAGACTTCCTAGAAAACAGGAGGAATAGGTTTGGGGTGGTGGATGGAAATCCCCCAAATTTAGCAGATCTTGCAAATTTTACTCTATTTTTTTTTAAAACCCTCCAATTTAGCAGATGCTACAAATTTCTACTAGCTTTCTTTCTTTAAAAAGAAGAAAGGAAGGGAGATTTAGGATAAGCTCAAGGATGGGGCCATTATTACTATTTAGGTTCAGTTTGCTCAATTATGTATTTGTTTGCTGCCTATACTACAATTCCCCTCCCTTCCTTTTTTTTTTTTACAGACATGTTTTTGTCTCCCCAAGTAATGAGGGTAGATTTAAAAAGGAGACAGGTTGAGCTGTCAAATGCAAGTGATGGATGATGGACAGGAGGAAGAATTGAATGGTGAGTTGGGATGGTGAAGGTTTCAAATGAGTTCCTTGCTGTGAACCTGCCTAAAGAACTTCATCAAACTGACTAGCATAGAGTCGGAATGGGACAACTTGCCATGACCAACTCACTGTGGGACAATTCAACAAATGCAAAAGTTAAATTAGTTTCAACAGAACCGTGGCCAATAATAATAAAATAAAGGAAGTCTATCCAGAAATACAAGAGCTACAATAATTTCGATGAAAATGTGGTCACCAATAATAAAAGCACCTGATTAATAAAGCGTTGAATTGTCCCACAGCGTGTTGTGCTAGACTTGTGTAAACTGTGAGAGAACGAGGAAGTGGAGGTAGTGGAGGAGGCATCAGGCTGGAACCTAGGAGAACATGAGTTCCTGTCCCAATGTTGCTTTCTTTCAAAAGGCAACTGGACCTTCTTGCTTTGCTTGGAGCCATTTCGCTTCCCATCCAAGAAGCTCCTTCAGTTCTGAAGAATCTTCAGTCTTCAGCTTATTCAGAACTGATGAGAAGCACCTTTGAGATAATCATGACCTGGATGACTGAGAATCTCCACAGACATGAGTTCCTGTCCTGCTTAGACACAAAGCAAGCTAGGTGATCTTGGGCCAGTCCCTCTTTTTCAGCCCTGGGAAGGAGACAATGGCAAACTTCTTCTGAAAAATCTCTGCAGGGACTTGTTTTGTCAGTCCCCGAGAATCAAACATAACTGAATAGAAGAAAAACTGCAAGTATTTTTCTCTAGGTACGCCTCTTTGACTTGGGCTTTTGCAAATAATTTGTCCCAATAGAAGCTTAATGAACAAATCTGATGAGAATCGTTCTATCAAACTTAATTTGATATTGTGGAACTTCCTTTTAGAAAAAACATTTATGTGACTGCACAGTAATATAAAAGGTTAATATTAAATTTTTACCCCAAGATTGTTTGCATGTCTCTATGGAAAGGATTTCAAAAGCCCAAACTTTTTCCTCCCCTCAAATTCTCTATTGTTTTCAGAAATGTGGATGAGTCTGCCTACTTCTTTCTAGACAGAGTTCCTTTGTGACAGCCGCTCTCCAGTGACCTTGGGAATAAATTAAAAATAAACAAAGGTTTGCCTTTGGTTTAAAGAAATGATTTAAAAAGTGAGATTTGTCCCCCAGCGTTTTTTGACAACATTTAGCCAACTTTCAAGTGGTTAAAATAAACCCACGGTCACACCTTTTCAAAACACATCATGGATTTGTCATCCACTGGTCCAATTAGAAACAGAATGGCATCGATCATGTGTTCTTTCTGTCTTAATATTTTTTCTCTATCGGTTGAAACTTGCAGAAAATCACTGTGTAATGTAGAAATAGCTGCTTCAAAACCCTTTAACCGCTTTGACCTAATTATGGTCAAAAAAAGGACATTAAACAATAGCAGTTATTGTCAAAATGGACCACAATTTGAAGAAAGGAAGACCGGCGATCATGTAGCACATGGAAGCAAATAGATCTGAAAAAGAATCCCATTTCCGATGTAATGCTTCAGTGTAATTTATTTCCTTATAAAATACAGTTGTTTACGTGGATACAGCCCTACCCACATATTACTACGAAACAAAAATCCATAGGGGAAAAAAAACACACATTAAAAACACTATAACGCTGTCTCTTGGAGAAAGTATTTCTGTCTAACTTTCTGGATGAACTAGCCAATTTTGAATTACTGTGTAAATGTTTTAGGAACATTGGTGGGTTTCAAGCCATGGAAAATTGCTTTGGCGTTTTTGTTTTGTTTTGGGGTTTCATATATGAAATGTAGTTGAATTTAATTTTGACAGCCTTGCGGTACTGGGGGGGGGGGAAACAAAAGAGATCATTCTCTTCCACTGACAGGTCCAGTAGATTTGTGATCCATTTCTTTCATATTTTCGGTCCAGTTCTCTAATCCAGACCGACTTTAGGAAAATAAGGAACATTGTGCATTTGTTGTGCTTCCTTCAAGGACTGTTTAGTTGGAGTTGTTGCCAACTTCCTGATGAGCTATTTCTGAAGCTGTGTTGGAGACCACACTTCCTTTTCTGTCTTAAGGAAAAGAAGACGGAGAGAGACCAAAACAGCTTTCCTTGGAGAAAAGTAAGCCCTTGAATCACTAGGTATTGTATCTTTATCTTTCTTTCTTTTTTTTGCCTGTCCTTCACACTTCATCTTCTCCCTCCAGAGACTAAAATATCTTGGGTAACTTCTAAGATGTCCCATTTTTAATAAGCTCCCACTCCTTTTGAAGTAATGCTGGTATTCTATTCTCAAGAATATTGCTTGCAGTTACATGTGAGTCCTTCCCAAGTCTGCACTCTGTTTACTATTGAAGTTTTACTTTTCTGACATCTTTATTCTGGAACATAATTCTGCTTTTATTTGCAACATTTCCTCTCTGTTTTGTTCCTGTCTTCAGGTTTTATGCCACTTAAATCAGAGTATTTATTTACCTCTGCATAGTTTTAGCACCTTTTCCTGTAGGTATCCATCTGGGTGTGTTTTTAATTTGTTTGGTTACGAGGTAAACAATAATAATTAGGCAAAGGGGGAGAAATTTCAAGAGAGATCATTTTTCACAAAAATGAATTTTGTTTCATTTCATTTTTTTCCTGCATGCAATGTTTTCCCTTCATTTGTCTTTTACAGCCAGCACAGTAACTCCTTTCATATTCATATTTTGACAGACTTACCCTTTGCAAGAATTTCTAAGACGTTTGTCAATTATGGGGCAGTTATTTTACTCCTTTATTGCTAATTTAAGCACAGGTCGTGAATATTTTATGAGTAACTCAATAAAATTGTATAAATAGAAAATGGTAGAAGAATATATGGATTTAGAAGCAGATTTTAACATGTAAGATGTACATTAACAATATAATAACTTGCAGAAAGAAATCTAGATGGTAGTCTTGGCCTATAAATGGGGGGGGGGAGAAAAAAAGCATTATGATTTTTTTATTTGAAAATTGAAGAGAAATTACTTTAAAAAAAAATCAACTGCCTTACTGAATATTTAGGCTGGTGAGTTGGTGACAGAAATATCTTTCCAGTTCAAAAATCGTTTGATAAGGAAAGGAAAAGGGAGAGAGAAAGAAAAGGAAAATAAAGGAAAATAGAAAAGAAGGAGAAGGGAAGGGGAAAGGAAAGGAAAGGAAAGGAAAGGAAAGGAAAGGAAAGGAAAGGAAAGGAAAGGAAAGGAAAGGAAAGGAAAGGAAAGGAAAGGAAAGGAAAGGAAAGGAAAGGAAAGGAAAGGAGAAAAGTGCTATTTAAGTCCCTCTGCAGTCAACAGAACCTGTTAATTATAGCTCATTAAACTCCAGAGTTGGATTTAAACACAATTAATTCTCTTTGAAACGGTTCTCTTAGATCTATGACAGCTCTCACTCACATACAAATGTTTTCTGCCGCCCACATGGGCCAGGACTTTCTGTCTGGAAATCCGGATGGGACTGTGAATGTGGAAGATGGGTGAGCAAAAGTAGACTAGACTAGACATCCTTCCTTGGACAGACAAAAAAAAAAAAGGATGGGGGAGCAACATTTCTGACTCTTCCTTTAGGAATGTGATAGCCAAATAAATAGGAAGGATTATTTCGATAAAAGACTCCCTAATTTGAGAACCAAAAGGAAAATCATCCAATTCCAGCTCACACATCATATCAGAAGAATTTTGGCCACATATTTCCATGGATGGTCACTTAGGGAGCTGGGCCCTGATCAAGCTTTTGCTTGTCTCCTTTATTCAATTGTTTTTGTAATTATTCAGCGGGGGCAGTTCTGCTTTAATTCTGCGGTTGCCTCCTTGGCGTTACCTTCTGTTCGGCTTTGCGTCCCAGCACAATGTAACGCTGCACCTAAAAAACTTTCCTATAAGTTAGTTTTTTTCTCCGGTGGTCGTGCTGTGCCACGGGCTAGATGGCCTTCAACTGTTTCTTCTTCCATTGGGAGCGAATAAGCCTTAATTTAGATGACAAGACAGACATTGTTAATTTTAAATAGGCCTTTGGGCAAAAGACTAAACATGGGTTTGGAGAAAATTAAAGAGATGGGCAAGGAAGGATTCAAGTCTTGTCAGCATTCTCGTCTTTGTCGTTCGGGAAGTGAGAAAATACTCTCTAAATGGCTTTTCAGATGAATCTTGCCCAACCACAATGTTCAACCATAATTCTACTCTTGCTGAAATTCAGAAGCCACCTTCTTTCAAGGGCAGGCCTGCCACGGAGAAGCCCAAATATTTATCAAGCCTCCAGCTCACCATTTTGTTATTCTTCCTGATAAACTCTAGCTTTGTAAATCTGTTTTCCAGCACTTCGAGTTTGGGCTGAGATCTTTATCGGGCAAAGCTGCTGCGTAAGGATTTCAAGAAAAATGTCAACTTGGTCCATCAGGGGGCGTTTGCGACTTCCATACAACAGACTTGGGAAAACCTTTAAGATCTTGAGAACGTATCCATCTAGGGCAGCTTTGACCTCATCACCACCGAATAGTGGTTTAAAACTCCAATTAATTGAAACGTGGATCTGTTCACCACTGTTCCAACAAAGTGCCCTGACTGCTTTTTCTATAGCTTTAGTTGTTCAGTGATCTGGAACTTCCTGTAAGATGTTCAGACTTGCAACACTGTTACTGTGGCAAAATAAAAAGAAAAGCAAGATGGTTATTCTTAAGCCATCTCTGTGTTGCACACAGGCCAAGATTTATTTTTTCCCCCCAATGATTCGGACAGATTCCTTTTTGGGTTGAGTGATTCGTTTGATGCTGATTTATCTAATCTTTACTAGGTTGAGCTATTGATTTCTGTTCTTGAAACCCTGTTTTTTAGGCCCCAAAAATAGTTCACATCATCACCTGGCTTCATCATTTAATTTTGAAAATTAAGAATAATTGACTGCATTTTTTCATATTGTTTGGTTTTAAATCATTTAAATATTAATGTGAGAGAGAGAGAAAGAAAGAAAGAAAGAAGGAAGGAAGGAAGGAAGGAAGGAAGGAAAAAAGAAAGAAAGAAAGAAAGAAAGAAAGAAAGAAAGAAAGAAAGAAAGAAAGAAAGAAAGAAAGAAAGAAAGAAAGGAGGGAGAGAGGGGGGAAGGAAGGAAGGAAATAGACATTACAGATCACTCATGATGCTTGGTCAATAGGTGAAAAGGAACAATGATAATGATAAAAATTATCATTATAATTTACTACTATATTACTATTAATGATAAAATAAATAATTTTCTTGGAATGCTTATATTGCATGTAGTATCTTCAGAAAGCAAAGCTATACATAAATTTCATTTGAGTGCTTACTTTCGTTATTACACTGGACAAAACCAGTATTATAAGGAGAGTTGGGGAAAAAAAACATTCCTTGTTTATTTATGAAATAGATTCATTACCATTACAACAAACTGCTTAAGTGCCCATAAATTTCACTGTTAGTCTGGGAACTCTACTGCACTTGTAAAAATGGTCAAAAGAAAAAAAAAAATACAGGGTACATGTAATTCAGACTAGAATTATTTTCTATTTTATCCAAGTTTAATTTTGGTTAGATTTTGGTAGCTTTTTGTTTTTAATGTACCCAGATTGTAATTTTAAGCACCGTTTCTTGAATGTAGATTTCCCTGGAATCAGAGAGAATTGATGGCACTTTTAACAGGGCAGTAACAATGTCATTAAAAGGATACGATCCAATTTTGAAATCAGTATTTCTTCTTTGGGAGCCTTTGAAGTGAAGGCATTAACAGCGACAGGCAGCAATTTTTAATAAGCACTATTATTATTATTATTATGACCTACTGCAGAAATAGGACATTTCATACATATTAACCTCAATGGTGTTTTTTTTGTTAAACCTTGTTCTTTGCTATCAGTTCATCAGTCTTCTTCTTCCACCCCCAAAAAACAGTCCAGCTTTTGAAATTAAGAACCTTTGAGAACGTTGTGATCTGGATGATGGAAAATCTCCGTAGACATTTCAGCAATCTAAGGTAATCCTTGACTTATGAGGTTTCATTTAGTGACCATTCAAAGTTACCACGGCACAGTTTTTTCAGACTTACAATCGTCACAGCATCCCCAGGGTCACGTGATCAAAATTGGGACGCTGGCCAACAGACCCATATTTATGACGGTTGCAGTGGCCCAGGATCACGGGATTCCCTTCTGACAATCAAAGTCAACGAGGAAGCCAGATTCACTTAACAACTGATTTACTAACTTAATAACTGCAATGATTCACTTAGCAACTGTGGCCAGAAAAGTCGTAAAATGGGGCAAAATTCACGTGACAAATGTTTCACTTAGCAATGGAAAGTTTGGATTCAGTTTTGGTCATAGGTCAAGGGCAACCTGTGTTCTGTTGCAATGAAAACATTTCTAAATCTCTGAAATATGCACACTATATCTTAGTCCTCTGGCCCTCATTAACACAACTTTAGTGATTTGCTTCAAAATCTTTGCCAAAATAAGACGGTAGTCCTCAACACAAGCCGGGGAATGTGGAACCTTTGCAAGCATTTGGGTGAACTTCGAACTCTGTTGTTCTGTCGTCACATCAATCCTCCGGGTCCTTTGCAAAGTCCCCCGCGTGATGCACGCATGCACACGCAAAGCTCAGATATGGTTTCCAGAACTGAAGAAACTTCCCAAGTCTGACATGAAAATAATCCTTCCTCATTAATACCACGATGTTCAAAGGCCTGGCTTTTACGGGATTTCAAGCTGGCTCTTGAATGGATGCTCCTAAATCTGTCCACCGATTCCCAAAGGGTTAACTCTGGGGTGGGGGGGGCTCTGCAACTGAACACCCTCCATGGTATCACGGCTGACATGATGGAGAGCTCACATTTCACACTTAATTACTCGCTGGGCAATCACGCCTCCAAAGATGGATGTTTTTCTCTGTTTAGCCCACGCAGCTGTGAACTGTTTATTTACTTATCGTTAGGCCCAGGAATGGCTGTAATTTAAAGGTTCAGATCTCAACTACCCCCTCCCTTAGTGGCACCCCTTTCTTTTAAACACTTCCATATTGCTTTGATGGAAGGCTGCTTGCAGTGGTCCGCTACCTGCCTCCCCCTTTTCCTTCTGCCAGTTCATCTCAAGAACAAGTGTTCAAGGGCTGTTGGAGGCCCAACTGCGTTAATCCATTCTGAATATCAGGGATTAATTTTTTTTCTCCTCTGTTTCCCCCCCCCCCCATCAAGAGAGAAACCCCCACAAACAAAGATGCTTCTCCTGGCAATGTTGATTCTAGCCAGGCCCACAGGAGTGAGATTCACTCTGAGTAGCAAATGGTCTCCTCAGAATTCACACCTTCCTCTTGGGCTCCATCGCCAGAGGGACAAATGGAATTCACTTTCCCACCCCCCTCTTGTTACATGAACCAAGGTGTGAGTTTTCTTATCACTGAATGTGGAATGGACCTCATCCTTTTCCATCTCAACTTTCCTTGGATGGATGAAACTGAGTTGACTTTCACCAGCTGAGCTTTTCTGGGTATTCCTCTCTTTCCAGGTCTATCTGCAATGGTTGGAAGTACAGAAGACCTTTGGAAAAGGTGCAAAGCTTCTCAAAGTAACTCAGAAGCAGTGTTGGTTAAGTGCCCAAGAGATCTTTTGAGTGAACCCTGGGAGTTGACATCCACACCTCTTAAAGTTGCTGAGGTTGAAAAACATCAAATAGAGGTGGGGAGGTGGTCATTCAGATGGAGAAGGACTTCTTCTCCATGTTGAGATGTGATGAGTTTCAACGTGGGAGGTGCTGGGAAATTCTGGGAGATGAAGTCCATACTTCTTAAAATGGCCAAGGTTGGAAAGCACTGTTCTAAGCCATTAAAACATATAGAAACACGTCTGAAGTTTTGATGGAACCAGGATCTTTATCTTCATTGATGTATCTCTTGTATGGGATTTCCAATGGAAGCTGAGCCAATACCACAATTGTCCTGCCTGACTCTGTCACTTCTGTCTCTCCCACACATCCAACACAATGGACATTCTTCCAGGACCCTACTTAAAACAAGGGTAACCAATGGGACTTTGGGAGAATACATTTTCTGTTGTGACCTCTGCACTGTGGACCATCCACTACACCCCTCCAAGCTTCAACTAGCCCCAGTGTTTTTTTGTCATAGAATGCACCGGAATAGAGTTCCGGCACCTTTTTTTGACGGATTTTCCAAGTTTTAAAGGTAACTTTTGAAAATTTGATGTTTAGTCCATGTGGACTTGAATCGCCCTGTCGAGTGTAGCAAGTCGGTAGCAAAATCATTAAAATGGTGCATGAGGGCTGCTTGTGTGTCGAGTCCAATGCATGCATACTTTGTCTGCACTGGTTGTGATGGCGCTGCTCGGCTTGTGGCACTGCTTGGCTTGTGATTGGTCATGTGGTCACACGCTGAGTGCTTACTGCGGGTGGTGACCGTTATGTTTTGTTACACAACTGATGTGTGTGGCTGTGTGTACAGTGATTGACTATGTGTGAAAGGTAAATTTATGTTAAGGACTGAATATATATATGTGAGTTCCGGCACCTTTTTTCTTACAAAAAAAGCACTGGACATCTCCAACAAATTCAGAGTGCTTGGGTATGGTTAGGAAGGCACTGACATTTCCAGCCTGCCCTATCTATGTTTCCTGGTAAAATACATGGGAAAATCCCACTGGAGGAAAATTCCACTTAGGGTTAGGGTTAGGTCACCATTAACTCATAGAGCAAAATGGACATCTAGCTCTGACCTTGTTAGCCTTCCAGAAAACTCTAAGGACCTGGCTGTTCCCACCACCCCCTACCCCCTTAAGGTTGGGCCCACAAAGTTACATGAGATCATCTTGGGAGGTAAATTATATTTTGATGTTCTCCATCTGTACATTTGTAGCCTTTGTTTTCTGACTGGTTTTGTGGTGGGGGTGGGGTGGGTGGGTATTTTAGCTTTGTTTTTAATGACCGTAGGTCAGTCAGGAGTTGCATTTTTGTGACATGGGCAGCGGTATCAGTCCATAAATAAACAAACAAACAAACAAACAAACAAACAAACAAATAAATAAATAAATATGGATATCAAATGTTGGATAACATATTTTTAGGGGTTCTTTTTGTTTTTTGATTGCTTGTTTGTTTGTGTTTTTCAGTAATCTAGGATACTGTGTTGGGTTTCATATCCATCAACAGAACTCACAATTTCAAGTTTCTTTTTTTTATAACAAGTTTTATTAATTTTTCAATTTTTACATCCAAGTAATTAGGAAGCAGCGTGGTGATAGGGTAATCAATAGTCCAATAACAAAATCGTTCAGGTTCCATCATTAAAGATTCTCTCTCTATTTCCCTTAATTATTATGTCATATTAAAGTTAATACATTTCTAGATAAAGCTCAATCAATCAATACATTTATCAATAAAGTTTTACTTATATATATCCAAGTCCTGTTTTTAAGTTTTACTTAATTCCAACTACCATGTTCCAATTTAGCCTTTAATAACCATAATGTTTAAACTTGGGGTAACCCTAATTTCCCTGATTTCATTACAAGATAATTATCATATCTCGAATACACATATTGTTCTGAAAATTACATTCTTACTTTATTTCACAAATATATTCTATTTTTCGTCCTGGTAGCTCCTCATTTACTAATAAAATATCTTTCATTGTCACAAACCCATTTCCATGTGACAATTCTCTATCTTGACCTGGTTTTGCTTGTTTCTCAAGCAAACAATTTCAATCCTCATCCCAAAGAAACTTTATCAAAAGGCACCTGGTCTTTCTTCATTTTTGCTTGAAGATGTTTTGCTTCTCTTCCAAGAAGTTTCTCAGTTCTCAGAAGAAGCTTCTTGGATGAGAAGCGAAACATCTTCAGGCAAAAACAAAGCAAGTCCAGTTGCCTTTTGAAAAAGCACCTTTTGAACAAACATGACCTGGATGATTGAGAATCTCCATAAACACTTTAAACCTCATTACAATTTCCAAAGGAGACAACTGTAAGGGGACAATGCAGACAGAAACAAATTTTCCATGAGAAACCACTTCACCCCCATTGCTTCATGCATTTCCTTTTTTGGGGAGGGCTATTTTCTTATAACATGTTTAAACAAGGCACTCTGAAAATTAAGAAAGCAGAGGGTGTTTGGTCATTAAAAATGCAGTCAGAAATTGCAATGTTTATGCTTCTTTGCAGCCCCAAGTAATTTTAATCTTTTAATGGTCTGGGATTTTATCCTCCATTTCGGAATTCCCCAATGGTATTTAGTACTATGTTGATTGTATTAGCTTTAATTCCAAGGTCAATGCAGTTTTTATTAAAAGGAAAAGTACCCCCAGTAGCAAACTTTGATTGAAAAGAAAAATGAAGGCTAAATCTAATATTCACATAAAATGTAGAAAAAACTGTATGATGAACGGTTGCAGGAACTGGGTATGTCTAGTCTAATGAAGAGAAGGATTGGGGTGACATGATAGCAGTGTTCCAATATTTGAGGGGCTGCCACAAAGAAGAGGGAGGTCAACCTATTCTCCAAAGCACCTGAAGGCAGAACAAGAAGCAATGGATGGAAACTAATCAAAGAGAGAACCAACCTAGAACTAAGGAGAAATTTCCTGTCAGCGAGAACAATTAATCAGTGGAACAACCTGTCTCCACAAGTTGTGGGTGCTCCATCACTGAGGTGTTCAAGAAGAGACTGGACAACCATTTGTCTAGAATGGTATGAGGTCTCCTGCCATGAGCAGAGGGTTGGACTAGAAGATCTCCAAGGTCCCTTCCAACTCTGCTATTCTGTAATTCTATAATGTGCAACATATATAGAACAACTAGGAGAAATTTCTGATCCTTGGCATTATTTCAAATGGCCCCACATTCAAATAGCTTCATTTTTTTCTGATTGGGCCTTATTGTCAACATCGCTTAATACTGTTACACATCATTAGAATATGGTTTTTTCTTCATTCTCCCACTTACCACAATTCAACGACCCCCGTTGGAGTCAAGTTGTTTCACCAAACAACTAAAACAACCTTGTTGGACATAGAAAACAAATACTAGAGAGATGCACTTGTGATGGCATGGTAGCTTCTGATCATGGAGAACCAAATCATATGAAACATCTGGATATTTAACAGAAGGCAAAGGTGTTGTCTGTAACAAACTTCAAAAAATCTTGACATGTGCCCAATGATGTTATGGCAAGGATGATACTTGCAACACAATGTCTGATCCTAGAACATAGCTCAAGGCATTTGTGTGTTGAAGTTAACATCTAAAAATATATTTTTCTTCTTTGTTTCTCATGTTGAGGATCAAGATTGGAGTCTCTATTATAGCAGCACTTCTGCATTCAACGAGGGAAAGACAGAACAAACTGAATTTTGAATGCGTGACTTCACCATGCAAACACCACTCAACTACACACATACAAGGGCTACTAGAAGGAAGCTCTCTCTTTGGTGGCAAACAACAATAGTAGGGCCCTGATAGAAGATCTGTTTACATCATAGAGATAATGTTGCTCTTTAAAAATAGCTGGCGAGGAGGCCATAAAGCTATCAACACAGCATCAGGACGTGCTCAGTTTCCTGCTGTAGAATGGACAATGAAAAGGAGTCAGATGTTGAACTTATGCAAGGTCTTAAACAAATCCATTTCCATTGCTACCTCTTGGGTAGGCCATAGGATGTTGTATTTGTGCTGATGGTTCCAGGTCATCTCCTGCTAGACTCATAAAGTTCTTCTTTCACAACATATTTTTATGATGGAGACCTCGTATAATTAGAAGTGCTAGTAAAATAGGATGCAATGGCATTGGGGTCAAACCACTGCCCACTGGAAAAAATGTTTTTTAGTCATTCATAGAAACTGATAATCCTAGAATCTGGATCAGCATCTTCCAAGTTTGATTTCCAAGAAGAAATAATATCTCAAGGAGGGTAATCCTGGCAATGTTCACTCTTTTTGCCCCTATTTTGAAGGCCTTTCTTGCACAACCTCTAATCAAATGTCAAGTATGGGAACAATGCTATTATGATTTTACGAACAGCAAGCTACTGTATATAAATAGGGAATAAACCCTATACCAGGGGTAGGCAACCTTGGCTCTTTTATGACTGGTGGACTTCAACTCCCAGAATTCCTGAGCCAGCCATGCTGAGGGGAAGGGAGAGATTTCCAAGCTAAGCCAGGCTGGCTCAGGAATTCTGGGAGTTGAAGTCCACCAGTCATAAAAGAGCCAAGGTTGCCTACCTCTGCCCTATACTCATCATCACTGAATGTTACCTAGTTGGATGATGAAATGTCTGCAGAAAAACAACCAACCTCAGAGAGCATCCAGGATCTGACAGTCCTCCTCCTCCTCCTCCTCTCCCCAACCCCCATTGCCTTTATGATATTACTAATTGAGTCATGAAACGTCTATAACAAAACCACCAAGCTCAGAGAGCACAAAGGATTCCAGAGTTCAATACTGAGCTACAAATATTCTTTTCTATTGAAATGTTTGTCCACATGGACACCTGGAATTGAATTGGACTCCATGGGACCTGACTTGCTGACATAATGAGATACATGTCAAACTATTATGGGAGAGGAAAGATTTGATACCACCAAAAGATATTGGAATGGGGAGACAAGCAGCCTGGTGGTGAAATATTTGTGGGTTTTCTGCTGCCTTGAAAAAAAAAAACCATGGTATTTTTAAAATTATTATTCAGAATTTGAGATTGGTGAATTCCCGTGACATTGCTCCTAACAAAGACACACTATTATACAATCGTTCCCTTTTCAGTTTCTCTGGCAATGAATGAGCTTTTAGAAGGAAAGCAAGTTTTCCCTTTCTTTCTTTCCTTTTTTTTCTTTTTTAGGAAAAGATGAAATATTTACCCCTTCCGCCAAGGAGACATGTTTTCCACTTTCCTTTTCAAAGGGCTGCTTCAATGCTGTAGAAATTTCACTCAACTCCTCCCTCTGGTTATGTTGCTGTTGTTATTATTTTTTTAAATGTCCTAATTCCAGATAATTGCCAGATATGAAAATAAAACTTGTGTACCTGACATTTGGATTTAAGCAGTGAAAAATTATCCTATTGTTGTGGGGTTTGATTATTTTGTTTTCATCCTCTATGATATGACTGAAAACTGAGATGGAAAAATAAATGAGAAAGTTGCTTCTTTCTTTCTCTTTCTCTTTCTCTCTCCCTTCCTTTCTCTTTTCTATCTCCTCCCCCTCCCTCCCTCCCTCCCTCCCTCCCTCCCTCCCTCCCTCCCTCCTTCCTTCCTTCCTTCCTTCCTTCCTTCCTTCCTTCCTTCCTTCCTTCCTTCCTTCCTTCCTTCCCCTGAAAAAAGAATGGATATATTTAACAAAGGTGTATTAACTAAAAATGATTTTATTCTTTATAGGACTTTCGGTCTATCAATATGGATGAGCAGCTCTATCATCCAATGAGGAACGCATGATATTTTCAATGATAGTTTTTGTTCAGAAGCTAAAAATGTTAGTCACCTCAAGCGATTAATAAAGAAATGTTTCAAATGAGGTGCTTCGGCAGGGAGTCAAAATCTACTTTTATTGGATGATCCTGCATACTGCCAGCCAATTTTAGCTCAGTAAAGTAAAAAGTCACTTTTTAGCTCTCTGAATATTAATATGTGCACAGTTCAAGAATTCTGAAGGTGGGTGGATGGAAGTATCTTGAGTTACACAACCTCCCCAGCCAAACTTCTCCACTGTGTATATTAGAAGAATGAAAGGAATTATGGATTTTCTTCTGAGTTTGCAACCCAACTCTGACTTTTGAGTAAAAACAACAAAAAGGGATGAAAAGTCATTTGATGCCTCTAGGTTATGACCAGGCTTCTTCAGAATGGGACTTAAATCTTCAGCATTCAGCCTAAGGAGAGATCAGCGTTTGCAGCCAAGAATAGTTGCATTCGACAGACTAATTTGTTATGCAAGTTAAGCCATGCTAAGTCAACCTCAGAAATAAGGTATAAGAAAGGAAAGCGGGGTCTGATGGACTTCCACCTTCTCAACTGTTGAGATGCAACAAAATCACCGCCGTCACCCAGAGCAGTCAGTCAATAATGGAAGAGATTTCCACTTACAGGTGTGGCACTCTAGCTATATCCTTTCTCTTACAAACATGTCAGAATAAATGACGTCCACTCCACTGCTTGCAGTTTCAATATTCTTCTTTCCTAGTTTTATTTATGTATTTACATTTATTTATTTATACATTTTACATATTTCACTTATATTTTTGAATTTTTAGCTGTCTAATTCCAATGGACACTCTTTCTTGCCTTTTCTGTCCTTCCTTCCTTCCTTCCTTCCTTCCTTCCTTCCTTCCTTCCTTCCTTCCTTCCTTCCTTTCCCTCTCCCTTTTTTTCTTTTTGAAGCATAGCTTCGTTTCCCACTTTCCACATCCTCATCAACCACCATTGTCTTTGCTTCTCAGTGAGGTGGAGAGGACCGCAAGCCAGCTGCTTCACTGAGGCCAGAAGCAATCCTTCTGTGCCAATTTGCCTGGTCCAGTGGAAGCCTGGCCAGGAGATCTTTAGGAAACCTAGCAAGAGGCCCTTTTGTAGAACAACTGTAGGCATTGATTCACTGATTTTCCTTCTTGCAAATCCACATCCTTAGGGCATTTGCAGGTGGACTTTGCCTTAAGGCCTTCATACCTGCTTCCACATGAGAATCTCTGCCCGAGCCTTGGGCCAAGACCCCTTCTCCTTATTTTCCCATATTCCACTGAAGCCAAGGATAGGGTTCCTTGTCCTAAGTCTTGGGGTAGAATTAAACTTTGGGCAACCAGCTGTGTTTGGTCTGCAGATGGGAGTGCCACCAAGGCTGAATTTCCAGCTGTGGAACTGGAGCCAACAGCTGGTCAGCTACAGAACGTACAACAATTGTACCAATTGTGGGCTTAGAATGATGGCCTCTAAACACCTGCTAGGACCCACACCACCACCTTCTCTTACACCCCCTAGCATCTATTCCTTAAGGCACATTCAACCAAGATCAACATCTTTCTTTTTCAGCCCAGCTAATCTTGCAGTGGGAACCCTATGGGGCTTCCTCCCCCTGCCCTTGGCCCCCCTAGCGATGAGGAATGAAAAGGGAGTATTGTGAATCGAAACACACCACTCTATAGGTTTCTCAGCCGTTACTGAGTACTTCTGAAAGTTTACAGCTGTGCTAGGAACTCCCTGGAGCTTAACCATCCATTTTCTGCCAGCCGAGAGACGCTGAAGGCACTCAACTCAATCTGCAGCCAGAGAGGGTCCAAAATTACATATTACACGGCTCA
This sequence comes from Bothrops alternatus, assembly GCA_034064705.1. Lineage (NCBI taxonomy): Eukaryota > Metazoa > Chordata > Lepidosauria > Squamata > Viperidae > Bothrops > Bothrops alternatus. The sequence goes on from JARGCV010000693.1 coordinate 1,485,185, forward strand.
AAGAGGGAAGCTATTTCAACCCAAGAGAAACTGGGGAGTGTTTAAAACATAAAGCAAAATAATTGCTGAAGCAGTTAGACACAGTCCATGAAATGCCTTGGGCCACAGATGCCTTTACTAGGTCTTCACCAGCAACCCCCAAATTAGATTCTATTATAATCTACTGTACTTCATATAAATCAGTTCCATATTTCATTATATTTGTTCATATAAAAATCGAGGAGGACATAGCCTATAACCAGGGTCTCCAAATTTGACAACTTTCCCCAAACTTGGCTGGGGAATTCTGGGAGTTGAACTTCACAAGTCTTAAAGTTGCTCATTTTGGGGACCCCTGCTACAGACGATCAGCTCATAGCACAAGACGTTGAAGCTTAACTGGCAACTCATTGCTTTTGTGTTATACAGGCGCTCAGCCATTTGAAGTTACAATGGTGCTTAAAAAATGACTTGCAGTCATGTGATCAAAACAGCTACTTGGCAATCCTTATGTCTATAACAGTTGCTGTGTCCCGGGGTTATGTGATGGGCATTAACAACCTTTTCTGGTTTTCTAAGGAGCAAAATCAATGGGGAGGCTGGATTTGCTTAATGACTGCATGATTCATTTAACCAATGTAGCAAAAAAAAAAAAAGGTCATAAAATTAGGCACGTCACATTTAATGTCTGTATCATTAGTGATAAAACTTCCAATGGTGATTGAGGACAGTTGATCAACATTCCTGGAGAAGGGAGGGTCATATGCAGTTTTATATGCAATTTCCTGATACGTTAAGCTTTATTTGAAATAAAACATGAATATGGTTTATACCTCCCCCCCCCATGGTACTAATATACAAAATGTGTTACATTAGAGAAGATTATTTGCAAAATCCCTGGAACGACAAGTCGTAATTTTTGCCACATTTGGCAAAAAGTACATCTGGAGACATAGCCAGGTAATGCCATTCTTTTTTTTTTTTTTATCACTACAAATTTTTATTCAGAAGCCCATCTTTTAAAAAAAGTTTCATTATGAACTTGTTTGGTCAATCAACTACAACACTTTCTAACAGAGAAGGTAGAAATGGCATGGCTCAGAATCGTCCGGATCTTTCACGATCTCTTGACCGCCTTCTATCACGTTCTCGGCCCCCTCCTCCTCCTCCACCTCCACCACCACCACCTCCTCCTCCTCCTCCTCCTCCACGACCACGATCTCTGGATCTAGAGCGACGTTCACGAGACCTTGATCTTGATCTATGCTTCTTGCGGCGGCGGCCGTATAGCTCACGTCACAATTCTCGAGAAATTGGCTTCAAATGCATAAAGTTACAGAAACCTCCTCTTGTACACTCTCCCATTTCATACTGACGACAACAAGCTTCTCTGAAATCTGTCATGGGGGAAAGCTCAGCATGAATTGGTTGTCCATTAAACCACCGATTATTCAGATCAATCACAGCCTTTTCTGCATCTTTTTCACGTGGAAACTTTACATATACGTTTCCAACCAAATGATCTCCAAGGTTATCACAGACATTCATCTCTTCTACTTCACCACATTTTTCTTCCATTTCTGTGAAGACCTCCTCAAAGAATTCATCATAATGTTCCTGCATTTCAACATCACTCACAGCACAGCGCAAACTGTCAACAGACTGGGAAGAGTTTTGAGGGTTACCGTAAATGTTCAAGAGGGCAATGGTCTGACTAAATGTTGGTTTATTGTGCAATCGAGAACATCGATCTCCATGGCGACATGCTCCAATTTTGAAATAAAAAGAACAGTTGACTTTGTCTTTTTCGGTACCGAAGATGGAGGCCAGATACTCCGCCATCTCTCCCAACCTGCCCGGCCCGGCTGACCAGGTAGTGCCATTCTTGAAAAGTGCGTTTATTAGGTTTGATGACAAGAATTCCACAGAGCTGCAGAAATAAAAGAGAAACTGAAACATAGGATTCAAATATCCACAGGGCGCAAAGCACAAAACATCCATCACGTCACCCCTATTGGCAAGATCATCTTTGAAGCGGCTTGTCAAGGTGGAAAGAGATTTAGAGCAAAATACTCCTTAGTATAAATAAAACTAGCAAAGTACTTAAGTGGCCACTTAGATAAGCAATGTAAACAGAACTTGTCTTAAGCATCTAATAGAGTCTTATCAGCCCAGAAGAATGGCCCAAGGAAACTAATGGTCTTTTATGGATTTCCTGAGACTGACCTTATGGCCACAGGACTCTGTTCTTCCCTAGCTAAGTTTTCCCTGCCTGTCTGGAGGGACAGAAGGGGTCTTCATGCACTTTTTCAAAGAATTCCGTTCATCTAACAAACATTTTAGTTTAAGCTACCCATGTGTATGTTTGAGAATACAGAGGATGACTCTACTTGTCAATAGTTAAACGTCAAATCAGAGGAAGCTATGTAGTTCTATCAAAGAGGAGGTTCATCAGAAGCTTAAAGTCCTCTAGTCCAGCCCAATGCTCAGTGTCAGCAGGAGGAGGAGGAGGAGGAGGAGGAGAAGGAGGAGGAGGTTTAACTAGAATATGCCTGAAATGTTTTTCTATTGGAAAAATAATATCCTGCAATATATGGAGAGCTGTGTAAATGCACTTTTGCCTAACACAACAGAGGCCTTGTCCACAGTGATAGATGAGGGGGTGGTAGAAGAAGAGGTGAATTGACTGACTTCATGGCTGTTCACTCTGTGTGTGTATGTGTATTTGTGCATAGTCAATTTTTTTGACCAGGAGGCTTCATTTCAAGCCTTTTGGTTTTAATGAGATTTATAAAGACCTGTTTTCTAGGATCAAACATGAAGTAATTTGATAAGGATGTTGCTGAGGAAAAAAATGTGCATCCAATAATATTTAATTTTTCTTTTATAGGGAGCAGCCAGCCCATCAGACTACAGGTGATGAAGTGCAGGAAGACATCAGCTATGATGACTATGGTGGATGGGACAGCAATGACTGAGCAGCTGAAGAATTTGTGCACATTTGCTTTTTAATTTCTCACTCATTATGCAGGGAAATAAATTTCTCAGGCTTTGATTGTTTTGTTTTGAAAAATAACTATGGTAACTCATAGTTAAAGAAATAAAAATGAAGGCATCCTATTCCAGGGTTTAGAGCAGACCTGGACATTTTATGGCCACATCTTCTCCTCTTCCCTAGATGATGAAGAAGATCTTCTTCTTCTGCTTCTTCTATTTCTTCTGCTTCTTCTGCTTCTGCTTCTCCTTCTCCTTCTCCTCCTCCTCCTCCTCCTCCTCCTCCTCCTTCTCCTTCTCCTTCTCCTCCTCCTCCTCTTCTCCTTCTCCTTCTCTTCCTTCTCCTTCTTCTTCTCTTCTTCTCCTTCTTCTCTTCCTTCTCCTTCTTCTCCTCCTTCTCCTCTCCTTCTCCTTCTTCTTCTCCTCCTCCTCTTCTCCTTCTCCTCTTCCTTCTCCTTCTCCTTCTCCTCTTCTTCTTCTCCTTCTTCTCTTCCTTCTCCTTCTCCTTCTCCTTCTCTTTCTCCCTCCTTCTCCTTCTTCTCCTCCTCTTCTTCTTCTTCTTCTTCTTCTTCTTCTTCCTCCTCCTCCTCCTCCTCCTTCTCCTCCTCCTCTTCTTCTTCTTCTTCTTTTTTTTTGCGGGAGTGTGTGTTTCTGCTGACAGCATTTCCTCCCTGCTCTCTTGAAAAACTCATAACTAAGCATGATCTTATTCCCCCCCCCCGACACACACACACACATACCCCTGCTTACAAAACTGGATGGACTAATAAAGGACGTCAGCGGCCCCTCAGCTGATGTTTATAACTTTAAAAAGTTGGGCTAACTGCAAAGACAGCGTGAAGCACCGCGCACAGTCACAAAGCACTAAGAGGAAGACAGGTAAAATGAAATCTCTTTTGAGCTGTGTTCAAGTCCTGCTGGCTTCAGAGAAATGTCTTGTTATTTGGCTTTGAAAAAGAGCCGGGAAGGAAGGGAAGGCAGAGTGGGCGGATCGAAACAGAACCGCCCAGCCCAGGGTTTGTAACCAGGAAGGATCCCAGTTTGATGTTTCAGATAGGAGAGTGGGGCGGAGGAAAACCCGGATTGCGTATCTAAGGGACTCCAAACGCTTCCCCAAGCCAGTTTCAGGCTGCTTGGATGGGAGAATCTTAGCCAGTCATGTTGGCTCAACGTCTGGAGCGAACCCAGGATCGTCTCCTTGCCAAGAAGTCGAAGAGGAGCAGAAAAAAATGAATTAAATTTTTACTTTGGTGCAATCTTGTTCAATTAAAACAGATAAGAAGAAAGGAGACAGCGGAACTCATTGCCACGAGAGGCGGAGATAGCTACTAAAAGGCTTTTAAAAAGGGATGGCAGAGCAATTCTGCAGAAATGGAAGCTCTTTAGGAGACAGGGGTGCAGCCTAAGAGCTTTAAAAGCAATGCAGTCGCTGATGTTTTTCCTCTTTCTTTCGCTCTTTTGCTTCTCCCGGTTCTCTTTTTTAATTTCTGTAGTTTTCACTCACAATTAAATTTAACGAGATCTGCAAGGCTATTTGGCTGGTCAGTTTCTCCCAGTGTATTTTCCTTGGATCCACTCAGGACAATGTAATCACGGTGTCAATAAGATCTGACCTAGTTCCTGAATTTGCCCCCAGAGAATCCGACCCATTTGAATGAAACCTGCTTCCTCCTTTGCTCTCTATCTTCTTCTCCCAAGGGATGACCAAAATGTCAAGCCAGACAGGGCCCCGGGGCCATTGTAGGCCACCAACGAACCATGATAGTAAAATGTTTTGCTGGTTAAATTTCAGCCTGGAACAAAAAGCAGAGAAACCTGTTGGCAATTCTACCTAAGCCTTAATTGTTACATTTTTTTTTAAATTTTATTTTAAGCGCTTCAATTTTCTTAATCTCAGCTGGCTCCTGGAATCGGAGTTTGCCTCTCTCTGCAGCAAAATTCGAGAGGATTTATTCCACCGTTGTTGTTGTGGTTGTCGTCGTTTCCTGATCTACTGCAACAAAATGAACATTTCTCGGTTATTTTTCAGTCTAAGGATCTGTCGGTCAGTTTTGAAAGCCTGAGCAGCTGAGCAAAACAAGGGACGCAATGAAAAGCTTGTAACATCTGTGCTGTTGTTTTGCGCCACCCTCCACTGTCGCAGCTCCTGAGTCAGGCAGCCAGTTTTAGGAGGATGTGCAATCTGTGCATTGTCGACAACGAATACGACAGCCATCAAGCCTCAACCCCACCCCCATCAGTGCAGGAATCCGGATCAAGCTTTCCTGAAAAGGTGATTATCTGCTTTAAATTTACTGGCTTTAAACACAGCCAGTAAGAAGCAGCTCGCCACCCCCCATCCCCAAAGTGTTTTTTTTTTTTTTTTACTATTTAGATATATATATATATATCTGCCCTCAAGATTTAGTTGGAACCTGTCTTCTGGTAACAGGATAATTAGAAGTAGTTTAGGTTCGTTTAGTGACCGTTTGAAGTGACGACACTTTTAAAGTGACTCTTTGAACAAGCGTGCATCGGAGTTCGTGTGGATCCTTTCGCCAAGAGGTTTTTCTTGTATCTGCGTCACAGCCGGCAGCCTCTGGATCTGGGCTGTTGGAATGAGCTTCCCGAATGCTGAATTAGCCCTCCCACATAATAATCATGAAAGGTTGCCATTGACTTGGGCAACCTGTCCCTACTTCCCTCCTAGATAGCTGGGCTTCTTGAGTGCGGTGAAAGAGTTGTTTACAGAGGGCAGGTGGATTTGTAGGTGGACCGCACAGCCTGGGCGGTGATTTAATGAAGTGACCATGTCACAACTGAAGGTCCCAGGAGACGTTGCCTGATTGCAGATTTAGCTGAATTGCGAGATCAAACAAGAGATATCCATCCGTCCATCCATTCATCCATCCATCCACCCTCCCTTCTATCCATCCATCCACCCTCTCTTCTATTCATCATCCATCCAGTTATCCATGCATCCATCTATCTTTCTATCTGTCTGTCTGTCCATCTGTCCATCCATCCATCCGTCCATCCGTCCACCCACCCACCCATCCATCCCATCCATCCATCCATCCATCCATCCATCCATCCAGCTCTATCTATCTATCTATCTGTCTGTCTGTCTGTCTGTCTGTCCGTCCGTCCGTCTGTCCATCCATCCATCCATCCATCTATCCATCCATCTATCATCCATCTATCATCCATCCATTCATCCATCCATCCATCCATCCATCCAGCTCTATCTGTCTGTCTATCTATCTATCTGTCTGTCTGTCCGTCCGTCCGTCCATCCATCCATCCATCTATCATCCATCTATCATCCATCCATCCATCCATCCATCCATCCATCCATCCATCCATCCATCCATCCATCCATCCATCCATCTATCTATCTATCTATCTATCTATCTATCTATCTATCTATCTATCTATCTATCTATCTATCTATCTATCTATCTATCTATCCAGCTATCCAGCTATCCAGCTATCCATCCATCCAGACAAGGGAGGGAGGGAGGGAGGAAGGAAGGAAGGAAGGAAGGAAGGAAGGAAGGAAGGAAGGAAGTTCATAATTCCAACTCTACACAAATGTGTCTTCCGCTTCTGGAGCCATCTCTTTGCTTCCCCACACAAATGTTAACTGTCACCCCAAGCACCCCAAAGTTACCCATCGCTGGTCTAGCAATTCAGTTAAATCTGCCACTGGACAATGTCTCCCGGAACTTCAACGATGTCTTAAGAAATTGTCAGCTCTTCCTGGTTGGCCAGCTCCTCAAAGAATAAACAAATCATAAGGGTCGGGGGAAATGCATCATTTTTGCTTTTATCCAAGTTAGAATGTACACAGCCACGTAGCGTAAAAGAGTATCATAACATATTTTCTTTGGACACAATTAGAAAGTAACCCTAATACTGAAATTTCCTCGACATAGTTCACATTGGATAATATGGAGCACCACCTGGTGTTCAGGTTCATATTAACAGAATAAGAGAATAACAGAGTTGGAAGGGACCTCGGAGGTCATCTAGTCCAACCCCCTGCTCAGGCAGGAAATCCTATAACATTTCAGACAAAGGGCTGTCCAGTCTCTTCTTCATAACCTCCAGTGATGGAGCACCCACCACTTCTGGTGGCAAGCTGTTCCACCGATTAATTGTTCTCACTGTCAGGAAATTTCTCCTTAGTTCTAGGTTGTTTCTCTCTTTGGTTAATTTCCATCCGTTGCTTCTTGTCCTGCCTTCAGGGGCTTTGGAGAATAGCTTGACTCCCTCTTCTTTGGGGCAGCCCCTTACAAAAATATTCTAAATTAATTAAAGCCCAAGAATTTGAGTTTGGCCTGAATGAATAGATGACTCCATACATATACATGTATTTAAATGTAACATGATTTGAAAAGAAAAAAAAATCTTAGTAAAGGATCAGATTACCTTAACAGTTAATTTCTGCAACCACAAATTTCACTGGCAACTATGTCTTTTTTTCTTCTTCTGAAGTCAGATGGAATCTAAACGGAAGAAGCAACTATTAAACATTCAGCCTTCACAGCATGATTTGCTAAGCATCCATTCTCAGGCTATTTTGTGTTTGTTTTTTTAACACTTAGAAACAAATGATCTTCATAGGGAACTTAAACAACACATGTTTGATTTCCCCACGAGACGATTACAGATGAAGTGGGTCAATTGAACAGTTGACCGTCGTGAAGATTAAAGATATACAGACTTGGACCTTCTCCACAGGACACCTGGAATTATTTCAGCTTTGCAACCGTGGTCTGGCAAAGCAGAACAAAGCACACCGCAAAGGTGGCCACCATGACAATGATGGTCTCCATGGGGCCGGTATTGAAAACTGACTTGGGCAATGCAGATCTCTTGATCGGAAGTCAAGAAGATGCTAAAAGAAAGAGGGGTGGGGAAGATCTCAGTGATGAGCCTGTAGATCAAGGACATGATGAACAGCTCTGACTGGTGACTACTCAAAGACATCAGCAAGCCATTGATGGTTGAGGTCTTGAGGATGGAGAAGAATAGCAGGTCTTGGCTGAAGAAGAAAGTTCAAACACCCATTAGGAGTTTCTTCAAGGAGGACAAGAAGAATGGAAGCTGAGGAAGATCAGAAGAGGTTGCTATCAGAGAGAAGAGTGCTGAGCACAAATGCTTGGATATAGAGAGGAATTATCCCAAAGGTTGATGGTTGCCCAAATCAAGAAAGATCACCATCAACAGGGTTGACAGAGGAGAACTGAGATGTTTCTATCCTAGCAGACCTCTTCATAACCCCATCCCTAGCCGTATGTTCATTCACATGGTCTTCATCTTCTCCTTCCACTGGTCAATCCTTGTGTCACCTACATTTTGAGGTCACCCCCTTGTACCTCAGTTTCCACTGTCACCTCCCCATGTTTTAGTACTCTAATTCCTTCAGGGACTTACTACTTTCTTGCGACCCCTTCTTTGTCCATCTTGGCCTGTTCCATAGTCACCAGTTCCCTTCTGCATTCTGCCACATGCTTGTGAAGGTACATCTGTGAGGGTCAGTTCATTGGTTCCTCTGGAGGATGCTGAGAGCACTGTGTCAATTGTGGTCCACTATTTACCGATACCTGTTTCATTCAGTCTCAGGTGGGATGCCTGACAAGGCTAAGGTGTTTGGAAGATGCTCTGAGATCAGTCGCAGCAAAGACAGGACAGCCGCCAGGCCAGCTCAAGGTGCAGAACTCCCATCAGCCACGTTCTTCGCAGCTTCCTTAGCCAAAGCTGGTGGGTTGAGATCGTAAACTCAGTTTTACGCTTTCCGGATGATTCTGCCTGGCTTCCTCCAGTCCTTGCATCGGTCTCGTGGCACTGGATAAGCCAACGAGTGGGACACGCTGGCACGGTTCCCTTGGGAAGAGCTGCTGAAAAGGACACCAAATAGAAAGAAGGTAGGAATTGTCCAGGATTGTGGACAGCCCCTCAAGACAGTTATCATGTCACCCCAATCCTTCTCTTCATTATGCTAGACATAGCTGGTTCCCTTAACCATTCATCCTACGGTTTAGCTTCTAAACCCCTTGTTGTCTTTGTGGCTTTGCTCTGTGCACTTTCTAAGGATTTCTTTTCCTTGTCAAAGCAAAAAGTGGATTTGAACAACAGTTTCAATATTCATTAGCAGCTGCAGGCGCCTGGACCGCTTTCACCAATCCAGCCTAACTAGGCGCCGAGTAGGGTGATAATGTGTGAATGCAAGTGTGTGTGTGTGTGTGTGTGTGTGTGTGTGTGTCGGTGTTTGTGTGTTTTCGTCACCTGCCAGGGGCTACAGTTCAGAAACACCTCACAAACTCACAACTTGGTAGTAGCACTTTGGTGAAGCGACACAGAACTGTAAATTGAAACCCTGCGAGTCTAGGAACATTGGTGTTTGAATAAATTCCGACTTAGTTCTGTTCTCCATTCAGAGCCACGAGGACTAGAATCTTACTTTTTCAAAGCATGTGGAAATCATTGGGAAAACACCCGCCCTTCTGCATCTAACTCAACCCTCAATAGTTTCAAGTGAGAATGAATTGATTTCTCTGGACTGGGTAGATGCTGGCCTGACTCAAAATAAAGTGCCTTCCAGCGCTCCCATCTTTTCCTTCTTAATTCTGTCCTATCTCCCAAACCATGAGGACTAGAATCTCTGCTTATTTGGAGATAGCAGCAGCAGAGCCCTAGCTTAGTGGGAAAGCACACTGTTCGGGTGTAAAAGAGGGTTGAACCCAGAGCTGACTCATAATAAAGTGCCGTCCACCGCTCCCATCTTTCCTTTCTTAATTCGGCCCTTTCTCCCAAACCATGAGGACTAGAACCTCTGCTTATTTGGAGAGAGCAGCAGCAGAGCCATAGCATAGTGGGAAAGCACACTGTTTGGGTGTAAAAATAAAATACGATCCCAGTCCCAATGGCAGCGTCTCCAAGGAAGGTCTGCAAAAAAAAGCGATGAAGCCAAAGCTGGCATCTGTCTACCCTCATCGAAAGATGCCAAGAGGGTTCACTCAGCATGGAGCCCCCTTCGGCGCACACAGACCCACAAACACACAAACACCTTACCTGCCTGACCAAGGAGGACCGGTCTGCTTCTTCGGCTTGGTGGCCTGCTTCTGGTACGCCATCCACCCACTCACCAGCTCATGGATGATCGTCAGATACAGGAGGAAGATGAGGACAGCCGGGTCCATCTGTGGCACCTCAGAGCCCGCTTCATCGGGGCTGGGGGTCATGGATGCTGGCAGGCCAGAGAAGGGTGACCTTTGCTAGCAATTTCTCCTTTCTGCACCCAAATCAAGCCCCTAGAAATTCTGATCCTGGCCAGCTGCAAAACCAACGAGCAGACTCGTGGGGCGGGAAGCCATGGCTTGCTTGCTCAACTCGCTTTCAGAGCGCAACCTGCCTCCATCCTTCTCCGGTGGCGTCTGATGCGTTTATGCTTTTTGCAGGAACGCACACCCAGGAGACAAAGGCTTTTCCCCTCTTCCAGCGAGATTTCTCTCTGGAGGAAGCAAGAACTGCAGGATGCAGAAACACAGAGAGAGAGAGAGAGAGACCCCTTTTTTTGCAAAATGGACACAGCCCCCACCTCCCACCTCCAAGGAGAAAAATAAAATATAGCTAGAATAATACATCTCACTTGGACCCATGCTGGGTTGCTACGAAGAGACTGCCGGCGGGAATATTTTCAATTTCTCCTCCTTGATTGACATATAGACCTCTCCTCCCTGCGGATTTAACCCATATTAAATCGACATGCTCTTGGAATATCTTAGCATTTTTTTTAAAGCCTAGGTCCACTGCAGGGAGAGAGATGCTAACGCAGACTGAAGACTCCTCTACGGTAGCTCTGCATCTCAGCCAGCCCCAAACAAGCTCAACCTGGTTTCCAATCATGAATAAGTAGGCTTCCTGTTTCTGTTGCTGGAGATCAAAGGGGGGGGGGTGACACTGGAGGCTAAAATAAACGGAAGAACTGTTGCAGGAATTGGATATGTCTAGTTTAATGAAAAAAGGGGAGATGGGATACCAGTGTTCTAATATTTGAGGGGCTGCCCCAAAGAAGAGGGGGTCAAGCTATTCTCCAAAGCCCCTGAAGGCAGGACAAGAAGCAACAGATAGTTGGCTTATAGTTAAACTTGGATATACGGAGTGAAGAAGGTCTACAATTTAAAATGATTGTATTAAGTTGAATGGCTTTAACTTGAATTTTTTCTTTGTTTACATGTACAAACGGATATCTAATAATAATAATAAAAAAAGAAGAGATTCAACCTAGAAATAAGGAGACATGTCCTGATAGTGAGGACAATTCACCCGTGGAATGGCTTGCCTCCAGAAGGGGTGGCTGCCCCATCACTGGAGGTTCTTAAGAAGAGATTGGACAACCATTTGTCTGACATGTTATAGGGTTTCCTGTCTGAGCAGGGGGTTGGACTAGATGACCTCCAGGATCTCTTCCAACTTTGTTATTCTGTTCTGTTCAAGTGACAGTCTTCATGGCAAAGAATGGGAAAATAAAACGGAATTTTACCAAATCCTTTTTTTTTCTTTTGAGTTAAAAAGTCATTTACAGTCGGCTTAAGTTTGACTCTTCATCTGTTTTATGGAAACAACATTTAGAACATAGAGCGATAAACCTGAAAAGGGAAACTCAAAGGTCTTCTAGTCCAACCCGCAGCTCAAACCAGGAGACCTTCGGATTTTGCTTTGAAGTTTTCTTACCTTAGTATGCTGAATTCAAGGAAAGTGAACTGCTTACAAAATAAATCCATTTGCAGGGTTTACCCAAAACATTAGAGTCAGTCTGAGTTGATCTAACCACCCCCAAGAATAAAGAAGAATGAAATAATAAATTCAATTCAAGAATGAAATAAAATACCTAGCCCGAAAGAAATCAACGACAAAACACTCCTGCCTTCCAACTTTAGCAAGCAATATGGATGTCTTCATGACCTCATCAGATGCCAGGTTGATGTAAAAGGTAATCTATTCATCCTCTAATAAATTAGGGAGCTTAAAAAAAACAACAACCCACAGTTTCTTATTTCTTGCTTATTTTTTTTAAAAGAAGCGTTCTATAAACAAAGCTAAGGCGGATCATTTCACACGTACCAGAATGCCTGTCAAAATAAATCCCTATTTGTCTATATGTTGGCTGCTTCCTTACCTGTTTGGGACTGCCTTTCTTCTCTGTTTAAAAATACCAGTCTAAAAAACGAACCCAGTAGGATGCTTGAATGATGCAACGTTAGAAAACCTGAATAGATGCAAAAAAAAAAACCAAAGAGAGGACCAGCCAGGATGGTAGAATCCTGTTTCCATAGCAACAGAGGCAGTTGCTGAGATCCAGAGACAGCTTCACCTTATAGCCCATCTTTGGATCTTGAACGCCCAACCCTTTTTACCCATGGCCCTATTTTACCCGAGATTTTTGCTCTTGTTGTTAATTGTCTCCTTGTGCCTCTGCTGTGAAACCAGCAACGAATCTAAAGTAAGTCCATCCGACATATCCCTGCGTCACATCCTCACAAAAACTCTGTGCATCTTGGGTATGGAGATTCGCTTTACGATGTTCATCTCTCTGTCTTATGGATAGGTTTGGGGTGTCTTTTCAAGATACGACGGGAAAGGATTTGATGATAGGAGCAAGTGGTTTCAGGTCCACCTTTAAGTTCAGGAATGGTCATTTCACCTCTATTTTAAGTGAGCTGATTGGGTTGCGGTTAGAGTACTGTCAATTCGGCCACTGAGGTTTAGTCAACTTACAATGGTTTGAAAATCCTGGTTTAGCCCAAAGTAGGAAACTAGTTTTGTTGTTTTTTTAAAAAATCCAATTTATACAGAATCCTTATGTTGGGGAGCAGGGGAGCAGAGCCTTTCAATTTTAGATACCACCAAGCAAAGGGAGTCCCTTGGCAAAGGGGCTCAGAAGCCAACACACAATTTCACAAAACCTTTCCACCCAGTGTATGTCAGGTTTAACTCTAGAAAAGCAGCAGCGACAGGATCAAGGAGAAAGGCTTAGGGCTGGGGGCGATCTCTGTGTTACGCAGCTTTGGATCAAGATTGTAACTGCACAGAGGATGGAAATTAATTCTGCCTCTTTGTCCTTGTCAAGTATTAAAGGACAGGCAAGGTAGAGCAAGCCATGATACTTGCCCAATTCTGATGAACACCTGACACCCAGTTTACTCCATGTAGAATTTCCACCATCAGAACTGAGCTAGATTAGCAAAAATCTGGTTTTGCTTCCTTGTTGGTGATAAGAGTAGTATATTCAGCTACAACCAAGATTTATTTGAGAGGGAGGTGAAGGGGCAACTGTGGAAGAACGGCTCATTCAGCCCACCTTGGCTTGGTGGCCCTCAAAACTTCAAAGGTCTGACTTTACCTTCATGTAACACATGAAAGGTTTTAAGGGCCAAGGAGTGAAATGCCAATTGTTTAAAAAAGTTCTTTTTTTTTCTGGTGGTAGGAGAAGGAATTCTTCCCCTACTTTCTTTTTCTCCAAGACCTGCTGTTTTTCTCCATTCTCAAGACCTCAGTCATCAACAAACTTGCTGAAGTGTTTTGAGTGTTCACCAGTCAGAGCTGTCCATCATGTCCTTGATCTACAGACTCATCACTGAGTCTTTTGTTTCTTTCTTCTGGCATCTCCTTGACTTCCTATCTAGAGAGCTACTCTACATTGCCAAAAGTCAGTTTTCAAGGAAAGGTGATAAATGCCAACGCCCTACAGACAATCACTGTCATCGTTGCCAGTGCTCACTTTTGCTGGGTTCTTCATGATCTGCTTTGCCAGATCATGGTTGCAATGGCAAAATAGTTCTAGACGTCATGAGGAGAAGGTCCAAGTCTACCTTTAATCTTCGGGATGGTCAACTGTTGACTTGGCCTCTTGTCATGGGGAAATCGAACAGGTGTTGCTCAAGTTCTCTGTGGAGATCATTTGTTTCTAAGTCATAGAAAGTCTTTTGGAGAAGAGACAAAACAGCCTGAGAACTTATGCTTAGCAAATCATTCTGTGAAGGCCGAGTCAAAATCTCCATTGTTTAACTGTTGCTTCTTCCGTGTACCTTCAAAAAAAAAAAAAAAATTAAGATAGTTGCCAGTCAGATTTATCCATCAAGGTAATCTGGGGGTAGGAGAAGGAATTGGTCCCCCAGAGTGACCCCCACTAACCTTCATCACCAGTTTCCAAGCTTTTGCTCCAGCTAAGGAGCACTGCTTCAGATGAAGTATGTCGGAATGAGAAGGGCCATCAACATCTTAACTCGGTTCCTTTCTTCCTCACTTGTGTCCGCAGGCCCATGGGAAGCAAGGCACGGCAGAAAAGCCCGTCCAAGATTGCCCTGATGAAGGACAAGAAACCCACCGCCATGGAGCCCAACTCAGCCCAGTTCATTAAGCAGCCTCGACACAAGAAGAGAAAGCGTAGCAAGAAAAAGAGGAGTAGAACGCAACGCACCCATCTTACTGTGCACGGCAGGAGCTGTTCCATTCATAGTCTTGACTCCAAAGGGTAAGGCTGACCTTTGCAAGGGAGACCAGAACCTTGAGTAGCTCCAACTGACTTTGGAAAAAGGAGCAGAAGACTATCTCCCCCCTTCTCCTAAGTCTGACCGAAGGCTTTATATAGGAACTCTCATGTTGGCTGTGGTCAGCTCCCCCCCACCTTGAAGGAACTTCTGGCTGTTGAAGGGCCTTCAAATGTTATTTTGTTCAAGGCTCGTCAGGAGGATAATAATGTTGTGTCCTCCTGAGGGGAGGATCCAAACTTCAAAACTAAAATGCTCAACCCACTATTTAGCTACTCAGGAGCTTGTTGAGCCTAAGAACAAGGTGTACCTAATGGTCCCTGACCAGTTTGTAACAGAAATAAAATCACGAGAAGCTTCTAGAGTCTATAATTCCCCAGTTCTTCCTTGTTGTTGTGTATTATTTGGCTGAAGAATTCTGGGAGTTGAAGTCCACAAGTCATAAAAGGGCCAAGCTTGAAGACCCCTGGTTCGGTCGATCACTAGGAACAATCTTCTCCCTTGCAGTTTGAAATGGTCTAATCTACCCAGGTACTTCCAGCTTCCTATTAAGGCCCAGCAGTGGACTTAAATAGATCTGGACTCTAAGCCACTGGGGGACATTCTGCTGAAGTTGGAGGCTTCCTAAAGTTCTGGAGATCTTTGAAGGACATGCTTTGAAAATGCATGGCTGAAATTCGGGTAACAAGGTGGTGATTTTGGTTTGAGTAAACATGACATTTCTGCAATGTTGTGTTTGTCTCATCCAGGTTGGCACCAGAAAGCCAAGACAGCCCCACCAAGTTGTGTTGCAGCAGCAATGAGGACACTGGAAACGCATCTTCGGAGACAGACAACTTGGTGAGTGGGAGAAGAACCTGGATAACACGTTGCTATTTCGGTATCCTTTTAAGCAAGCCATGCTTAGTGTGAGGTGGAACTAATATTCAATTCCTAGGTAACCATGGTTATTGAAGAATATTGAAGCAGAGGTAGATCATATAGCACTCATGTACCATTCTTCTATTTTTTTTATTTTTTTCAAAATGCAGGGAGAGACCCATAATGCCATACTGGAAACTGAAAAGAAAAATACACCCAGGAAAGGGAGAACGGAGCAATCAGAAAAACCTAAAGATGTTAGCAAGAGCAGAGAAAACAAAAGGTAATATAAAGTCTAACAAAAGCTAGCCATCTGCTTGTTGAATTACTTTGATAGCCAATCTGTATACTTAAAATGCCCAGCTAGGTGGCAGTAGCTACCAATTTTTTGAGAGAGAGAGAGAGAGAGAAAGAAAGAAAGAAAGAAAGAAAGAAAGAAAGAAAGAAAGAAAGAAAGAAAGAAAGAAAGAAAGAAAGAAAGAAAGAAAGAAAGATGGAAGTAAGGATGGAAGGGAGGGAGGGAGGAAGGGAGAATGAATTGAAGGAGGGAGGGTGGAGGAAGGAAGGAAAGAATGAATGAGAGAAGGAAGAAAGGAGAGACTGAAGAAAGGAAGGCTGGATGGAAGGAAGGAATGAGAGAAGGAAGGGAGGGAGCAAGGGAAGGAGAGAGAGGATGGAAAGAAGGAATTATAGATAGATGATAGAATGGAAAGAGAGGAATGGATAGAAACATAGATACGGTAACACAGACAGATATGGGTGATCATTAAGAAACCCCATTTTTTAGCTTGGTTTTTATAGGCAATGAAGGACAGCTAGCTTAATGTTGGCATAATAATAATAATAATAATAATAATAGTAATAATAATAATAATAATAATGATGATGATTAGGCTTTTTAAAAAAATGTGTCAGTTGGAGAGAGGTGTTTCCAAACTCCTCTTGGCTTTTATAATTATGTAAGCTGTCTAGATAGTGGCAATCAACAGAAATGTGATAGGAAGGATCCGCCAGTCCATCACCAAGAAGCAACCCAGCAGGACACAAGCTGTGAGGATTGTGTATTAAGCAGAGGGGACAACTGATTTGCAAAGCAATTGTGTTCTTTGCCTTCTGTCTTCCCGCGCAGAAAAATAAAATACCCCAACGTCGTGGAGAAGAGGAAATATCAGACCGTCTCTGAATTCCAGTTTGTGTACCCAGGTAAATCGAAGAAAACTATGTCTTAGATGGCCTTGCATTCTTTCCCTCTCGAAGAATCCTTCTTGGAGGCCTCCAAATTCATTTTAATGGAGCTGCCATCCCAGAACGTTCCTTTATTTCTCCCGTTGTCCTCCGATGGCTGTAGCTCTGCCGACATTCCCCCTTACATACCGGTAGCTAAACCAGGCTGGCTGAGATTAACCAGAGTGGTGGACAAATTGAAGGATGAAGGGACAAGAGTATCATTGTGCCTTCTCCCAGGGAAAGGCAGGAAGGGATCAGATCGGTCAGGAGGAGATTTAGGAAAGCCAAAAACATCGGATGACAATGGCCCAATCCTGCTGATTTCTGTTCTCCTTGCCCCTCAGGAAAACCAAACTTCCACTCCCCCCCAGAAAATACAAAGCAGAATTTGCGCTCCATCTACCAGGGAAAGGTCGATCCAAAGCCGCAAAGGTCAACTCAGCTGTCGGTCTGGATGCCTCGCTGTCAGTGGGACACGCGCAAATCCCAAAGGTAGCTGCTCCTGTAGCCCTGGGTCGCCGGGGTTTTGTCTGATTGTGGCCCTTAAACTTGAGAACATGAGAAGCGTGCCTGCTATTTCTCCTCCTCTCCAGCATAGCCAGGACCTGTCTCCCTCAAATACGACGGCCTAGATCAGAGCTTCTGAACCTGGGCAATCTGTAAGACACGTGGACCTCCCAAAGGGGCTTTTTTCCAGGAGGCAACTGGACTTTCTTGTTTTTCCTTCGAAGACATTTCACTTCTCATCCAAGAAGCTTCTTCAGCTCTGACTGGATGGTGGGGAATGGAAGGATTTATACTCCTTGCAGACAGCTAGTCCTTTGCCTTCTTTTAGAGGGTCTTGGAAGCCATTTGGAGGTTTATTGTGACACATTAGGACACAGATAAATCTCCAAGTGGCCTCAACGGCTCTCTGAGCTTGGTGGTTCTCTTGCAGATGTTTCATGACCCAGCTAGGGAACATCATCAGGTTTGTGGAGATGAGGAGAAGGAAGACTGTGGAGCCCTTGGTGCTCTCTGAGCTTGGTTGTTTTCTTGCAGACATTTCATTACCCAACTAGGTAACATCATCAATGCTGGAAGGGAGTGTGGTTATTGCAGTCCCTTCTAGCACTGATGTTACCTAATTGGGTAACAAAACATCTGCAAGTAAATAACTAAGCTCAGAGATTATGAGGGCCCCCATAGTCCTCATTTCCATAAACCCTCAACCTGATCCATTCCTTTTACACTGGTGACTTCCACAAGCAGATGACCCAAATCTCATCTCCATCTAGGATGGCTACCAGCTTCTTGTTTCGCCATCATTCCCTTGCCCCTCTTTCGCCCCCAGGGGAAATGCCACCGCAGATGCCAACTGCCCGGTCGGCAGCGACTTCCTGAAAAGGAACCCCACTCAGGCCCTCCGAAGCCTGACCTACAAGATCAACAAGCTGATCCTGGTGAACGAAAACGACCACGCGCCGGCTAGAAACACCCCGTCCGTCCCGACCGTCAACTCTTACTTCCCTCACTTGCAGCATCACCCCGTCTCTGAAAAAGCCGGGCCCTTAACCGAAGCTTTCCAGAGGTCAAAGCGCCGTTCGGCAAAGAGAGACGACCGGGTTGAGCAGCAGCCACCCACGGAGGCTTGGAGCAAACTCAGGGGCTTCCCTGCTCCTTTGAGGAACTCCCCAAGGTTGAGGCCTGTGTCGGCTAAGGAGCACCACGAGAAACCAACGGATCCGATGTTGGCCAGGAAAAGCATCCCAAACGAGAAGCTTGCTGGAAAAGAAAGGGGAAATGCCAGGAGGCCAGGGGTGGATACAGACCGTATCCCTCAAACAAAGAGCGCCATCGTCATCCCCACCGTCAGCCAGTATCTTTCCGGCGAAAGCCTAAACGCGAAAGGCCTTCCCTTGGGGTGGAAAACCGCCACTCAGTTTCTGGCGGAGAAAAAAATGCCCGAGGGGATTCCGATAGACGGTTCCCAGGGGGAATTGGGACCCAGTTCCTTTGCGGCGGCCTCGGACACCAGCCCCAAAGACGAAACCTGCCCTACGGGTGCCGGCGAGCCGGATCCAGCCGAGCAAGCGAGAGACGTCAACGTTGGGGACGCCGGAGACCTTGAACAGGGACTCAACGCAATGGAATGAAGAAAAAAAAGAGAAAAGGAAAGTTTATTCCACGATGCTCTTTTCAAGGGTTTATTTTTGTCCTCCCGGGTCAATGGAATGCATGCTGGGGGGAAAGGCTACCTTCCCAAGGGCATCCGGCAGACAAGCGGAAGGCTCCCGTTTGAAAAAATGCCTTCCCTGTGGAGTTTTAAAACCGGAGTTGCCCCAGCTCTGGAAGTTTGCTTGATTGGAGAAGATTGTGAGCAGAGGATATTGGGTTGCTAAAAAAAAAGAAAGAAGAAAACGGGGGGAAAAGCAGCTATTGCTGATAATAGCTCCTTTTGCTGGAAATGTAAGATCTGGGGGAACTTTAGGCATCTCCTTGCAAATGTCTCAGTGTCTCTTCGATCTTGGTTTGGAGACGTGGCTCATTAAAGCTTTCAACAACCTGAAACTGACCTAGTTTCTACCTGATTTTGCAAAGTTTGGAAGCCTTTCTTTGTCCTTATTGCTAACTTAATCCGGTAAGAACAGAAGCGTCTAAAGAGAACGAATGTGGTTTCTCTCTGGCCCTGCCAACTTGGGGGTGCACAGCAAGGCTTCCTAGTTGATCCCCAGTTTGGAGGTGTGTGTGTGTGTGTGTGAGAGGTGCAGTTTGTAACAGAATGAGCTGGAAGGGACCTTGGAGGTCTGCTAGTCCAGCCCCCTGCTCAATCAGGCGATCCCTACACATTTCAGACAAGTGGCAGTCCAGTCTCTTCTTAAAAACCTCCAAGGGATCCAGTTGCAGCGGATGCAAAGAGTAAATCAACCACAATGAAAGAGAGGAAGGGAAGAAAAAAAAAAAAGCAAGTGCCAAAACAGAGGCAGGGCTTGGAAAGTTTATTTTTTCCTACACTAGGGGGAAAAAAAACCCAAAGCAAAAAAGGAGTGAACAAATTATTCCCCACCTTCTACCGTCTGTTTTGCGCATTTCCTATATGCACACAAGAACACACAAGAGTTTTTTTGTGTTTGTTTTTTTTTACAAAAATAACATCTGGATTTAAACGTTGCCCTGCCTCTCCAGGGCTAATCCAGACACCCTAAATCAGGGGTCCCCAACCTTGGCAAACTGAAGACTCGTGGACTTCGGCAACCGGCTGGCTGAGGGATTCTGGGAGTTGAAGTCCACAACGCTTAAAAGTCGCCAAGGTTGGAGACCCCTGCCCTAAGCGATCCTCCCCCTCAAAACAACAACAACAATAACCCACTATCTTTAATTGTGCAGCACCCTTCCTGGGAGACACCCACGCCATGGGATGAGATGCAGAGTAGGCATCTGAGTAGCTTCATTCAAGGTGGGCCAGGTGATCGTGTCCCAAGCAAGCTGAGTGTGTCCAAACTTTTGTCCCCCGACGCCAGGAATGAGCCTGGCTCTCCCAGAGGGAATTGAGGAGGGGGCGGGGGGGTTGCATCTATGGTGGAACCGGGGTAGAAGATACTGTTGGGAGGGGCAAATCCATCGGTGGAGCCTCAGCTTCTGGGACGGGGCTAGGCTTGCGGACTTCCAGTTTCTCGCCCAGCTGGTTGTAAAGCTCTTTCACCGCTTCGCTGCTCTGTTCCAAGGAGAAGAGATTTGGTTGTTGTTGTTGTTTTTTAAAAAAAGAAATAGTAAATTGCTGGCCTGGAGGAAGAGCAGCGCTTGAATCACAAGCGCAATGCAGCCCCAAATTTCCCCCCCTCCCTCCCTCTCCTCCTACCTGCTTGGTTGGTTCCAAGGCCTTCTGCAGTGACTCCAGCCTAGCAGGGAAGACTTTGTGATGGAGGTGAAGCAGCAGCCTCAGCAGGTGCCGATGGACGTTGTCCTTCCTGGGAATGTGGTGGGAACAGACTGTGGGAGCCCCGGTTTTGAAGCCCTGCTGCTTCTCCCAATCAGAAGACCTAACTATCTTCACTTCCTTCCTTCTCCCTCCTTCCTTCCTTCCATCCCTTCCCTCCCCTAGGCTGCCTTTCCTTTCCTTGCCTCCCTTTCCTTTCCTCTTCCCTTCTCATCCCTTCCTTCTTTCATTTCCTTTTCCTTGCCTTTCCTTCCTTCCCCTAGGCTTCCTTCCCTTTCCTTTCCTCCCCAGCCTTCCTTTCCTTCCCTCCTTTAGCTTTTCTAGCCTTCCCTTCCTTAGCCTTCCTTTCTTTCCTTTCCTTTTTCCTCCCTCCCTCCTTCCCTTCCCTCCCTTCTTTTTTCCCCCCTTCTCTTCCCTTCCCTTTCCCTTCCTGAGGAAAGACAGAAGGTGGTCACCTTCTGGAAAGGAGACGGGCGTTACCTGGGGCAGGCAGGCAAGAAGAAGCGGTCGAAAAGGACCGCGCAGAAATCGTCCTGCCCAAATTCGTCAGCCAGCAGGGTGAGGTTGCCTGTGAAGAGGTGCAGGAAAATGTCCCCAAAGGCCAGGTCGTTGAAAGTCTCCGCTGCAAAATGCCGAGAGAGAGAGAGAGAAAGAGACAGGGCGACTTTAAGAAGGTGAGAGGGGGGACCCAGTGGTGGGATTCAGCCGGTTCACACCGCTTCGGCAAAAACGATAGCTACTTTTTTCTTGCCCAGGCCCAGAATGGACTTCCGGAAGTGGCATCCATGCAGAGAACCGGTTGTTTAAATTTGAATCCCACCCTTTCCTTCCCTCATTCCCATCTCCTTCCTTTCCTTTTCCTTCCTTCCTTCCTTCCTGTGGTGGGATTCAGCCACTTTGTATTGCTTTGGCAGAACTGGTAGCTAATTTTTTGTTGCCCAGGCCCAGAATGGACTTCCGGAAGTGGCATCCATGCAGAGAACCGGTTGTTTAAATTTGAATCCCACCCTTTCCTTCCCTCCCTCCCTCATTCCCATCTCCTTCCTTTCCTTCCTTTCCTTCCTTCCTTCCTTTGGTGGGATTCAGCCACTTTGTATTGCTTTGGCAGAACTGGTAGCTAATTTTTTGTTGCCCAGGCCCAGAACGGACTTCCGGAAGTGGCATCCATGCAGAAAACCGGTTGTTTGCCTATTTGAATCCCACCACTAGGGGGGACCTCTTTCTCTCACCCTCTTTCTAAAGAGAGGAGGAATAGGAGAGAGGGTGGTGGAATCCACAGCGATTGCACCACAATGCCTTCATTTTTTTTTTTTTTTAGTCTTGCAATTTCTTCCTGGCTTAAAGAGCCAGCCGTGCCAGGAGGACGCTTGGCCGGTGTTCTGCCTTTTCACTGTGATAAGGACACGGGGACTTACTCAGGGTTGGGACCAAGCGAAGCAGGGCATTCTTGTTCCTTTGCTTGGTGATGTGGAGCACGTAGTAAAGGCCCACCTCACAGGCGATCCGCTGTTCTTGGAGAAATCTGGGAGATGCGAGAAAGAGCTTTGGCTGCCGTGTTCATTCATTCACTCATTCATTCGCTCTCGGTCATTTGCCCGTGCGTTCACTCACGCACTCATGCATTTGGATGCTGTCTTTATTATTTTTTTTTACAAATATTACAAGGTGGCAAAGGTACCCGACACACCTTCTTCTCCTACTTTTCCCACAACAGCCCTGTGAGGTGGGTTGGGCTGAGAGGAAGGGGCGGGGCCAAAGTCACCCAGCAAGCTTTCATGCCTTAAGGTGGGACTAGAACTCACCATCTCCTGGTGATTGGTCCAAAGTCACCCAGCTATATTTCATGGCTAAGGTGGGACTAGAACTCACCATCTCCCGGTAGTCGACCCAAAGTCACCCAGCTGCATTTCATGGCTAAGGTGGGACTAGAACTCACCATCTCCTGGTAGTCGACCCAAAGTCACCCAGCTGCATTTCATGGCTAAGGTGGGACTAGAACTCACCGTCTCCTGGTAGTCGACCCAAAGTCATCCAGCTGCATTTCATGGCTAAGGTGGGACTAGAACTCACCGTCTCCTGGCGATCGACCCAAAGTCACCCAGCTACATTTCATTGCTAAGTTGGCACTAGAACTCACCATCTCCTGGCGATTGACCCAAAGTCACCTAGCTGCATTTCGTGACTAAGGTGGGACTAGAACTCACCATCTCCTGCTGTCTAGCTAGGTGCCTTACCATTTTCCTCCCCTCTCAATGCCTTTTCTAACTCACAATTCTCAGTGGGCCCAGCTTCTTCAGCCCTGCTGAGCACCAGGTTTTGACTGATGGACAAAAAGTTCCCAAACTGAAATGTACTTACTTTGGAAACAACTCAGGGATGGTGCTGGGGTAAGAAGCTGGACCTTTCTCTTCCGACGGCAGCTTCTGGTCCACGGTGAAGGTGTAGTCATCCACCACGAAGGCCATCAACATCGGCAGAAATTTGGTGATCAAATCCACTTCCTGAGGTACAGAAAGGCAAGTGGAAGGTCGCCTAATCTTATCCCCAAGGTGTTTCTGGACAGAGCATCGTCCATTCAGAAGAACTAAGGAAGGAACAGACCTTTCAGACCATCAATGATGGCGTTCCTGGTGACAGCTTACCAGTTTGGGTTCTTTGAAGATCTGGCTGTCAATCACATCCCAAGCCCCTTGTCCCAGGGACAGCATCCTCAGAAGTAGTAAAAGTTCTGGGCTTTCCTGAAAGTTTAGGAGAAAAGAAGAGCTGAAAGGGACCTTGGAGGTCTTCTAGTCCAGCCCCCTGCTCAAGCAGGAGAACTTATACCATCTCAGGCAGGGGATTTCTAGTCTCTTCTTTAACAACATTGGGCATGGAAGCATCCCCCAAGTGCATTCTCCGGATGCTAAAATCCGTTGGGTCACCTACGCATTCAACAAACTAGTGAAGAACAAGCTACAATGGTTGCATTGGTGTTCAGAACCAAGATCGATGTGACGTCACAATGCAAAAGTCCACCCTTTGTAATTGTGTGGCAGGATTCCACAACCGGCGGGAAGGAGTTTTAGGTCCATTTCATCATTTCTCCCTGAGCTTAACCCCGCAGGGCCAATCCTATCGAGAGGATAATGCTGTCTAACTTACCCTGGGTAAGACTTCTTGACCAATCAGCTCCTGCAAATGCCGGATCGTGCTCAAAACCAAGGTGTTGATGGCAAACGGGTCGCACAAGATCATCGACAGGTCCCTAAGGAAGGAGAGAAAAACAAGCATTTGGATTCATTTGGATTTCCATCCAAATGAATGGAAAGAAAAAGAAATGTATTAATATGATGATTATTTTTTAGGAATACTGGAAAAAATATATATACCAAATTGTCAGTTATTAAAACAATAAGAATTGTATTAACGCAACGTTTGCAGAAAAGGAGGTTATTAGGGAAACAAAACAAAATTAATATAGACTATAGAAATTAATTGTTAAGGACTGTTTCTACAAATGTAACCCAGACACCACACTATTTACCAAACTATTGAATGACTTACGTTTATGTAAAAAAACTAATAAAAATTATAATCAAAAAAAAAAAAAGAGAGAGAGAGAGAGAGAGAGAGAGAAACAAGCAAATGCATCAAATGCACCATTGCAGCAAGCTACTTTTCGAGGCTCACTTTCCCCAGCTAGGATTCCTCCTCACTTTGGTCTTTTATCTTTATCTTTATTTCAACTTATATGCCGCCTTTCTCCCCAGACTCAGGGCGGCTCACAACAGAAATACAAGTACAAAAATATATAAGTAATTTAAAATAATAGTACAATATAAAACTATACTCACTCATACAACATACACACCCAATCAAAGGCCCAGGGGCAGAACGCAGCTCACACGCCCCAAGCCTGTCTGCATAGATGTGTTTTTAAAAGTTTTCGGAAAGCTAGGAGGGAGGGAGCAGTATGAACCTCTGAGGGAAGTTGATTCCAGAGGGCTGGGGCAGCAACAGAGAAGGCCCTAATCATAGATCCCATCAGACGGCACTGTCTAGCAGACGGGACCCGTAGGAGGCCAACCCTGTGTGCCCTAACCGGTCGCTGGGATTCATGAGGCAGAAGACGATCCCGCAAGTATCCTGGTCCATTGCCATAAAGGGCTTTATAGGTCATAGCCAACACTTTGAATTGTGTTCGGAGACCGATTGGCAGCCAGTGCAGCTCACGGAGGGCTGGAGTGATATGAGCATGTCTTGGGAGACCCAAGACAGCTCGCGCAGCCGCATTCTGAACCACCTGCAGTCTCCGGACATTCTTCAAAGGTTGCCCCATGTAGAGAGCATTACAGTAGTGGTTTTAATCGTTTTTGCAGCGGAGAAAGCCTCTTCAGCCTGCCTCCAGATTCTTACCCCAGCACTTGCTCTTGGGCCTTTTTCACTCCGTCAAGGAAACCCTGCAGCTCCCGCGCCCGCTTGTTGTCGACAAACTTCTCCCGAATGCAAGCGTCGAGGCACCACGTAAACTGTCAAGGGAGCAAATATATATATAAAGATTTGACATAAACTGTGAACAGGAGGAGAGCTGGCCAGCTCCTGAAAGAATGCAGGCACCTGGAAAGGGAAGTGGTGAGGCTAGAAAGATGGAGGCGGTGAGTTCTAGTCCCACTTTAGGCATGAAAGCCAGCTGTGTGACTTTGGGCCTATCGTCAGGAGATGGTGAGTTCTAGTCCCACCTCAATCATGAAAGCTGGCTGGATGACTTAGGGCCAAATACCAGGAGACAGTGAATTCTAGTTCAACCTTCGCCATGAAAGCCAGCTGTGTGATTTTGGGCCTATCACCAAGAGACGGTGAGTTCTAGTTCCACTTTAGGCATGAAAGCCAGCTGTGTGACTTTGGGCCTATCGTCAGGAGATGGTGAGTTCTAGTCCCACCTTAATCATGAAAGCTAGCTGGGTGACTTAGGGCCAAATACCAGGAGACGGTGAATTCTAGTTCTACCTTAATCATGAAAGCTAGCTGGATGACTTAGGGCCATATACCAGGAGACAGTGAATTCTAGTTCAATCTTCGCCATGAAAGCCAGCTGTGTGACTTTGGGCCTATCACCAAGAGACGGTGAGTTCTAGTTCCACTTTAGGCATGAAAGCCAGCTGTGTGACTTTGGGCCTATCGTCAGGAGATGGTGAGTTCTAGTCCCACCTTAATCATGAAAGCTAGCTGGGTGACTTAGGGCCAAATACCAGGAGACGGTGAATTCTAGTTCTACCTTAATCATGAAAGCTAGCTGGATGACTTAGGGCCAAATACCAGGAGACAGTGAATTCTAGTTCAACCTTCGCCATGAAAGCCAGCTGTGTGACTTTGGGCCTATCACCAAGAGACGGTGAGTTCTAGTTCCACTTTAGGCATGAAAGCCAGCTGTGTGACTTTGGGCCTATCGTCAGGAGATGGTGAGTTCTAGTCCCACCTTAATCATGAAAGCTAGCTGGGTGACTTAGGGCCAAATACCAGGAGACGGTGAATTCTAGTTCTACCTTAATCATGAAAGCTAGCTGGATGACTTAGGGCCAAATACCAGGAGACAGTGAATTCTAGTTCAACCTTCGCCATGAAAGCCAGCTGTGTGACTTTGGGCCTATCACCAAGAGACGGTGAGTTCTAGTTCCACTTTAGGCATGAAAGCCAGCTGTGTGACTTTGGGCCTATCGTCAGGAGATGGTGAGTTCTAGTCCCACCTTAATCATGAAAGCTAGCTGGATGACTTAGGGCCAAATACCAGGAGACGGTGAATTCTAGTTCTACCTTAATCATGAAAGCTAGCTGGATGACTTAGGGCCAAATACTAGGAGACAGTGAATTCTAGTTCAACCTTCGCCATGAAAGCCAGCTGTGTGACTTTGGGCCTATCACCAAGAGACGGTGAGTTCTAGTCCCGCCTTAGGCATGGAAGCCAGTTGGGTGACTTTGGGCCAGGCCC
Organism: Bothrops alternatus; assembly: GCA_034064705.1. Lineage (NCBI taxonomy): Eukaryota > Metazoa > Chordata > Lepidosauria > Squamata > Viperidae > Bothrops > Bothrops alternatus. Next base: position 1,511,664 of record JARGCV010000693.1, read on the forward strand.
TCTCTTTCTCTCAGACCAACCCACCTCACAGGGTCGTCGTTGAGCAGAAAACAGGAGGAGAAGGCATTTGTGTCGGATATGTTTGTCGTTTTGAGTTCTTTGTAAAAAAAAAAGTATAGAAAGACAGAATACAAATAAGTAAAAATAAAAATGTAGAGCTGCACAGCTGCGCTGGTACCTTGTGGCAGGGGTCCACCGTGCAGATCTCGCTGATGTCCAGATCGTGAAGCGACATCAGGAGCTCCGCCCTCAGCGTGCAGTAATGGACGTTCCGCGTCCGAAGGAAGAGCGTCCGGAGGAACTGAAGCACCATGTCGTACAGCTTCACGTTCTTCCCGATCATCTGGGTCAGCTTCTGAACCACCTTTGAAACAAAGACAGAGCAAAATTCTGAGTGTCTCCCGCAATGGGGGGGGGGAGAGAGAGGAGGAAGGCAGAGCTGGGTGCCTCCCGTTCTTTTGCGGCGGGAAAGTTCAAAGTTTTATTTATTTATTTATTTATTTGATTTGACTTCTATGCCGCCCTATTCCGGAGAACTCAGGGCGGCTCACAACATAAATAGAAATCACCAGTTAAAATACATATATAAAAACCCCTAAGTTAAAAGAAAACCAACCATTCAACAGACATACACACAAACATACACTGGCTAGGGGCAAGATGTTAACTGCCCCAGGCCTGCCGGCAGAGGTGTGTTTTAAGCAGTTTACGAAAGGCGGAGAGGGTGGGGGCGACACGGATCTCCGGGGGGGGGAGTTGGTTCCAGAGGGCCGGGGCCGCAACAGAGAAGGCTCTTCCCCTAGGCCCCGCCAGGCGACACTGTCTGGCTGACGGGACCTGGAGAAGGCCGACTCTGTGGGCCCTAACCGGTCGCTGGGTTTCATGGGGCAGCAGACGGTCCCATAAGTAACCTGGTCCGATGCCATGTAGGACTTTATAGGTCATAACCAACACTTTGAATTGCGTTCAGAGACCAATTGGCAGCCAATGCAGCTCGCGGAGTGATGCCGAGATGTGGGCATTTCTGGGCAAGCCCAACACTGCTCGGGCGGCTGCATTCTGCATTACCTGAAGTTTCCCCCAAAGTCTCCAAACTGGTAGCCCAACCTACCTCCAACTCACCCTTCTTGGGGCTTACCTCTCCCTGTCGCCTGGTCCTAGGAGTGGGGCTGAAGAAGTTCTGCAGCACGGAGAGGTCGCTGCTGAATAAAGCGTTCTCCTTCTCCAGAATGTACTGCTTCAGCAACGGGGAGACCTCGTCTCCAAACAGAGCCTGGTTGTCTTGCCAGATCTGGCGTTTCACCTCCACAGCACATGCTCTATACAGGTCCTTGTCGGCCATCACCAGCTTCAACTTTTTTTCGGGAACCTGGGTTCAAGCATGTCATCAGGAGCCAGTTGCAAAAGAAGGGTCCCCAGTTTGTACCGAAATGTTTTCCCAGTTCTACTTCTGGAGCGTTCCGTTTCTTGTTCTGCCATGTTTCTATTGTATTTCTACCTCGAGGGCGCCTAGTGAAGTATAGTTTTAGCCTCTGGATGTTATGCCTCGGCGTCCTTTCACAACACCACGTTGCTCAGGACTCAAAAGATCACTCACTCCCTGCCCCAACAAGCAGCCATTTCAAAAACCAACCCGGTGCCAAGGGTAGATATTGGGCTGACTTTCCCCCCACTGTTCCAAGCCATGTTCTTTTAAAAACATGGTTTGTTGGACAGTTCCCCCTTGGCCGAGTTCCTGCGTGGCTTAGTTCGGCTAAACCAGGAAGCCCAGTTAATGTCTGGCTTCTGAGTGCAGGCCAAAGCGAAACAAAGCCAGATCAAACGTTGACACGATATGCAAACCTCACCATTTTCTAGGATTGATAAAACTGTTTCTAAAGCTAGAGAGGAACAGAGCTGCTGGAGTCCCCTAGCCTACTCTTTTCCCCCTGTCAAGACGTTAATAAAAACATGGGCACAAGCTGTAAAGAGGTTGACCCAGGGCGGGTTTGAGTCAAGCAAGCATAATTCACAACGTCAGTCCTTTTTGGGGATGGAACTCAGCCACTAAGGAAGGGAGAAAGAAATAGCGTGGGTGAAAAACGCCTCCTCTGGACCTGAGAGCACTTACACGTTAGGTTCTGAATAAAGGGGAATTTTAGACAGGAACAGAGGAAATTGACTTCTACATAAAGGGGGAGGATAGAAGGAAAGTGGGGGAAAGAAGGAAGGAAGGGGAAAGAAGGTAGAAGGAAGGAAGGAGGAAGAAGGAAGGAAGGGGGAAGAAGGGAGGGAGGAAGGAAGGAAAGAAAGAAAGAAGGAAGGAAGGGGAGGGAGAAGACAGAGAGAGGAAGGAAGGAAGGAAGAAGGGAGGGAAAGAAGGAAGGGAGGAGGGAGGGAGGGAGGGAGGAAGGAAAGAAGGAAGGAAGGAAGGGAGGGAGAAGACAGAGAGAGAGGAAGGAAGGAAGGAAGAAGGAAGGGGAAAGGAAGGGAGGAGGGAGGGAGGGAAGAAGGAAAGAAGGAAGGAAGGAAGGAAGGAAGGAAGGAAGGAAGGGGAGGGAGAAGACAGAGAGAGAGGAAGGAAGGAAGAAGAAGGAAGGAAGGGGAACGAAGGGAGGGAGGGAGGGAGGAAGGAAGGAAAGAAAGAAGGAAGGGGAGGGAGAAGACAGAGAGAGGAAGGAAGGAAGGAAGGAAGAAGGAAGGGGAAAGAAGGAAGGGAGGAGGGAGGGAGGGAGGGAGGAAGGAAAGAAGGAAGGAAGGAAGGAAGGGGAGGGAGAAGACAGAGAGAGAGGAAGGAAGGAAGGAAGAAGGAAGGGGAAAGGAAGGGAGGAGGGAGGGAGGGAAGAAGGAAAGAAGGAAGAAAGGAAGGAAGGAAGGAAGGGGAGGGAGAAGACAGAGAGAGAGGAAGGAAGGAAGAAGAAGGAAGGAAGGGGAAAGAAGGTAGAAGGAAGGAAGGAAGAAGAAGGAAGGAAGGGGAACGAAGGGAGGGAGGGAGGGAGGGAGGAAGGAAAGAAAGAAGGAAGGGGAGGGAGAAGACAGAGAGAGGAAGGAAGGAAGGAAGAAGGAAGGGGAAAGGAAGGGAGGAGGGAGGGAGGGAAGAAGGAAAGAAGGAAGAAAGGAAGGAAGGAAGGAAAGGGAGGGAGAAGACAGAGAGAGAGGAAGGAAGGAAGGAAGAAGGAAGGGGAAAGGAAGGGAGGAGGGAGGGAGGGAAGAAGGAAAGAAGGAAGGAAGGAAGGAAGGAAGGAAGGAAGGAAGGAAGGAAGGAAGGAAGGGGAGGGAGAAGACAGAGAGAGAGGAAGGAAGGAAGAAGAAGGAAGGAAGGGGAACGAAGGGAGGGAGGGAGGGAGGGAGGAAGTCAGTCACAGGACTTTCTAAGAACGATCCTGAATTCCACCTAAGCAAACCACGGATCTCCCTTTTACTACCGTATATACTTGGGATGCACCTAAATTAATTAGCAGTGATTTTCTTAGTTTCTACCTTGGGCAAATGTTTCATGACACACATCACCACTGGCTGGATGGACGGCATCTTTACCAAAGGGAAACTCTTCTCCAGGAGATCTTCTAGCTTTTTGTACCTGGGAGGAGAAAGGAGAAGACGACAGAGGTCCATTTTCAGCCCGAGGGGCAGATCCCTTCCACGGTGGTCCAGCCAGCCTACCTTTCCTTGGCCTTTCCCTCAGCAGCGATAGCCGAGACCCTCTCCAGAAGCTTCTCACGCAGTTCATCAAACACCGACTGGTGGAACTCCAGCCTAGGGGTGCCGTGGAGGTCCAGGAAAGGCAGGGCGGACTGAAGGGAGGGCAGCAGGATGCCGTTCTCTGTCTGTCAACATGGCACAGGTGGGGTTCAAACAGATTAGGGCAGATAATTCCCACATTTCTCACCCACCAGGAACAAGCCAGGCAGCTCTGACTGAACTCCATCCCCGAGAACGTAGAATTACAGAGTTGCAAGGGACCCTGGAGGTCATCTAGCCCAACCCCCTGCTCAAGCAGGAGACCCTATCCCATTTCAGACAAAGGGCTGCCCGGTCTCTTCTTGAAAACCTCCAGGGATGGGAGCCCCCACAACTTCTGGAGCCAAATCTGGATCTTAAAAGTTGCCAAGTTTGAAAAAAAGCATTGCATTATTGTGGCTGTTTTATTGTTTGTTGTTGTTATTTGTAAAAAAAAAAAAAGGATTTTCCCCCTTCGCAAAGGAAATGAATGCTGCATGGGGCGGGGTGGGGTGGGGGGAGCGCGCAGAGAAAGAGGAAGGCAGTTCAAATATCCGGCGGCCATAAACAGACTTAACCCCCATCCTGGATTTTCAGGCTGGGAAACCCCCAAACTTGGGCAACCTGGTTAGCCTTTGCTCCCACAGCCGAATGCGCCGCTTGCAACAGACCCAGAGGAGGCGTTGGGAGAGATTCGAAAGAGCAATTCAGCAAAAAATAAAATAAAATAAAATAAAAAAGAGGCGAGGGAGAACAAGGCAGCTTGGACCCGGAACTGGCATGTTTTGATTTGTTGTTTGTTTTGCACCAGTGCTAAGCGTAAACTCTCCCAGGTTTTGCAAGGAAAAGAAGACGCAAGGGGACAGTTGCATGCTTCGCCCCGGACTAGTTCCCCATGGCAACGGGACTAGTTGTCCCCCCCCCACGCCGCCCCCCTTCCCCCCACCTGGAACTGCTCGATGGCCTTCAGGGGCTCCATGCAATTGGTGAGCGTCTCCTTCAAGTCCTCCCCGTTGGCCACGCCGAGCTCTTGCAAGCCGGCGAACATGATGCCAGGCTCCGCAGCCCGCGCGGGGTCCCGCCCGCCCCGTTAACGGCCGCGGTGCAACGGCGAAAGGCGCCCCCCAGCGGCCCTCGGTCCGCCGCTCTAGGCGTCCCGCCGGGAAACCGCGCCCGCGCCGAAGGTTCCGCTTCGCTGCGCGGGCCGAGACGGACGCGCGTCGTCGCCTCGTTCCGACCAGAAAAATAAAACAAACAAACAGATATTAAGCTAAAACGTCCCCCAGGCTGATTCCTTGGGGAAAATTGCATCGGCCTCTTCAGAAAGGTTTAGCCCCGAGGCTGGTCAAGCACTTCAAATCAACTGTGGAAATAACTTTAGAATGGAATAGAATGGAACAGAAAATTAGAATAGAATAGAATAGAATAGAATAGAATAGAATAGAATAATGAGAATAGAATAGAATAGAATAATGAGAATAGAATAGAATAGAATAGAATAGGAGTTGGAAGGAATAGAATAGAATAGAATAGAATAGAATAGAATAGAATAGAATAGAATAGAATAATGAGAATAGAATAGAATAGAATAATGAGAATAGAATAGAATAGGAGTTGGAAGGAATAGAATAGAATAGAATAATGAGAATAGAATAGAATAGAATAGAATAGGAGTTGGAAGGAATAGAATAGAATAGAATAATGAGAATAGAATAGAATAGAATAGGAGTTCGAAGGAATAGAATAGAATAGAATAGGAGTTCGAAGGAATAGAATAGAATAGAAAATAGAATAGAATAGAAAATAGAATAGAATAGAATAGAATAGAATAGAATAGAATAGGAGTTGGAAGGAATATAATAGAATAGAATAGAATAATGAGAATAGAATAGAATAGAATAATGAGAATAGAATAGAATAGAATAGAAAATAGAATAGAATAGAAAATGGAATAGAATAGAAAATAGAATAGAATAGAATAGAATAGAAAATAGAATAGAAAAGAATAGAATAGAATAGAAAATAGAATAGAATAGAATAGAATAGAAAAGAAAATAGAATAGAATAGAAAATAGAATAGAATAGAATAGAAAATAGAATAGAATAGGAGTTGGAAGCAATAGAATAGAACAGAACAGAACAGAATAGAGGAATACGTTGGTTTTGGCTGTCATTTTTGGTGGTTTCCTAGGATGCTTTTAACAAAAGAACTATAAATGAGTTTCCTTAATGCATATTTAGGATGTATTGTAGATGGATCTGGCTGGACGACGCAGCAGGATACTGGAGCATCTTTAGTTTTAGCCCCCCCCCGCCCCCAGTGTCTTAATTATCTTTTTCTTTCCATTAGCCTGCCTGGACCAAGAAACCAGAGAGCAAATGAGGCATTCAAAATGCCCTGCCTGAAATTAATGGTTGAAATCATCTCCACAGAACGAAACTTTGGGATGGTCCCTACTATGTAAAGCCTCAATGTTTCTAAGCAATGCACTAAGAACCAAAATCAACCATAGTCGGAGAATGGGTACTTTGTTGACTTAACCTTAGGCTTGCAAATCTCTGATTTTGGGCTGCCCTTTGCTTTTCCTCTCCTTCCTTCTGTTTTGATTCTGCTTTTCCTTCTGAAAAGTGCAATTTAGAAATAAAATTAAAATGCTTAGTCTTACCTGCCCCTTTCTTTCCTAAAGAGCCAAAGTGACTTCATTTAAGGGCAAATTATCTGTCTGTCTGTCTGTCTGTCTGTCTCTGTCTGTCTGTCATGTCTATCATGTCTGTCTGTCTGTCTGTCTGTCTGTCTATCTATCTATCTATCTATCTATCTATCTATCTATCTATCTATCTATCTATCTATCTATCTATCTATCTATCTATCTATCCATCTATCATGTCTGTCTGTCTGCCTGTCTATCTATCTGTATCTGTCTACCTATCAATTTATTTTTTCCTTCCTTTTTCTCTTTCCTTTTCTTCTATCCTTTTTCTTTCTTTCCTTTCTTTCCTCCCTCCCTCCCAACCTCCTTTATCTCTCCCCCTTCCTTCCTTCCTTCCTTCCTTCCTTCCTTCCTTCCTTCCTTCCTTCCTTCCTTCCTTTCTCTTTCCCTCTCATTACCCTTTACATGCTCTGTACATATGCATGCTGCTCTATGCAAATTAGAAGCAGTGTTAAATATTTCATGGTGAAATTTACAAATTAGAGGACTGGGAGCACAATAGAAGATATTGCCTCTCCCTCCTCCCTGCCCCCTTCTCCATCTTCTCTTTCTCTCTCTCCCCCCCCCCCACCTCTCTCTCTTCCACCCTGGGGCCCGGTGGACAGGCATTTTGGATTGATGAGCCAGCCTCCTGAACCAGCCAGGGGATTCAGTGGCAGCTCCTCTGAAAGGGAAAAAGGCGGAGGGAGAACCCAACTCTCAGCTCCCAATTGCCCTTTGTCTGGTATCATCTGTAACTCTTTGGCTCTCCTTTGGCGACCATATCCAAAGTGCTTGTCTTACAATCTACAGCGGATCCCTTTAAATTTAATTTCTTAGTACTCTTCTCCTTAGAGATCTGGGGGTTGGGGGGAAAGAAGTGTGAATCTGTACGAATTGATCTATGTCCCTTTTCCACCCATTTCCCCCCCCCCATCTCTCTTTTATTCAGAGAGTGCATTCCGCCGATGCATTCTTACAAATCCCCCATTTTAAGGCACAACACATCGTGCAGCCTAACGCTTGACTTTTGGAAAAATTGGGATTTTAAAAATGGATGCTCTCTCTTGAGCTTGGTTATTTTCTGGCAGACGTTTCATTACCTATCTAGGTAACATCCTCAGTGTTACTTAGTGGAGATAACAAATCGTCTGCAAGAAAACCATCAAGCTCAGAGAGCACCAAGGAGCTTTCATTTCAAGGCCGGGCTACAAATATTCTCGGTTATTTAAAGAAATTAAATGTGTGTTTAATTGTTGAGGGTTTGGCCTCAACCGAGACAGAACAACCTCCGCTTCAGAGCTCCTCTCTGCTAAAGAGAAAGTTTCAAGTTTCAAGTTTAATCAAATTTATATGCCGCCCTTCTCCGAAGACCCAGGGCGGCTCACAACAACAATACAATAATATAATAAAAATTTAAAAATTAATTTCATTAATTAATGAAAGGTACGTAATGAAAGGTACGTAATTTTCAGCGTGAAATAATGTTTACTACTCCGTTACTATCCGGAACAGAATAATCGCAGGTAATTGGAAGACCTTCAGTGACTGCATGAAAACAGCTTTGGTTAAAAGAGATTTTCACAGGCGTTCATTTGCTTCTTGGGATGTCAGTTTTCCAAACCATCATCACAGCGGTTGCCATGGGGACACCAGGTTGTGCGCTCAAGGGAATCTGCCATGTGCCTGTCTTCTTGGGACTCAGGGAATGCATGCCTGCCTCCACCGGCCACCCACTTATCTTCTATTGTGTCATAGCACACACATCCCTGGGTGCCCAGGGAGGCATTGGCCCATGACTACTGGGAAGGTCTTGGAAACATGTGAAGGAGGTATCTGCACGGGCTAGGGCATGAATATAATCACAGTTCTATTTTCCTCTGACTTGGGTAGGTGGAATTGGAGAGAATTAGAACAGGAGAATAACAACTCCTGAATAATGTACACTTAATGATGGGTTCATCATTAAGAGAATAGAAGGACAATGTGATCCAGGCTGCAAACTGGGGGACGCTGAGTTCTAGTCCCACCTCAGGTATGAAAGCCAGCTGGGTAACTCTGAGCCAATCACCAAGACTGGGAGTTCTAGTCCTACTTTAGGCACAAAAGCCAGCTGGGTGACTCAGCCAATCACCAGAAAATGGTGTGTCCTAGTTCCGCCTTAGGCGGGAAAGCCAGCTGGATAACTGAGCCAATCACCAGGAGACGGTGAGTTCTAGTTCCGCCTTAGGCATGGAAGTCGTCTGGGTGGCTTTGGGTGAGCCCCTTTCTCGGTCACCACAAGCCACCTCACACAGTATGGAAAATAGGAGGAAGGGGCATTAGGTAAGCTGGCCGCCTTGAGTTACTTATAAAAATATAAAGGCATGTTGAGTTGATTGTGGTTGACAATAATCCATCTGATTGGATAGATGCCTTGGTGATGCCAGTTTCCTTGACAACTGTTTGGAAGTGATACAATCTTGGATTTTCTGAGGGTCTCCCAAGTCAGATACGCTGAAAATCCAAGCCTGCTTTGCTGGCCCGAGGTCGGTAACATCTCAAGCACTCTTAGGCAGAGAGGTTTCTTAGCTGATGCGATTCTGAATCGCCTCTTTTTTATTTCAAATGTGCTAAACCAGTCTTTCTGCATTCGGTAACATTCCTGTTCATCTGGGCACGCGAGCTAAAGCTACCCATCCTTTTATTTCCTTTCTAGATAAGCCACATTATGCAAAACCACAAAGGAAGGATAGAGAAGGAAAGAAGGCAGCAAGCCAAAGGACATCGGCCAGAAAGAAGAAAACAAATCCTAACTCAATCTAGTTTATGGCAGCGCTATTTGGGCTTCTGTTTATTTTTCCTTGCAAACCATCCTTGCTTCTCTCAGATCCACAAGTGACCGAATACCTTGCTTTTTGTTCTTTTTAAATTTCTCACCTTTCTGTTTTCCAAGATCTCATCAACTTCATAAAATCGTAATTGTCTCAATCGTCCTTTTTCTCCTCCAACTGGAGCTGATCTTAAATTAACCAACCAACCAACAAGATTGGATCTAATTAGTACTTGGATAAGTGCCAGCATGGTAAGAGAAATTCTAACACTATCTGATATTTTACAAACATCTGTTACCTCTTTGGTGGTAGGGTTCCCCCCCCTCTTTTGATTTCCACCTGCCCATTCTGGAATGGAAAGGAATGAGGGTGTTTAGTTCTGGAATGGGAAGAAAAAAAAGAGTTTTTAAAGAATAAATACGACCTCGTGGCCACAGCCACGACATTGCCAAATCAAGCTGTAATACGGTGGTTACCTTGGCAATGTGGGAGAGGCATCTGTCTGTTGGATCTTACCCTCCATCAAAATGACTAGGAGAGTTTATTACGCAATCCATCCTTCGGAAAAGAAAGGAAAACCAGATTAACCATATGAGGCACGGTTGTGCAGCAACGCCTAACAACGCAGTCACTGCTTCATACAACTCAAGTTGATGTCCTTCTTCTTCAGGTTGCAAAAAGATTCATGGTGTTTCTATGTAATCATGCTTTTTCAACATTTGCATTCCTTTATGGAGCACAGTCTGCTCCTCTTAAGATTAACGGCTTCTTGAGCATTGCTTCGGGCACCACTGAAGCACCGAATCAGGGTGGACATTCAACCCTGTTTGCGCATCACTGGGGGGGGGGGAAGGAAGGCATCACCTCCCACAAAAGAGGACACTGATTTGTCCATAATTTCCAAGAGCTAATGTCTAGCTTGTATCTATGGAAAATGTAGAAACCGTTGGAAAAAGGAAATGTAATATGTTTTCACAAAGAGGAGAAAATGCTGGTGAGCAGAATTAGGGGTTTCAGAGATCATGGGTTCTCTCTTCTTATGGATCTTAAACAGGACATCAACTAGCACTGATGATGTTACCTAGTTAGGGTAATGAAACGTGTGCAAGAAAACAAGCAAGCTCAGTGAGCACCAAGAACCCCTCATAAACCACACAGTTCTTCCAAGGGTTTGAGGTCTTCAAGTCAATGACTCTCATCTATTACCTTTCCAAAGGCACCAGATACCTTCAAACAGGCCAGGATTCAAAGTTGCAGATGGGGCAAGAATTGAAATTTAATGAAAACCTGAAGAGTTACAAAATCACTGTAAACCTATCAGGGTCCCTCCTGGATAAAACAAAGAAATAAAAAGTTGAGAACTACTCAACTAGATTGTCACCCTTTGGATCGGGAAGGGAAGGCTAGATCTTGAGAAGACTTGAGAAGATCTGTAAGCAGATGACCCTGTACCATATGTCTAGCAGTAGATCAGGAGAACTCTGGAAACCCAGACAGCCCAATTAAAGCAGCATCAAAAAGGATGCATGAAGAACCGAAGGAATTTCTCCTGCTTCTTTCTCAGCCCAGAGCTTGTAAGATTGGACTTTGACCGCAATAAATTGAATTAAATTGAGCTTGTTAAGATTCTGTTTTAGTGCACACATGCATTGATTACAATATATAAAGCTCCAGAGATGCCGAGCATGAAATGATCCCAAATGCAACTTGATTAAATATAACTTCAGGGCTTTCTTTTGCAAAGAATGTGGTAGACCCATTTACAGAAGCTACCCTGCTCTAGATTGGTTCTGAGCACTCTCTGGGAGAGAGAGACACTCTCTACCAGAGATGAGTCTTCAAGATAACAGAGCTGCAAGTCAACCTCACCCTTTCTCAAGGCATGCGGCTAAGCATTTTTCAGCCCCGCCCTGCAAGAAGCAAATCCTTGTTTATCAGGATGGAAGGAATGCCCCCGCTCAACTTTTAGGCAAGGCAAACAAGGGCGTCTTGCTCTTGTCTAACTAAATTTATGGATCCTAAGCAGATTCTGTCAAGTTGTTTCTATCATGAGAGCACATAAGTGACATGATAGCAATGTTCCAGTATCTCAGGGGCTGCCACAAAGAAGAGGGGGGGTCAACCTATTCCCCAAAGCACCTGAAGGCAGGACAAATGATGGAAACTCACCAAGGAGAGAAGCAACCTAGAAATAAAGAGAAATTTCCTGACCGTGAGAACAATTAATTAGTGGAACGGTTTCCCTTCAGAAGTTGTGGATGCTCCATCACTGGAGGATTATAAGAAGAGACTGGACAGCCATTTGCCTGGAATGGTATAGGGGCTCCTGTTTGAGCAGGGGGTTGGACTAGAAGACCTCCAAGGTCCCTTCTGTTACTCTGTGTGTGACCTAAGGGTCTCTACTACCGTTATCATTTTGCTTGGTCTTATTACATTTATATCAAGCCTAATAAAAGATTGGACAGCCATTTGTCCGGAATAGTATAGGGCCCCCTGCTTGAGCAGGGTTTCGAATTATTTCTCCAACTAACGTCTCATTCTTCTTCCTGGATGATAATAATATTAAATTTATACGTTGCCCAACTCCAGCAATTAAAAACCTATTCTATTTATTAAATTTATATGCCGCTGAAACGTTTGATATCCTATGGAAAAAAACATCCCAGGCCGTTTGCAGAGACTCTGTCAGAATCCAATTCTATTTCATCTCTAGTTATCGACTATGGAAAACCCCATTTCTGCCCTCTCTGGATTCTGTCATACGATAAAGGGAAAGGGGGGGTGAACAAAGGGGTTTATGGCCCTCACTTCCTTCGGCACAACTTCAAAGGGGATTGAATGTGGATACCACCAAAAGGACTAAAGCATAACAATGGGGCCATCAGCTTTCATCTACTCCTCTCTGAAGTGCCGGCAGTGAGGAAAAAGGGGGTGGAAATGTAATGCCTGGGATTGTCGCTGGAAGGATGGTGGGTAAAAAAACCTTAAAACCTTGGGCTTGGTCCCCAGGTCCTGTCTGGAATGCCTGCAACCATTTTCTCTTAATAAAGATGCCTGTTGGAAGGAATATGCCAAGAGTTCTGTCTTCTTGAGATGCAAAGTTGGGTGGGTCCTTACGTAAAGCTTCCTTTTGCAATGATAGTGATGGTGAATTTGTCAATGCCAATGGTGTTCACGTGGTTCTCCAGTTGTTTTGTACTGCCACATCCATTTTCCAGACTTTTTTGTCTCTCTTATAGACAATTTGTAAGTCCAGGGTGTTTTGTGGTAGGTGCCTGTCTGTTTGAATTGTAAAGTCCCAGAGCAGTTTAGCTTCTTCATTTTCTATGACTTTCTCTATTTTATAGTCCCAGCAGTTCTTGCTTGCCTGCAAATGGTATTTCTTACAGATTTTCCAGTGCACCATTGTTGCTACTTTGTCATGCCATTGTTTGTAGTCTGAGCGATCTTCTTGCAGCAGTTTACCAGGTGGTCCACTGTTTCTTCAGCTTCTTTGCATAAGCAGCACCTACTATCCCTTCCACCGGCAGTGAGGAAAAAGGGGGTGGAAATGTAACGCCTGGAATTGTCGCTGGAAGGATGGTGGGTGGGGTGGGGCTGCTGGGGACCCCTTAAAACCTTGAACCGTAGGGCTTGGGCCCCAAGTCCTGTCTAGAACGCCTGCAACCATTTTCTCTTAATAAAGGATGCCTGTTGGAAGAAATATTCCAAGAGTTCTGTCTTCTTCAGATGCAAAGTGTGTGTGTGTGTGGGGGTCCTTACAGACTCAATATGTCTATAATATAACCCAACATTTCAGGAGGTTTACAAGCCTCCTTTCCCCCCATGATTAAACCAGGAGTTTCTAACATTTTTTTAAAAAAAAACAAAGATTTATTCTAGTGTCTGACTAATTTTTATATATTATTATTATTATTATTATTATTATTATTATTATTAGTATTATTATTAGTATTAGTATTATTATTAGTATTATTAATTTAATTTCTATGCCGCCCTATTCCGGAGAACTCAGGGCGGCTCACAACATGATAGAAATTACATTATATAGCATTGTAATTAGAAATTTTAATTGATTCTATGTTTATGTTTTTACTTGTATTGTTATTGTGAGCCGCCCTGGGTCTTAGGAGAAGGGCGGCATATAAGTTTAAATAAATAAATAAATAAGTAAATAAATAAACTTAATTTAAACCCCTTTCTTGAAAGAAAAATCCCTCCAATGGAAAATACCCGAAATCATTATTGGGCAATACAACTTCTCTAGTAATTATCCAACCTCTTAAGAGTCACAAAAACTCAAACAAACAAACAACCCCTGATCAACATACTATAAATTATTATTTTGTATTATCCCTATTAAGCCTCTGCCTGGAAATTTAAAAAAAAAACCACTTAATATAGGATATTATGAAATATCAGCTATTAAAATGAATACCCCCGTCACCCTCCTCAATAAAAACCGTTGAATATGGACTTTAAGGGAGTGAAGGCGATGGACTACAAACCCATCATCCCCCTCAGCCCAGCCCAAAGGATGGGAGTTGGGGTACCGGCCTGCACGCCAATCAAAACACCCCTCGGGCTCCCATTGGCCGAGCTTCCGGGAAGCCCCTCCTCCGGACGGGTTTCGCCTTATTCCCTTGGAGACGGTTGCGAGGAAAGAAGAAGAGCGGAGGGCGGGGCGGGTGGGGGGAGAGGGGAAAAAAAAAAAAGAAGAAGCCGTGCCCTGGGCGCATGCGCGCCGAGGCGAGAGACGCTGGCGAGGCGACGCCTTCAGTCCGGTGCGCCCAGTGACGTCGCTCGGCGCGCGCCCGAGCGCCCCGCCCCGCCCCTTCCCGGGAGAAGGACTGCGCAGGCGCGGCAGCCCGCCCGTCCTCTCTTCCCCCCCCTCTCTCTCTCTCTGAGGCGGCGTCTCCGCCGGGCCGCCCGTCGGGAGCGCGCCGCCCATCGCCGTGCCCGCGCCCTCGTGCCCGCCTCGCCCGCCCGCCCGTCTCCGCGTCCCTCTGGGGTGGCCGCGGCCCCCTCCGGCCTGGGCGCGGCCTGCGCGGCGGCGATGGAGTAGCCGCGGCCGGGGAAAGGCCGACGCAAGGTGAGGGGCGGGGGTCGCCCCCCCCAAAGGAAGGAGAAGGGAGGGGGGCTTGGCACGACCCCACCCGTGAAATTCCCACGATCGTGGTGGGGAGGAGGGGGGCGTCTATCCAGTGAATCCCACCCCCCATCAGTGTCCCCCCCTAATTGGCTTGGAAAGGGGGGGCATCTCTGGTGAGGTGGGGGAGGGCGATCGTGGCTTATTTTGGGGGAGGGGGGATGAAGGAGGAAGGGGGGGTTTGTATTCAAGGCGTTTTTCTCCCCAGAAGTGTCCCCTCCCCCAATGGGGGGGTTGGTGGGGGGGGTGTCTCTGCAAAAAAGACGCCTGCTGATCTTGGGGGTGATTTGGGGGAGGGGGCTTATTTTGGGGGAGGGGGGATCATTCTATAGCCTTGCATTTTTGCTTTTTTTTTCCTCTTCCCCCTCCCCTCTTCCCCCCTCCCCCCTTAAAGGAGGGGGGAGCTTTATGCAAGTGTCACTTTCTATTGTCTTCAGCCCTTGTTGCAAGGGGTGATGGGGTTGTTGAAGACCATGGGGGGGGTCTGATGGGGTGCAAAGTGACAACCAGGGGGTGTGTGTGATTGTGGTGTGCAGGGAGGGGGCCAATGGGGCATTAGGAGGGAGCGAAGGGGAGGGCAGATCTAAGCCTGGAGGCTCACAATAATAATTTCACTCTTTCTAAGCCAGTTTCACTGTGGGTGTGTGAAGTCCTTGCTTTATTTTATTTTATTTTTTTTCCTTTCTCTGGGAGCTTAAGGGGAGGGGGGGGAGAGAAACCACAATCAACACAAAGGCAAAATAAGCAGGCTTCGAAGAAGAAGGCGTAGTTAAAAGCAAGCAAGCAAGCAAGCAATAAAAAGCAATAAAAAAGCCCAGTTGCAATCATGCAGAAATTGATTAGTTGAGTATGAAGGCAAGGGGAACTGGAGAAGAGGAAATGGGTGTGGGGCGGGTGGCGTGCAGGGATAGGATTTGTGCGGGATTTGTAAAAGTGGTGTGTGCGGTTGTCTGGCAGAACTTTTTAAGGACCCACTAGGCCTGGGCTAGGTTTTAGGCAGTGGAGGGTAGGGTGACGGTTAGCACAACAGAGAAGCCTGGATCCTAAGTGTGCTTGGGAGAATTTCCTTCAGTCAAGAAAAAGCAGTCAATCTATGTCTTCTTTTATTTGCATTGGTGTACACTTCAACCACGGGGCACCGGTTGTGGGAAGGAGAGTTGGATAAAGGAGGCCCTAACATGACAGGGCACTAAGCACACGTGAATGAGGACTGGGGGCAGATTGAGAATGAAGGAGGAGGAGGCTGTTCATCTGTAAGGTCTTGATAAAGGAGAATATTTGCAGCTTAGGGTTGAAATGAGGGGTCTTTGGTGCTCTCTGAGCTCAGCCGATCTCGGAGAGCACCAAGGACCCTCACCGTAAGGTCTCTTAAGGAGACGGGACTCCCTCCCTCCCAAGTGGAAAAGGGCTGAGACAGTAGTTAAGAAGCGACCACAATAAGAATCAGCATCCATCATTTTGAAGGTGGAAAGCAGGGCGTGCAGAAAACAGAAGAGATTTTGACAAAGGGAAATAAATGTGTGTGTAGGGGAAAGCTAGTGAGATTGCAAAAAAAAAAAAAAAAGAGAGAAGGAACGAGGTGATGGATGCAAAGCAAGGAGATCTTGACAGGATCTCTTTTGTTGTCTTTGTTTTTTTTGGTGGGGGGGTCAAGCCCTCTAGCAGGAAAGGTGGATTAGATTTCCTCTAATCGCCCCCCAAACATGCCAGCAGAAGCGGTAAGAGGTTTGACTATTTTGGCTTAGTATTTCCTTGCTGAAAGTATTGGGAGCATCTGCTCCTTTCAGCCAGCATCTGAAGGTGTTGGGGGAATCGGATGATAAATGTTCCCTTCTGGTGAAGAGCTTTGGACCTGTGCATATTATTAGAGGTTGCTTAACTCACCAGAGCCAATATTTGTGGGTGAGCGAGGATCCTGTAAAGCGAGACGAACACAACTACCCTTGCTGAGTTGGTGTGCTGGTTATCTTGTTTCTGTTAAGTTTTGATTGTGTACAGAGCTTTGAGGCGGGTGATTTTTTCCAACCGAGCTTTGTTGCAATCCGTTATACCAAACCTTTAACAAAATAATAATAATAAAATCTCCCCCTCCCAAGTTTGTGGGCTGATAGGAACCTGTCCTTGATCATCCGCTGGAATTTTGAACTGTCATTTCCAAAACATTAGGCTCTGTTTTCTCTCTTCTCTCTCTTTTTTTTTTCTTTTTTGGTTGTCATTGCAGATGGTGGATGTTGATATTGGTGCTGGTGGAGATAACTCCAGAAGAAAAATGGATGCTCTTACAGATAGTAGCACCGAGATTGTTCCGTTGGAACTCTATGATTCATCCCGAGCCAAAATAGCTGCTAACCTACAGTGGATCTGCGCGAAAGCTTATGGAATAGGTAAAAAAAAAAAATATTAAATCCCGTTGCAAAAATATTATTTTATTTCTTAACCTCTCCCTCTCTGCCTTCTCACTGAATGGGTTTGGAACTGTGCTTTTTTTAAAAAAAAAATGTATAGAACTGCTTCCTTTCCATGCTTTGCCCAGACCTTGGTGTACACTCCTTTTTCTTGTCATGAATGGCCTGTAGTTTTAAGTGCAGAACACCCTGCGTGCAGTAGTTTGTTTTTGTATCGCCAAGCTGTCCTCTCCCACACATCATTTAAAAAGGACTGTGAGAACCCCCAGCGTTTGTAGGACTTGACTTTGCAAGTCCTTTTTGGGGGGGGGGTAGATGCCTGCTGCTTAGTTTGGAGGATTCCTAACTGATTAATTTTTTAAAAAAAATAAAATAAAATCTTCTGGTATGCAGAAGGTCAGTCGGTCACCTTCCTTTAAAAAAAACAACTGCAGTATTTGAATTCCAGAACAAAGTGGTGTGAAGATCATACATCCCCTTTTGTGTGGGATTCTGAGCTGTGGGTATAAAAATAAAGGGAAGATATTGATGGAAAACATCTAGCTGCTAAACTCCTGTGTTAGCCTGAAAGTGTATGTTGGGACCTTTCCAATCTCTCTCTCTCTCTCTCTCTCTCTCTCTCTCTCTCTCTCTCTCTCTCTCTCTCCTCTCTCTCTCTCTCTCTCTCTCTCTCTCTCTCTCTCTCTCTCTCTCTCTCTCTCTCTCTCTCTCTCTCCCTCCCTCCCTCCCTCCCTCCCTCCCCTCCCTCCCTCCCCCTTTTCTCTCTGTCTTGCCAACGAGTTTTGCACTGCAGTAAATTCATCTGTTTTGATGTCTTGCTTTCTATTTTTTGAGCAAAGATTTCTAGCTATTTTATAGGTATGGTGCTTCTAACAGAAATAAGTGTGAAATATGTAATTCAGAGTTCCAGAGTTGTTGATCCCCTTAATCTAACTCCAGTTTGCCAACTGCTTAGCAAATTGTTTGCTTTTTAGTAGGGCTAAAATGCAGTATATTTCTTACTGGCAGGTTTATTTCTTTTTGGCTAGCAGAGTACCTTTTTGTTCTATAAAAATGGTGCCATGTGTTAGATTGAGATTAGGAATGCTAATCAAAAGTTTCCTGCACAGATGAAAGTATACTGCAGCTCTGATAAATTGGAGTTAAAAAAAACAAAAACAAGTTCATCATAGCATAAGCCGCAACTACAGTTAAGATGATGGTGTTTTGTATTCCTCCATAATTATGGTTTATCTGTTGGGATATTTTGTATCTGATTTTCAGAACTGTACTGTATAAGTTGGAGCCACTGGTTAGTAAATGTTGTGTTTATGTTTACCTTCCATGGGAACTAGGCTTGAATGAGAGCAGAGTTATAAACATATCTGTTGGGGTTCCAGATCAGGGTTAGGGACTTCATTTTACAGATCCCAATTGAGTGGATTTCAGAATTTGAATTCAGGTTGTTACCCTAAATAATTGGCTAGGTTTCTTTAGCCTTCCAGATAGTTGGTATAATTTTTGTCAATGTACAGAAGCCGCACAGTCATGTAATTGACATACTTAAATCCATTTCTGTCGGTTTGTATCTGGTCAATTGCAAAAAAAAAATCAGATTTGATGTTTGGCTTTAAGGCTTATGTCTCCCCCTCCCCCCTTTCATAAAAGTATAAAACTGTGGTCCTGCATAGCCCAAATCTCCAATCTTCTAAAAAATCTTTGCAAGGCTTCAGACTTAACTCAATTAGATATCTGCGCAACCTCACCTTCATTCCAGATTTCCTCCAAATATGGAGCCAGCACCTACTTTGTAACGTTTGAATGGCACAGCTGAGAGTAAATGACCTTTGACTTGTGTGTCAAATAGTAATTTTGTGATGACACACGACTCTGTCTTGCACTCAGATGAGGTGGCTCCCGAGAGCTCGTGGGACAAGAGAACAGGTATCTAAGAAGCTGTTTTGGGATGAAACGAGGCGAACAAGCTGAAACATAACCCGGCAAAGGCAATGGGAAAGCTGGCAGATCTGGATAAAGGTGTTGAACTAGTTTACAGTTTGGTGGCCCTCCAGGGCTTGGGGCTACGTTTCTTGCTTGCAGTGTCCAGGAGTGCCAGTTGCAATCCTGTCTCAGTGTAGAAATTCATGCATGGATTATGAATGGCATCCAAGCTAGACTACTGAGGTTGTACAGCTATCTAATTGAAGGCATAAACCAAACTGTAGTAGTCTTAGCAGTTGCCCTTAAAGTTTTGATTTGATAAAG
The DNA here is from genome assembly GCA_034064705.1 of Bothrops alternatus. Lineage (NCBI taxonomy): Eukaryota > Metazoa > Chordata > Lepidosauria > Squamata > Viperidae > Bothrops > Bothrops alternatus. Next base: position 1,530,664 of record JARGCV010000693.1, read on the forward strand.
CCGGCGTGCCAAAGTGGTTAAAGTGTTGGATGAGAATGTGGCGGGGGGGGGAGCAGGAAGCTTTGAAGGTTTCCCATTGATTGGATCTGTAGGGGGCAAAGGGTGGATGGGACACCATAGTACAGATTTCCTCAGCATGGGAAATCGGAGAATTGGCGTTCTAATCCTTCTGATAGATGTGCTGTAGATATTGAGGTAGGATGGTCATTTTGAAGGAAGTTGCGTTCCTGAGCTTTGATAGATATATCGTGGTCGGTGAGCAGAGCATTGTTGACCACAGCTATTCATGAATGACATTTCCGCCTCTTTTGAGAAGGCAACTTGTCCCTTCAGCAATTTTTAAAATAAGGAAATTGTCTGTGTGGCTACATCTTTAATTAGGTTGCTGGTGGTGTCAAACACCAGTTCTCTCCCTTTGAACTGGCTCGTCTTCTCCTTTCAGACAACATCCCGGAGGAATTAAAAGATCCCTTTTATATAGACCAGTATGAGCAGGAACACATTAAGCCGCCAGTCATCAAGCTGTTGTCATCCAGCGAGCTGTACTACCGCGTCTGCAGTCTTATTCTCAAAGGGGATCAGGTGGCAGCGCTGCAGGGACACCACTCGGTCATCCAGGCGCTCTCCCGGAAAGGGATTTACGTCATGGAGAGCGACGACACGCCCGTGTCCGAATCCGATCTCAGCTCTGCGCCGATCAAAATGGTGAGCTTAAAAGAAAAGCACGAGTTGAGCTCCTGTGTTTTACTCTCCTTTGTTTCCTCCTCGCAGATCCTCCCCAGGTCTGAACGGGCTGACCCCTTTTCCTGGTCTTCTTGAGAAGCGGGTTGAACCCAGCGTTGTTGGTTTGTTTGTTTTTTGGGGTCTTGTAGAGTCCTCACATGGCAATGATCGATGCTCTCATGATGGCCTACACGGTAGAGATGATCAGCATCGAGAAAGTTGTGGCGAGCGTCAAATGTTTTTCTACGTTCAGCGCCTCCAAGGAGTTGCCCTACGATCTGGAAGACGCAATGATATTTTGGATTAACAAGGTAAATCCGGAGCTAATTTTATGGGGAAGTTTCTGATTGTCGGTAAAACACCAGCATGGGACCTGCAAGCGGGATACAATTTGTGTTTTCCAATATTAGGAGAACGAGGGGGGCAACGTAAGTGTTTCTCTACAGTAACTAGGCAGTAACTTCACCTTGCTTCTAAGCAACATAAAATGAAACCTTGGATAAATAAAATTGGCTAGCGCAGGGGAGCTAAGAGGTCCCAAAAGTGAGAGAATACTCTGTAAAAATCTTCTTCTCCTGCTTAACTCTCTTGCTTGTATTTCAGAAAACAAGTGTTTAGCCAGAGATATTAGACTTAATTTCGAAAATGCCTTAGAAATTGGGTAGGGAATAAAACAAGGGAAATCCATTTACTTAGGTCCGGGAGTAATTTTGTTTTTATGGCTTGGGGGCTGATTTGTGATTTAGATTTGTGATATAGTGGGTGCCTATATCTGAAGTACGTATGTGCGTCTAGATACGCGCGTGTGTGTTTGGAGCATCTGGATGATTAGGAATTTGAAATGGCTAATGGTATTTGATTGTCATCTGGATTGGGTGGTAAGAAAAAGAGAGGGAAGCACCTGCTTATGGATATCCAGAATACCCGTTAGGGAGATTGAGAAAGCATAAAGAAATAACAAAAGCCCTGAATTTTAGCAGTTAAAACAAAAACCAGGGAAAAGAATACAGTTGTCATTGTTACCTTTTTTTCCCCTCCTCTGCTCTTTTAGGTGAACCTAAAAATGAGAGAGATTACAGAAAAAGAGATCAAATTAAAACAGCAATTATTGGAAAGCCCAGGCCATCAAAAGGTAAAGCACATTAGATGAAACGGGACGTTTAATTGATTCACGTGGCTGCTTCTCGGAAGCAAACCTCATCGTTTTTTTTCTATCTGTCTTTGCTCTTACATCAGTAGAATTTACTATCCTGTCTTGTACCTCTTCTACAAAATGGCTTTGTTGATTCCGATGCTCTTAGATTTCTTTTTCCTTTTTTTTTCTTTTTTAACACTCTGTCCATGTACTGTATTATGGAGTGATTTGAACACTTAAGAGATGTCAGTCACCGTCTGCAAAGGGTGCCAGGGGTTTCAAAAAAGGTGGAACCTGGAGGCTGCTGTGACAGTCCCAATTTCAGAAGTTTGGTTTGCACTCCCCGTTTTATTTTATACAGGTCGTACTCAACTTAAAACTGTTCATTTAGCGACCGTTTGAAATTACAACAAGCGCTGAAAAAAGCGACTTACGACCATGTTTCACACTTACGACCTTTGCAGCATCCCCGGGTTTGTGTGATTTACATTCAGATGTAATTTTGGGCGTTGTGGTTGAATGTTGAGGACCACCTGTATTTAGTTTATATTCACATTTTCCAGATTTTTTTTTTTTAAAAAAATACCTGTTAAAATTGTGTCTTGTTTAAGCTTTGATACGCCATCTTGTGTGTGGGGGGGGCAATGTAGTCTTGAGACAGAGTGACAGGTCTTCACATCTGCTCAGAAGACCTTATAGGTTCACATTTGCCACAGACCACTTTTGTCTGAAATGGTACAGGGTTTCCTGCCTGAGCAGGGGGTTGGACTAGAAGACCTCCAAGGTCCCTTCCAACTTTATTCTTATTATAAGACCTGGATTTGAAGCCATTTGGGTCTTCTCAAGTGCTAAGGAAACTAACATCTAAAGCAGTGGCTCTCAACCTGTGCTTCACGGACCCCTGGGGGGGCATGAGGTTATAGGGGGTCCGCGAAGGCTTGAAGAAATATGATTTAAATCTTGAGTTAAAGTCTTGGGGGTTTGTGGCCAGAGTCCGTGGCCACAAAAGGAATTTGAAGGGGGCTCACAGTGAAGAAAAGATTGAGAACCACCGATCTATAGAATTACTCAGAAGAATTAGTAGTGCATGTATACAATCCTTCCCTTCTTTTGCTCCTTTTAAGCATTGGACATTACTAACATATGCTGTTACACTTCCAGCATTAGACTATTATGAGAAGCACACCAAGCACAGTGGCACAACTGTGGGCGTGCATTTCTTAGTCCTGCTGAGACCTCCTTAACTGGGTGTGGAAAAGGCTGCTGTTGAACTTTTTATATTGCACAGTCAGACTTATTTAAATGATCTCCGCATGCTTGTCTCAAAGATGTTTTTCTTGAGTCTTTTGGATGTCAAAAACCGTTCGCACGGCCCGGATGAGGCTCATGTAAAGTTTGCTTGTTAACATGCTCTGACGATGTTCCTCTCCTGTTCCCACCTTTCCGTCCCCCTGCTTCCCGAACAGTCTCCTTCCAAGTGGTATTGGAAGTTAGTACCTGTAAGTTAAATTAATTCCTGTCTGAAGAGTTGTCATCCACAAAACCATGGCTTTTTTTTTTTAATAGGTCTTTGATTTGCTTCCATTCAAAGCACTAGCCTTCACCGTTCGCCATGTTTTCTCGGCTCCGGGCGTTCTTTTTTTTTTTTTTAAACCAAGAAAATGTAGATTGCATTTCATGATTCTACGTACTGTAACTTGTAGCATCCATCACTAGGCAGATTTTCAAGAGTGGCCGATGCGGAAACTCTCTAGCTATAGAAAAGAAAGATTAAACTCTAGATTGTCCTGTTTTGTTTCAAAAGACTCCTGCTTTGCAAGCGTTAATAAGGTGAAGCCGGTCAGTTTAAAGTAATTTGGGCTCCCTTCCCTGAAAAATAAGGGAATCGGTCAATATATTTGGATTTACGTAGCTTGTTTTGGAAAACTTAACTTGTAGTAAAAATCCTTCCCCCCCCCTCTAAATTCTTGCCTATTACTGTGTCTTGTTTCAAAGATCTAAATGTACAGTTCTTGCACGCACACACAGAAAAAACCTCTTTGGTGTTTTACTAAGTCTAAACATTCTCGTTTTGACCCTGCTTAGAGTTGCCCTTTTCTGCAGCTCCATCACAGTGTTTGCAGATGGACAAAGGGGCTGTTTCAGCCTGGCCCTTCTATGTCCTGTTAATTCTCTCCCTAGTCTTTGTTGAGCCTACACTTGCTCAATTAACTGGAAGCTTAGGATTCCAGCTGTCCTATGGCATAACAATCCCCTGTTTCTGAGCAGCCTTCGTGAAAGAATGCGTGGGCTTCATAAACGCTGACCTGGGTTGATTCTGACAGTAGGGCATCCGATGCAAGCGGTGGTTGTTGAGTTTTTGGACAAGTTACTGCCAGCCCGAGGCCATCCCCAGCTTGTAAACATTGGGTTTTAAAAAGTTTATTTAGCACGATGACACGTGCGACTTCAGCTATAACGGTCCGTTGACCCTTTTGTGAGAGACCACTCCATGCAGAGGTCAGCAAATTCTATTCCTCCCATGCTTTTATTAGGTGAGATTGCCGCCCGGTGCAAAAGTCCTTCCAGTTCATTATGATAGCTAAAATTAAAATTAAATACGGTTTTAAGACTTCTCCCAATGAAGTCGAGAGTCCAGGAGTCAATGGGAATTTTATAAGGGGGGCCTGCAGTTTGAATAGGAAACTCAGCCCCCCCCTTTGCTGCTTCAGCTTGCGAAGCAGAGGGAGTAGAGTGAGAATTTTAAACCCACAGGTTCACCTTACCGTGGAAAATAACCATGCTCAAGATTTAATCTAACATTAAATTGGAATTACACAAGAGTTCTGGTTGTCATCTTTTAGCTTGCAACGATGACACGATTTTGCTTAAGACCGATATCGTGTAGGCTTTACTCAGCGCATGATCCATCTAGTGACTTGTGCTCCATGGTACAGTATGATTCACATTACACAACAAGTTTGTGGAGAGACTCAGGCTGAAGGAAAAGCAAAAAAAAAAATAAAAATCTCACAATTCAAATGTTCCTATGGGACTTTTGCCCCACGGATTAGGTTGTATCCCTTGGTCCTTATTTTTTTTTTCTTCTTTTTTTGCAATATTATTTCAAGATTTGGCAGATCTCTTGCCTGGCTGATACCAGTTTTCCAATTCAATACCAATTCTGCAACGTTGCATTTTCTGTTCTGCTCAGAGCTTCTAACCAGGCAAGATGGAGTGGCAAAAAAAAATAATAATTTCTCAGCCTTTGCTTTCCTCAAATAATTCATATGGAGACATGGCCTTAGCTGACTAGCTAGTTTGTGTTTTATGTTTTGGGATATTCTCGACAAAAGAGGTATAGCTCTGATAAGTATCAGAAGATCTCAATGTAATATTACAAAATGTTGCAATTATTTTTTTACTTATTGTGCTTTTTCTGCTACACTGGTGGAGCTTTCAGTTGCATCTGGGTTTGTTTGTTTGTTTTTGCAATATTATACAGTGCCTTTGAAGCTTAATTTAAATATTTAAAGTAATATATAATTACTTCAATAGGGAGTGAAGAATCTATGGAGATTCTTTGTATGCTTAGTTAAAGTACTGGAAAGGGACATTGGGAGATTAGTCTTGATTATTTTGTCAGAGACAGCTTAACAAGCTATGAAAGTTGTTGATTTGGAGCACCAAAGATCAGATTAATAGTTAAAATTAGTACGTGTTGGTAGTGGGTGGAAAAAGAGACACACCCATGTAATGAAAATACTAATTAGATGATTACAAACGTTTGCCTGTTCTGAACTTTGATTTTCTGTGTGTTTCTTAAAAAAGAACAATATTCTAAAGAATACAGGTTGTCCTTGACTTACAACAGTTCACTTAGTGACTGTTCATAGTTACAACAGTACTGAAAAGAGTGGTGTATGGCCCTTTTTCACACTTAAGACTGTCATGCTTATGATCAAAATCCGATGCTTGGCAACTGACTTGCATTTACGACGGTTGCAGTGTCTTGGGCTCATACGATCCCCCTTTTGCAACCTTGGGCTAGATGACCTCCAAGGTCTCTTCCAACATTATTATTATTGTTATTATTATTAATGTCAAGGGGCGAAACTCACTCAACACATTTCTCATAGCCACATAAATGTGGGGTCAATCGTCGTAAGTCAAGGATTGCCTGCCTTAGCTTTAGTGCAGGGTCTGCCTATGGGAAGACCGTTCCAAAATTAGCAAGCAAGTATTCACAAAATGAAGGGCTTGTTACCAGCAAAAGGATTATAACACCTTGTAAAAGGGAAAGTTGTTGGGTTTAAAACAGGGCAGGACTATTTCAAAAAGGGCCCCCACGCTGATGGGGAAATGGAATTCTAACCCAGCCTGGAGTCTTAATTTGGTGACTTTGGGCCAATCACAATCGGCGTGTCGAGGGTTGGGGGTGAAAAAACATGCGCGAAAGACGGGCTGTACAAACCTCACAACTTTTTCTCTTCCTTTCTCAGGTACGTTACCGCCGAGACCATCTCTCCAGCCGACAGCTGCCCTTTTTCCCGTTACTTGAAGACCTGATGAAGGATTGTAGCGATGGGGCAGCTTTACTGGCTGTCATCCATTATTATTGCCCTGAGCAAATGAAGCTTGATGGTACGTCGATAACAAGAGTTGAAAAGAAACCTGGTTTCCTGAATGGAATGTTAGGGGATGCCAAAGTGGTAGGCAGCTGTCAGACCCTCCTTACCCCATAGAATGGTCAGTCCAAGCATCGTTTGGTATGTAGCTCCCTCTTTCTTCCAGCTGGCCGACCTTGAGGCAGCATTTTGAGGAGATAGAGCACTTACTTCCGTTTCCCCAAGCGTTCAACCTCCCCACAGTTCATGGCAGTTTATCACCGCATAGCAGTGAAGCACAAGCAAGCATAAGGCGGCAGCTGACAGTGATATTTGATTAATGGTGGTGTCCCTTATAACTTTTATCATATTCAAGGAAGTGATCCAGTTTATTTATTTATTTTATTTATTTTATTTGACTTATATGCCGCCCTTCTCCCCAGACTCAGGACGGCTCACAGCAAAAAATACAAGTACAAAAATATAAATCAATTAAAAAATAGTAATATACAATATAAAAACTCTATAACTATTACCACTCATACAACATACAGTCCCAATCAGAGGCCCAGGGACAGAGCACAGCTCACACGCCCCAAACCTGTCTGTATAAATGTGTTTTTAAGAGTTTTCGGAAAGCTAGGAGGGAGGGAGCAGTACGAACCTCGGAGGGAAGTTGGTTCCAGAGGGCTGGGGCAGCAACAGAGAAGGCCCTAGCCCTAGGTCCCGCCAGACGGCACTGTCTCACAGACGGGACCTGTAGGAGGCCAACCCTATGTGCCCTCAGCGGTCGCTGGGATTCATGGGGCAGTTAGTACTGTTGATTGCAGTGGGCGATATTTAGCTCTGGTTGAAGTATCTTTCTGGCTAAAATCAACAGGGCAAAATTGCTTCATCTTTGCTCAGATCAGATTTCTGCAGAAAAGTGGCCCATTTCTTTGCCTTTATGGACCGTACTGATGCGCTGGGATTTGCTGTGATCGATAAGTTTCTTAAATAAGGCTCTTTGTCGCCGTTTTGGGACTTGGACAAAGAAGTTCCTATCTCAAAGCAGCCTCCCCCCATCGGAAGGGACCAGCTCACCATAGCCAACTCACCACGGGACAATTTAACAATTTAGTTTAATTATTTAAAATAAACAAAAATATAACTTCAACTTTTTTTCCGTTCACATTTCATTCTGGTCCCTCCTTTGGCAACCTTCCTTTAACGATTCTGTTCTACCATATCTTTGATATTAAGTGTAACTCTTGTCCCACAGCGAGTTGGCTGTGCTAAATTGTCATAGACACACACACACACACACACACACACAAAGACACAATCTGTCATTTTCTGGATGTGCTGGGCGTTTCGAGTCTTAGAATTTCTTTAGGGAAATCTTAAAATTGCAGCCTTCAAACAGTGAAAGGTGTCAGGTTTTCTGTTAGGGAACATCATGGGATCCAAGAGGCTATTTTGGGGGTAATTCCCTGGTTTCTTCCTTCCAATTGCTAGAGATTTGTTTGAAAGAGGTAACGTCGATTGCGGACAGCATCTACAACATCCAGCTGCTTCGAGAATTTGCAAACGAGTACCTGAACAAATGCTTTTACCTTACCTTGGAGGATATGCTGTATGCCCCCTTAGTTCTAAAGGTAAGAGAGAGGGAGGGCGCTCAACACGCTTTTCAATAAGGGGCAGGCGATCTGGTTTATATTCCTTTTTTTCTTCTTTCTTTCTTTCTTTCTTTCTCTCTCTCTTTCTTTCCCTAGCCCAATGTAATGGTGTTCATTGCCGAATTATTCTGGTGGTTTGAGAACGTCAAGCCGGATTTCGTGCGGCCCAGGGACCTCCAGGAAGTCAAGGATGGTGAGTAATTTGGATGGCGAGGATTCGTCAAAGGAAGCAAAACATTTTTTTTACAGTGGAATTGGTTTCCCTGTCTTTTACCCGGATGGATATTCTCAAGTCTTTTGTTTTCAAAATGGCAAATTGTGTTTTGGTTTGGTTTTTGGTCAAGAGGCTGAAAATGGCTAAAAGGAGGGACTTTGGGCCAGTCCCCCCCCTCTCTCCCCCTTAGATAGACTCAAACTCCTCAATTCCTTTCCCACCCCCCCATCTTTGAAACCACTCAAAGGATCTGCCTGCTAGAACTAGAGAAGTTTTTAAAAAACAGCAGATTTTTTCGCACCAGTTACACCTCACTGTCTTTCAGCCTTTCGCTTCTAATCTTTGAACATTTAGATGATTCTTTGGGTGTCTTTTTTGAATGTTGGGGCTCCAGAAGGCTCTTGTCAGCTAAAACTAACCCTGGTAAACCAATGTTCTAGCTAAAACCATGTTGCATCAGAAAAGCAGTCGCCCTTCGGTACCCATTTCCAATGCCACCAAGCGGAGTTTCATGGCCAGCCCAGTGGTCTCCAGTTCCGCCGACCTGCAGCCTCCAAGTCAAGTCCCGCCGGAGACGTGCAACAGGTAATTATGAATATCCTGAAGTTATTTTGATGATTTGGAAGTCCTTTGTTCTTTCCCTCAAGTTCTTGTCTCCTTGGGTTGAAAACGGGCGCAGTTTGCAGGAAGAAACCCGAGGCAACGTCACCAAGCATGTGAAGTGGGCAAAGGGGAGTGTAAGGAGGCTTCCCATTTCAGCCGCTTGACAGGAAAGCTGTTCTCAGAATTTATTTTACAGATTTATTCCTTACGTCCCTGACCCAAATAATAATTTGGGCTCTCAGGTTGTCCCAGGTTCCTCTGGGATAATCTTCATCCTTGCGGTCTGAACTGCTCTCTGCGGTGACCTCGTGGGCCTGTTTTCCCGTCTCAGTCGCTTCCTCCTCCCTAGCTAAGCGACGGTAATTAATTGTGAAGAAAGAACTCTTGAGGACTAGATTCTTTATTCACTCTTCTTTCCTTTTTTTTTTTTAAAAAAAACAACCTTCCTCTGTGTTAAGAACCACGGGCTTTGTCAGCCTTAAGCACCTCTTCAATTTGAGCTCGCTGCTTGAACGTGGTTTTAGGCTGAATCTCCCCGACTCCTGTTAGCTGTGATTGGTATTTAGGAAAAAGGCTTGGAAGGGGTTCGAGCGAGCGACGTTTTCCTCGCCCGTTCTGTTTGAGGGGGAAAAAAAAAGCCTCTGAAAAACCGACTGAGCTCTGGTGTGTTTTCCAACAGTGGCAAAGGAAGTCCTGCCTTCAGCACATCACACCCATTGCTGCCTTTAAGGCAGAAGCAGCAAAAGTCTCTACAGGGGGAAGAAACGTCAGGTAATTGCTACAATTCCTGTTCTTGTGATTCATGTATGAGCAACTTTCTACATGGGGGGGGGGGAGAGAGAGATTTGATGTGTGAAGGTCTCATGGCTGCTGAAGGGGCATTTAGTCATTTTAATACTGCCCTGAGGATGGACCTTCCTTCCTTCCTTCCTTCCTTCCTTCCTTCCTTCCTTCCTTCCTTCCTTCCTTCCTTCCTTCCTTCCTTCCTATTCAAGAGTGCCTTGAGTTATAGAATTTGTTAGACTTTGTCCCTCCCTCCCTCCCTCCCTCCCTCCCTCCCTTCCTTCCTTCCTTCCTTCCTTCCATCCATCCATCCATCCATCCATCCATCCATCCATCCTTTTCAAGAGTGCCTTGAGTTATAGAATTTGTTAGACTTTGTCCCTCCCTCCCTCCCTCCCTCCCTCCCTCCCTCCCTCCCTCCCTTCCTTCCTTCCTTCCTTCCTTCCTTCCTTCCTTCCTTCCTTCCTTCCTTTCTTCCTTCCTATTCAAGAGTGCCTTGAATTATAGAATTTGTTAGACTTCCTTCCTTCCTTCCTTCCTTCCTTCCTTCCTTCCTTCCTTCCTTCCTTCCTTCCTTCCTTCCTTCCTTCCTTCCTTCCTTCCTTCCTTTTCAAGAGTGCCTTGAATTATAGAATTTGTTAGACTTTGTCCCTCCCTCCCTCCCTCCCTCCCTCCCTCCCTCCCTCCCTCCCTCCCTCCCTCCCTCCCTCCCTCCCTCCCTCCCTCCCTTCCTTCCTTCCTTCCTTCCTTCCTTCCTTCCTTCCTTCCTTCCTTCCTTCCTTCCTTCCTTCCTTCCTTCCTTCCTCCTTCCCTCCCTCTCATCTCAAATTCATGATTCTGGCCAGCTCAAAAACAGTTAAAAACAGCACAAGAAACAAAAAAACCGTGCAATTTTTTTATTAACTGCAATTGGGGGAAAAACAAATTCACCAGAACGAAATGCAACTACCGTACGGGCTCAGTCACATCTGACTCCCAGGTCCAGTGAGAAATTGATGTCTTTAAGGCCTTAAAAAAAGGGCAGCTCGGTTGGAGCCAGTCTGATCACTGGAGGAATGACATTTTAGAGGTCAGGTGCCATGCAAGTCATCCTGCTTAATAATATGCCCTTATTATACCTCTATTTTTCCACCTGCCCCAGTTACCTTACCGGGAGCTTCTAATACCTTTCAAAAGGCAATTAAAGATCTGTCTCTTCCTGGGTCAGGAAGCGGTACGATCCTATTGGACAAAGTTCTGCTCCATGTCCTTAATGTTTTCATGCATCTATTATTAGTTCACTCTGTTATTTTTATATGGACTTAATTTGAGGTTTACTAGTTATTCAGGCTGTCCTAAGTTGCCCGCTTAGTAGGCCACCATGTAAATAGAACACGTACGTTTTATTTAAGGATTCAAATATCGGCAAGTGTGCTTGTAATAAAACATTGCATGATTTCTTGGGTGTGTTTATTTTAGATCAACGGCATCGGTCTAATTCCTTGACTCGGGCAGACGGGCAGCCTCGGGAATCGATTCTGGCATGGCCAGAAATGAAACAAAGGTACTCACCTCACTTCAGTGGCTACCTGTAAACCCATAAGGCTTTTTTTAGACATCACAAGTATATTTTTATTAGTCCAGACTTGGTCAACTCTGATATAGGGCTCTTTTTTCCCTTTAATTTGTACTCTGTTTGATAAAATAGTTTTATCTTTTTTTAAAATATTGTAAACCATCCAGTTACCCTGTGGTAACCCATATATATATATATATATATATATATATATATATATATATATATGTTACCCATATATATATGTAGGTCTTTGGTTCTTCGGGTTTTCTCCCACATAGAATTTGAAGTGTCTTGGCAACGTTTCGATGAAGTCTCATTCATCATCTTCAGGCTGGTGCTTTTGGCTTCTGCTTCTAGAAGCAGAAGCCAAAAGCACCAGCCTGAAGATGATGAATGAGACTTCATCGAAACGTTGCCAACACACTTCAAATTCTACGTGGGAGAAAACCCGAAGAACCAAAGACCTACATACAAACACCCGCAAAAACCTCAGAAAACATATATATATATATATATATATATATATATATATATATATATATATATATATATATATATATATATATATATATATATATATATATATATATATATATATATATATATATATATATATATATATATATATATATATATATATATATATATATATATATATATATATATATATATATATATATGAGAGAGAGGATAGAGATAAATAGGGATGATAGATAAGAGAGATAGATAGATAGAGATGATAGAGATAAATAGGGATGATAAATAGATAATAGAGATAGATAGATACAGACAGACAGACAGATAGATAGCTATAGAGAGCTTTAGATATAGATAGATAGATCTAGATAGATGTATATATATATAGATATATATAGATATATATTTTTTCCCCAAAGCACACTTCTAACAGTTGTCTCTTTTAGGCCTCTTTCACAACCCACACCGTTCGGTCTTCACCACGCGGCGAGCAGCGACGCAGACCCCAGCTCTGGCGATAGCATTAGCTTGGCCAGGTCCATCAGCAAAGACAGCCTGGCCTCCAACATTGTCAACATCACCCCGAAACAGCAGCTCTCCTCTGCCCCCGTGAAAAGCAGCGGGAAAAGCTTGCTGAATAATGTGGAGATCGAGGACGACGAGGAAGAACTGATCGCCATCATTCGGCCCGAAGCCACCCCAAACCACAGCAGCCTGGAACTTCAGTGCGGGCCGGCTCGATCGCCTGGTTTTGCCGGCACCGCCTGGACTCAGAAATCGCCGAGCGAGGCTTCGGAAAATAAGCCGGAGAGTTTTTTCCTGGAACCGTTAATGCCCGCCCTTTTACGGCCAGCCAAGGAGAAGCAGGTCATCAATAAGGAGGACGAATGCGGAGAAGGGAAAGCCAGAGGTTATGTGACCAAGAGACTGAGCGAAGGGCACACGGCGTTGGCCCGTAAGAAAACCAACAGCAGTCACAGCGATCACAGCCTTAACAGGACTTTCAGCGTGGCTTCCAGTTCTGAACTAACCGTGATTGCGGGTCCCAGTTTGGCCGAGCCTCTGGTGCACTCCGACGTCAGGATAGAGCCCTTTTGTCCCCAAGCAAGCAGCAGTGTGGAGCCCTCCTCTCAAGAGCGGCCTTTGGTGGGGTTCTTCCTGCACGCTGCCAAAGCAGAGGAGGCCGTGTCTGGCAGCACCAACCTTGGTTGTCCCAAAAGCCCCAATTCCCACCTCGCGGAGACCTCGTGGACGATGGTTCGGCAAGACTCCGACTCATCCATCCTAGATATGGAGGAGGCCGACCAAGACATGGTGGCCGAGGACCACCCTCTGATTGCCAAGTACATAGGAGAGGAGGAGTCGGCCAAGCTTCAGGAAGACATGAAGGTCAAGGAGCACGAAGATAAAGACGATGCCAGTGGGCGGTCCAGCCCGTGCCTGAGCACAATCTCCCAGCTGAGCAGCATCTCCATGACAAGCGGGAGCGCCCGGATGACCAGCTTTGCCGAGAGGAAGTTTCAACGGCTGAACAGTTATGAAACCAAATCCAGCACCAGTAGCTCTCAGAAAACCACCCCGGATGGATCCGAGTGTTGTCCGCCTCCGCTCACCACCTGGAAACAGAGGAGGGAGCAGAGTCCCACCAGACAGAGCAAAGACAACGTGAATGTCTTGGCCTCTGAGCTGGTCCAGCTGCACATGCAGCTGGAGGAGAAGCGGAGAGCCATCGAGGCTCAGAAGAAGAAGATGGAGGCCCTCTCAGCCAGGCAGCGGCTAAAACTAGGCAAGGCAGCCTTCTTGCACGTGGTGAAGAAAGGCAAGGGGTCGGAGATCTCTCCACCCCTGAAGCCGGAACACTTCACCAAGGAGTTCTCCGGCCACAACGGGGAAGGCCTGGAGGAGGACGCTTTGAGTTCCAAAACGGAGGTGTTCCTTACAAAAGAGGAAGTGGGCGAAGACGAAATTCCCAAGGGGAAGGTTCAGGAAACGGTTGGCTTTGTGGAGGAGAACATTCCCAGAGAGCCGGCCATCCACGAAATCGAGAAAAGCAAAATGATCTCCGCTGCTCTGCTAGAAGAGAACCTGGAATCAGCCGACTTTGGCGAATGTGACCTCTCCATCGAGAAGCTGAATGAAACCATCAGCACCCTTCAGCAGGCCATCCTGAAGATCTCTCAGCAGCAAGAACTTCTCATGAAGGCCCCAACCATGTCCTCAACGCGAGGAGGCGGAGGGTCTCAGGACCAAAAGATAAAAGCCCCCATCCACTTTGTGGAACCCCTCTCCCCTACTGGCACCAGTAATCTCCGCAAGCCACCCAGGCTCGGTCAAGGCCGGAGTCCCCGTTCGGGAAGGCCGTCTGAACTCAAAGTGACCAAGGACCGTCCCCACACCACGCCTCGCATCAAGACCCCGACACCCAGCGTCGACACCTTGCCCCATTTGAGACAGTTCCCATCTAACCATTCGCCCAAGGTGGAGATGGCTCTTGAAAACCACCTGGCTCCAGTGAGCACACCTCAGGAGAAGCTTTCCTTGAGAATTACCGGCTCTGTGACGATAATCAGAGAGGGCCGTTGGTTTTGTCCTCTTCCAAAGACACCAACATCTTCACGGAAGCCCTCAAAGATGTGAACAGCAACGTGGAAGGCTTTCACCTGGCTTGCTTCGAGGTCTCGGGCAAGGAGAACGTCCGGGTGGAAGACGCTTCCAAGAGCAAAGGTAGCCTCATCGAAGTGGACCTCTCGGATTTAAAAGCTGCCAACGAAGAAGTGGAAAGCCAGGGCAGTTCGTCGGATTTAATGAACGAAACAGATCAGAAACCAGGAGTCGGGTTCTTTTTCAAGGTAAGGACCACCAAAGATCAAAAACCACTTGGAATAATTCCAGGTTCCTATCCTGCCTGGAGACAGGAGTGCAAGTTAGCAGATATTTTTATTTGGCAAAATAATTGCATCATTTGGCGTATTTTGGATTTTTGGGGGGGTGGGAAATGTTTTCAGAGCGAAGTTGTAACCTTGCAGGTGTTTGTGTTTGGGGAAATGGTTTTGGAGTGAAGTTGTAACTTTCTGTCGACTCACATTTACTCACACAAGGGAGTCGGTGGCAAATTTTTGCTCAGGGTGTTATCTACATCATGTTACAGTCAAAAGTATTTTTGTTAGGATACTGTTTAAGGGAAAATGTAGTTAATCTGAACACAGTCTTGTTTCTCTTTCTGAAAACCACAGTATATTGGAAGTGTTCCCTAATCTGGACTTTAATTCTTACAATTTCCAAGCCAACATTGGCATGGCAGAGAACTCTGGAAGATGGAAGACCACAGATTGGGGACATCGCAGCTGGAAGAAGGCTGTGTTAAAACTTTTGTAATTAACTAGGGCTTTACTACCATTTTGGGTGCAATCATTACAGGGAGATGGGGAAGATGTTTTATTGAGGCGTTGATGTGACCAGTAGGAGCTACCGGTAGTTGATTTATTATATACATATATGCATGTGTGTGTGTGTGTCCTGTTTATTCCCCCCTCTCCCCAACAGAGGTCAAAATTGCAGACTTAGGAATTTCCATATCTGCTTCGTTGAACCTGGGATAGTCAAAGACCAAAATAAAAATGCCATATTGCTTAGTTTAAAAACGTTTGGATTCTGAGAGTAATATAAAAGATTCCAAAAGGGATATCAGGGTCTTGGGAGGACTACTAGCTAGCCCAGCGGTTCTCAACCTGTGGGTCGCGACCCCATTTGGGGTCGAACGACCGTTTCACGGGGGTCACCAAACACCGCAGTCCGCCATTTTTTCCCCTTTTCCCCTCGGCCGGCGCAGGGGGCAGCACCGCGCATGCGTGATGTGGGCCCGCTGTGCTGCACATGCGCAATGTAGGCCCGCCGCACATGCGTGATGCGGGCCGTCGCGCACGACGCCGCGCATGCGCGGTTCACACCGTTGTGCCGCACATGCGCGATGCGGGCCATCGCGCCACGCATGCGCGGTGTGGGCCATCACGGCGCGCATGCGCGGCGGAGGTCGGGGTCTCGGCCTGAAAAAGGTTGAGAACCGCTGAGCTAGCCCAAGAGTTAACTACTGAAGTTTAGTGTAAACCAACGAAAGGACAGTTAGGAAAGCCACCGTCCGTGTATTTTCTCCATATCGTTCCGGGCAATATTTGGACATTCCTCCTTTTTTTTCCTAGGACGAACAAAAAGCTGAAGATGAGCTGGCGAAGAAACGGGCAGCTTTTCTCTTAAAACAGCAGCGCAAGGCCGAAGAGGCCCGGCTTCGGAAACAGCAGCTGGAGGCAGAAGTTGAACAAAAGAGGGACGAAACTCGGTAAGTATTTATTTATTTTTTTCCTTCCGTAAGGAAGGAGAAAGACGTCGGAGCTGGTTGGGGGCTCTACTTCCCCATTTCCTTTGACTTCCTCTCTCCTTCCTTTTGAGAGTCTGGAATAATCCCTCCTTATTTTTGTGGGCAGACGCAAAGCCGAAGAAGACCGTCTGCGGAAGGAGGAGGAAAAAGCCCGCCGGGAGCTCATCAAACAAGAGTATTTGCGGCGAAAGCAGCAGCAGATTTTGGAAGAGCAGGGTTTGGGCAAGCCCAGGCCTAAAGCGAAGAAGCCGCGGCCCAAATCGGTCCACCGGGAGGAATCCTACAGCGATTCGGGCACCAAGTGTTCCTCTACCCGTAAGGCACAGCCCCGCTTTTGGCCTTGGAGTGGATCCGAGGATGCTCCTCATTGTTTCGCTGTATTTACAACCTCTCTCCTTTCTTCCTCCGGTCAGCTGATAACCTGAGCAGCGCCCAGTCGGGGTCCAGCTTGTCCCTGGCATCGGCAGCGACCACCGAGCCCGAGAGCATCCATTCGGGGGGCACCCCTTCCCAAAGGTAGGCGCGCCCGTCCGCAAGACGATTTGGGAATAAAAGAGGGGGGACATGTCCCTTTTTGCTGCCTTGTTTGACCGTGATCCAAGAATTTCAGCGGATGGATTTAGAAGAACAGGGAATTCTCGACTTAACAGCCACAATGGAGCCTCAGATCTCAATTTGCTAAGCAAGACATTTGTTTCGTGAATTTTTGGCCTCATTTTACGACTTAC
>JARGCV010000693.1:1552500-1627500 GCA_034064705.1 Bothrops alternatus
TTCCCCCCCCCCCATTCTCTCCGCCTGGAAGGCCTGATAAAAAATTGGGTAGTTTTTTATCCTTTTATCAGGTTGCCCAAACTGTTCTTTTTTGGAGACTTTTTACTGCTTGGACATATTTTTTTTTCTGACATTTTGGTTTGCACATGTTCACTTCTACTTGAAATGTTACTTGAAGACCTCTGCTGAGTCGTGCCAAGACACGCTCTTTTTCTAACACTAGAGAAGAACGAGAGAGATGAAACACACACCCCTTGTGTCATTATTTATGCTTCTGGAAAAAATAATAATGGGATAGAAAGTGACTTTTGTATAGAGCGGGGCGAGAAACGGCGTATTTAACCCTAAGCTAGGAAAGGTGGAGGGGGGGGGACAAATCAGAATGGTTTTCGTGGTGGCCATTTGGTTGGTTCTCTTCCCTCATGCCTTTGTTTTAAATAGATTGTACATTTTGTTTGATAGTCGATTACCTTGTAAATAAGGGTTCGTTTCTAAAATATTCAAGAGTATTCAATGTGGTTGTGAGCAATATTATTATTATTATTTGGTTACATGCTTTTCATGCTTGATTTTTCTCACTGTTTGATATACGACATATTTATTTTATGGAAGCACTGAAATAAAGATCATCATCCTGTTTTTTGTTACCCCATGCATTTTGTGTGTGTGTGTGTCTGTGGTTAAGCATGTGCCAACATATGCATGAGGCTTTAAAGATGTGTTTTCTTACGTTCCTGCATGTCATGGGCTAGTTAGTTCCTGAAGCTCCTATAGAAATGGCCACTGAGTTATAACTTTGAGGCCAGAGATTTTAAAAGATGTTACACATTGCACATGGAAGACTTTTCATTTTGGCCCGGGGCGAGTTACCTATAAGTCTGTGGTTCTCGACCATTTCTTCACCACGAACCCCGTTTAAATACAATTTGCGGCCACGGACCCCCCCCAAGACTTAACTTGAGATTTAAATCATAACATTTTTTTCAAGCCTTTGCGGACCCTCTGTGGCAACATTGTGGGTTAGGGACCACAAGTTGAGATTTTTGACTAGTGGAATTAATGTCTGGCTGGGAGAGAGATGTACTTCGGCTATAAAGAAAGCAAACGAAATGAACCCTCTTATGAGTGGTTGAAAAGTTTTTTATGATCTTTGCTTGCAGCTTTCCAGAGGAAGGAAAGGTTTTTTTTAATGCCCACAAAGCACAGGCTTCTTTCCAACTCCCAACGCCCCACTTAGGGGGTTCTTGTTCCACACAACTCTGGTTTTACCTTCAAACTGTTCATCGTATCTAACCTCCCGGCTTAATTTGACTAAGCCCATTTTAGGGTGAACGCTACCATTCTCGCCTGCTTCCTAACTCAAGTGTTTGCAAAACCACCTTAAACCACCGCAAAATAGGTCTTACGAGTGGCAGGTTGCTCATCTTTGTCTAACAAAATGATAATCTTCTGGGCCAAGAGAAGAAGTAGACCTTTCTCCCATGAAACAATCTTCAGCTGGGCTTCCTTATAGTCTGAAATAAATTCTAAGCCACTACAGTTCAGACTGAGACCGAAAGCCATTTTCCAATAAGACTTATCAACTGCTAACCTAGAGTAGCCCCACAGCAAAACAGATAGCAAATAAATTTAACCAATTTAACAAACCAACCAGCGATTGGGTCCAAAGTTCCTCCATTTGTGGTAATGCCACCCTAAGTCAGTTGACAGGTAAACATCAGTTGAAAGCAAACTTTGGGGAAATGGTTTTCTTCCTTTGCTGATGCCCTTTGCAAACAGACTGAATGTACACAAAACCTGGGTTACTAGGCTAGTTGAAAACAAACAAGACTAGCTGAGTTCACAGCTGGGTAAAGCCACAAGAAAACAAGCCAAGGTTCACCGTAACCAACCTTAGCGTGTTTTCAGACGCGGCTGCTGTTCGGAGCTAGCTCAACCTGTGCAAACCCAGTTGGAATGCAAATGCAAAATGTGAATGTACCTTAAACGTATAAACTGAGTCTTCCATGTAAAAATTTCTGGAGCCCAGGGCAAGTGAAAAAGAGCGTCTTCTGCGGGAGGGAATAGTGGAAGTGTTCTAACGTGAAAAAGCATGCTAGTGACAAGTTTTTCCTTTCACCTTACGCTGGAGAGACACTGCAGCGAAAGTACACAACCCATGTGACAGCCAACTGACTGTATAATATCCTGATCCGACTGTGTTTAGTTTACACCAGGGGTGAAACTCAATTTCATTGAGGGCCGCATCAGCATTGCGGTTGTCCTCGGGGGGGGGTAGGTGTGGCCAGGGTGAGCACGGTCCACTGAGTGGGTGTGGCTGGAGTGGGTGTGGCCTACTGGGTGGGCATAGCCAGCTCTACACCGTTTGCGTCAAGGGTGCCTGTGGGGGTCTGCCCGGGCAGGACTGGGACAGATCGGAGGGTCTCTGTCAGAAGGGGGTGGGACCGGGGCAAGCGCCAAGGCATGGTCCATTTCTTCATTCCTCACAAAGGGTGACACCTCCCCAGCAGGCACCCAGGGGCTGGTTCCTCGCTGTTTCCAGACGGCCTTGTGGAGCTAAGACCGGATGCGTTTCAGCATAGATGGCCACCACAAAATTGTACATTGACTCCCGGGCGGCCAGGGCCGGGGCTAAGGCAGCGAGGGCCATTCCCTCACTGTTTCCAGGATGGCTTCGCGGGCCACATGAAACCACGTCGCAGGCTGCATCCGGGCCCCGGGCCTTGTGTTTGACATGTCTGGTTTACACGAATATTATAAGCATCCTAGAGGAAAGGAAAGGTTTAACACACTTTTAAAAACAGGAATTTAAAGCCCATTTTGGAAAACAACCACCTGACCTAACCATTACTTTAACAGCACAAGTAAATAATAGAAGGAAAGGTCATTTCAGAGCACCGATTCCATTCATGTTTAGCATAGGAAATTAAATGAAAGCACTTAGGTGTCTGGTTTCTGATCTAACACATCTAATAAATAGCAATAGGACTTAGACTTACAGTATGTACTGCCCCGTAGTGCTTTACAGCACTCTCATAAGCCGTTTACAGAATCAGCATCTTGCCCCCCCAACAGTCTGGGCCCTCATTTTACCCACCTTGGAAGGATGGAAAGCTGAGTCAACCTTGAGCTGGTCAGGATCAAACTGCTGGCAGTGGGCAGTGTTAGCTTTCAATGCTGCATTCTAACTACTGCACCACCAGGGCTCCTAATAAAGTGGAGCCCATCATTTCTTTGAGTAATAGGTCCCCTTACTGAACCACTGTTTTATTTTTATTTTGCTTAAAGTTTAACTATAACTTGCCTTTCTGAAATTTAAATGCATTAGTCCACATGCTGTATTTTTGACCAGGCATTTAGCCTCTCCTCTGTCATGGGACATTCAGGAGTCCTGCAGTTGTCCTTTTTAATCCCGTTGTTACTTTCCATTCCACTGTTCCATTACCTATTGACTATCCAGACATGAAGCAAAACTTAATGTCCATAAAGCGTTAACAGCATAAATGCAAAACTTCAGTCGAAATGCGTGAAATAAATGGATTCTTCCTTGAACGGATCCTAACTGCAAAAAAAAAAAAAAAGGTTGAAATTGAGCTAAGCAAAGAATACATTCTATAGGAAAGGGGGTTGTCTATCCCTAAAGCCAATATTTTTACGATGGATAATTCTAGAGCTTTAAGGAGGTAAGCCAGGAGATAGCCAAGGAAACAGAAGCAGCATTCTTGGGCGAAATGGTTAACTTATTTACGGCTAATGGGGAAACTCCATGGTGATGCTATGGAGATTCAACTCAGGTTGCCCATTCGTGCGGCCACATGGACAGATGGAGAAGACCCCCCCCCCATGGACGTGAGGAACTCAACACGCAGCAGGTTTCAACTTGTTTCGGTCATGAAACGAGCTTCAGGCACAATCTGGGAGGTTTTATGAAGGATTGGTGCCTGCTATTCTTGTAAAAGCACTTTAATGCTTTGAGAAAGAAGACGGTACACAAGTTTGCTTGGTATGGAGAAGTTGGCCAAGACGAAATGTAAGTGGTCCTGTCTTGCTTTCATTGTATATGTGTGTGGGGGGGGGATTGGCTCAGAGGTGAAGCATTCTGTTCAGACAGAATAGACAGACAGAATAACAAGAGTTGGAAGGGACCTTGGAGGTCTTCTAGTGTCCAATCCCCTGCTCAAGCAGGAAGCCCTATATAACATTCAGTCTGGAGGAGGGATCAGATCATTGCCATCAGCTCCAAATAGAATAGAATAGAATAGAATAAGAGTTGGAAGGAATAGAATAGAATAGAATAGAATAGAATAGAATAGAATAGAATAGAATAGAATAGAATAGAATAGAATAGAATAGAATAGAACAGAACAGAATATAGAATAGAATAGAATAGAATAGAATAGAATAGAATAGAATAGAATAGAATAGAATAGAATAGAATAGAATAGAATAGAATAGAATAGAATAGAATAAGAGTTGGAAGGAATAGAATAGAATAGAATAGAATAGAATAGAATAGAATAATAATACTAGACTAGACTAGATAGACTAGACTAGACTAGAGTAGAGTAGAGTAGAATAATACTAGACTAGACTAGACTAGACTAGATAGACTAGACTAGACTAGACTAGACTAGACTAGACTAGACTAGACTAGACTAGACTAGACTAGAATAGAATAGAATAGAATAGAATAGAATAGAATAGAATAGAATAGAATAGAATAGAATAGAATAGAATAGAATAAGAGTTGGAAGGAATAGAATAGAATAGAATAGAATAGAATAGAATAGAATAGAATAGAATAGAATAGAATAGAATAGAATAGAATAGAATAGAATAGAATAAGAGTTGGAAGGAATAGAATAGAATAGAATAGAATAGAATAGAATAGAATAGAATAGAATAGAATAGAATAGAATAGAATAGAATAGAATAGAATAGAATAGAATAGAATAGAATAGAATAAGAGTTGGAAGGAATAGAATAGAATAGAATAGAATAGAATAGAATAGAATAGAATAGAATAGAATAGAATAGAATAGAATAGAATAGAATAGAATAGAATAGAATAGAATAGAATAGAATAGAATAGAATAGAATAATAATACTAGACTAGACTAGATAGACTAGACTAGACTAGACTAGAGTAGAGTAGAGTAGAATAATACTAGACTAGACTAGACTAGACTAGATAGACTAGACTAGACTAGACTAGACTAGACTAGACTAGAATAGAATAGAATAGAATAGAATAGAATAGAATAGAATAGAATAGAATAGAATAGAATAGAATAGAATAGATGGATGATTGTCCAGTTTCTTGTTTAAAACTTCCAGCGATGGAGCGCCCACAATCTCTGGTGGCAAGCTGTTCCACTGGTTGATTGTCCTCACTGTCAGGAAGTTTCTCCTTAATTCCAGGTTGCTTCTCTCTTTGATCAGCTTCCAACCATTGTTTCTCGTCCTGCCCTTTGGGAAGGAACTTCAGACGATTCTATTAGACCCCTTAACTTGAATCAACTAGTAACCAAATCAATCTGATTCAGAAAGTTAGTTCAATTGGAAAGATAAATCCCCCCCCCCTTTCAGGAACTATTGGATCAGCTTGATTCCAAGAACCATTCCTTATCAATCTCAGATGAATGGCAAACCTTAAAAGTGTTGGATAGAAGAAGCTATGTTTATTTGTAGAAATATACCTTCTCCCCTTATAAATGCAAAAGGATCATTTCTCTTGTCCTTGAATATATTGGTCAGTGAAAGATCCAGCATCTGGCCCATTAACTGATTGTTTTACATCCTTTAAGAACTGCTCTCTCTCTTTTGAAGGAAGAAAAGAAGAAGCTGTGAGGAACAAAGGGGTATCCTCTGGGGAAGAGATACGGTTGGCTAAACTATTCCACACATACTCTTTCTCCTTGATAAGAAAATTCAGACTGACCAACAAAAGCACCCTGACTGTTAAAACCAAAAGGGTTTTGTTAATGTTAATAAGGCATTCCTGCAGTTAAACAAAGACCTTTTTCTATTTTACAAGTCTTAAGGTGCTTTTTCAAAAGCATTGTTTTTATCCTGAGTTTTACAAGTCGGTGCCATTTGCTGAATTGAACATTGTTTGGGTACTATTTGTGTTCAGACACCGTCCAGCCTCTCCTTGTTTCCTTAGGGATCCTTGGATTCACTTTGCTTTGGACTTCCTTTGGGCTGTCTAGGTTGCAGTGTGTCCTGGAGAAAGAATATTTCTGCTCTTCCATCCCAAATGGTGAGACCTCTTCCAAAGATGATGTGGGAAGAATCCAGAGAAATTAATATTTTGGGCAATATTAAAAAGGCAGAGTATATTTCCCCAAAGGATTTTAAAGGCAGAAACCAACACACACACACAAGTCTCCCTGCCCCAAACAGAAACCAGGTCTGCAGAAATGCAGATGTAATAATCCTGTCAGAAAGATTGGAGTCAGGAAACTGGGATTAGGAAGAAAGATCCCTGGAATCAACAATCCCTCACACACAAAAAAATCCAACAATCATCAGCCCCAGCTCCAGGGAAGCAGGATATGACCTTTGGGTTGGGGTAGAATACTCAAGCATGTTGTAGGCAACATAAATTGCTCATAAAATTGCCTTGGAAAAAAAAATCTGTTCAATATTTCTCTTCCAGACTTCCCTGCGGGCCTCACATCCATTCTCTTTGTGGTAACCAATCTGGGAGTTCTCAACTCCACCGTCTTCAAGAGTCCAACTTTGTCCTCTGTCACCAGCCTTGCTTTAGCGAACAGTGGCATCAGCAAAATTGAACCCGGTGCGCTTCGTGCTTTCCAAGGCCTCACTAAACTTAGTCTCTATCAGAACAGCCTAACTTATGTGACAGCATCTTGGCTCTCCAAGCCAGGCCTACTGGAGAACCTCACGGTGGCCCAGAACCTCATGACCAAAATTGGACCTGAGACATTCTCTGGCTTCTCCAACCTCACCACCCTGAATGTAGCCAGCAATAAGATCTACAAAATTACCAGCCGGAGCTTCGGAAGCTTATCCAAGCTCACGTTCCTAGACCTTTCCGGCAATAATTTAACCAGCTTAACAAGAAATGTGTTTGATGGGATGAGAAGACTGCCGGTGATGAAACTCGGAGGAAACCCATGGAGCTGTCTCTGTGAACATCGGGATTCTGTATTGTTTCTTCGAGGTGCGACCGCTGGGAAATGTCAGCTTTTTAATAAGAAAAAAAATAATCCAAGATTATAGAATAAGCTACTGATTTGTCTGCCCCAGATATAATCTTAAAGTTCCACTGAAAGAGTGCTGTTAGGTTTCATGAACCCTCCCAAAGGTGCTTCTTCAAAAGGCAAATTGGACTTCGTTTTTTCTTGAAGATGTTTCACTTCTCATCCAAGAAGCTTCTTCACTTCACTCAGTCAGAACTGAAGAAGCTTCTTGGATGAGAAGCACGATGTCTTCAAGGAAAAACAAAGTCTAGTTGCCTTTTGAAAAAAGCACCTTTGAGACATCCATGACCTGGATGACGGAGAATCTCCATAGATGTTTCATGAACCGGATATGGGAGAAGAGACAGAGTCAAGGAGTAGGAGTCAAGAGAGGAATCAACCTGGAGTCCTTATATTCTCATAAATAGTTTAAGTCCAACCCCTCTTGACTTCCATTAACTCTTACGTAGTGCCAATTTAGTGCTGAAAATCAGTTGACTAGATGCTTGTATATAGGCTTAAGCAATAAATCTTAACTGGAACTAAATGTATGATCCTGTTCCTTTGTGCCTAACATCACAACTATGGAGTGAGCCCTGCCAATGGTGGCTTGGTCAGCAAAGCACGGTGTTAGTACAATGTGCAAACTCAGACAATGTATCATGGTCTTCAACCCTGCATTGGGATATTGTTTGTCTTTTTTACAGAGCTGTACAACATGTCACTGCTCCCAGATGCTACTTCTGTCATATGTCACAGTCCACCAAGCATGAAAGGGATCCAAGTCTGGAACACCTCCAGCTTCAACTGCACACCAGAATCCGTGTCGACATCTTTGGGGAACAGCTTCTATCAAACTGGACTGCCAGCTTTGCTGGCTTGTTTAGGTACCTCTCAGTATTCCTGTTAGTGAGTTTCCAACTATTCCTGATGCTACTTTACTATTGGAGGTTAAGGTGGTGACTAAGGGCTGAGAAGACTTAGGACCAAGTCCATTTTAGCCATGGTAAATCACCGGGTCTGAGGCATCCTTGGTGCTCTCTTTTCTTGCAGACGTTTCATTATCCAAACTAGGTAACATCATCAGTGCTAGGCCTAGTATTGTTGATGTCCAGGGAAATCAGGAGATTCGGGCAGTTCAAATGAGTGTAAAGATTTATTGCAAGCTTAAGCTCTCTACCAGAATCTGGTCAACTGGCAGTCAAGGGAAATGAGATAAGAGAGGCATTCGAAGTGGGCTGAACTTAGATCTCTTGTGGATGTGACCTGTGACTTATGACTCAACCTGGTCATCTCCTAAACTAGTTTGGGTAATTGAAACATCTACAAGAAAACCACCAAACTCAGAGAGAACCAAGGACCCCTCATTTCAGCCATGAGCTACAAATATTCTCCTTTATTGGTATCATTAAGTCTGTTGTATCAACTTAGACCAAATTATTAGAATGTTCTAGCAGCTAAAGGATATGTATATCTATATCTACATCTACAACTCTATCTATCTATCTATCTATCTATCTATCTGTCTGTCTGTCTGTCTGTCTGTCTGTCTGTCTGTCTGTCTGTCTGTCTGTCTACCTACCTACCTACCTACCTACATCTATCTATCTATCTATCTATCTATCTATCTATCTATCTATCTATCTATCTATCTATCTATCTATCTATCTATCTATCTATATCTATCTATCTATCTATCTATCTATCTATCTATCTATCTATCTATCTATCTATCTATCTACCTACCTACATCTATCTATCTATCTATCTATCTATCTATCTATCTATCTATCTATCTATCTATCTATCTATCTATCTATCCATCCATCCACCCACCCACCCACCCACCCACCCACCCACCTACCTACATCTATCTATCTATCTATCTATCTATCTATCTATCTATCTATCTATCTATCTATCTATCTATCTGTATATATATCCATCCATCCATCCATCCATCCATCCATCCATCCATCCATCCATCCATCCATCCATCCATCCATCCATCCATCCATCCATCTATCTATCTATCTATCTATCTATCTATCTATCTATCTATCTATCTATCTATCTATCTATCTATCTATCTATCTATCTATCTATCATACATTTTCCTTGGGCATATACCCAATGCCATTCTATTTTTCACTACAGTGTCTTTGGATTTTAGCATTCACCATTTTAAAAACTTGCCCTTGTGTCTTAGGCACCTGATCAGAATATTCTGTGCCTCTCCTGTTTCAATTTCTTCTATTGAATGCTTCATTTCAGAATGGGCACATGATTTGTTTTTGAGTTAATTGGCTTCCCTTCCCTTTTTTTTTTTTGGGCAGTATTTATTTCCTTTCTCTTGCTGCTGTTTGGGATGTGGATGGTGAGATACGCCAGTAAACGGATCCGACCAAGCCAGGAAGCCATGGAGCCCTCTTCCACTACAACTCAGATTGATTCTGTAGAACCTCAACTCTCAGCTGGAGAGAATGAAAACGAAGAGAGGACTGCAGCTTTGGGGAACCGAACGTTGAAAATCCGTGCCAAGTCTGCCTCAGCCATTTTACTGAGAAAAGAATTCTACCAGCGACAGCAAAAGTCGACGGATGCAAACCAAGAACAATCAATAATGCCCTTCCGGTCCCAGAGTGACAGAATGCATATTGAAAATGAGGACCTGCCTCCTTTTTCAGGACTGTGGAATTATCAGAAGCTGGAGGAAATAGAGTCTCAGAGCCACGTCAAGGCAAACACAGTCATGGTAGAAGTAGGTCAAGATACTTCAGAGACCAAAGTTTCTTCTGAAGCCTCCGACCGAATAATCCAAGATAATGGAGAGTCTACCCATCTTGTAAAGGAAAACACGGTTCATCCTGAGCCCTTCCTGTATTTAAGTGTGACTACATCCCCTGAAGAACAGGCTGAGGTCCAACCCCAAAAGGATGTGACTTCAAAGAATGAGGGCCGTGCATTGAAGCGGTCATTGACATGGCCCTTTGAAAGGAAGGTTGGTGGTCATGGAACCAATGGGTTAAGCATCAAGGAATCTTTCACAGCCCAGTTTTTGCTCTCCCCTCTTCACTGTGGCAAGGTGTTGGAAGGGGAGAAACCAGAATTTGATCAGGAGTGGCTACATCTGTCTCCTAGAACGGGAGATCTTTTGTGCCTTGACGGCCAACAACGTGAGTCTCAATTAGACAATGAAACGGAGCCTCCATCTCATGAAGAATCAAATCCAGAAACTGTTGCTAAGATGACAGATGTAGGGGAAATGGAATTGGACAAAAGACTACAAAGCCAATACAATTCACGTACTAGCAACCAAGCCCACAATGAGAGAACAAAATTAGACTTCGAAGGAGAACCAGCCAACTTTTCAGAATTGGCTCTTCGGAAAGGATTAAGCCAAGCGGTTCCTCCAAGGTTTATGCAGACTGCTCAGGCTGATATCAAAGCAGTCAAGCTATCCCCAGGGCTAAAAACCAAACGATTTTCAAAGCCGGTGTCCTCTCCATCCAGAAACCTCAGGAAAGCCAACACATCCCCACCCTCAAGAATTCCTTTCACCCGCTCTTCATACGAAGATGACAGCACATTGCCGATGCACGAGTCTAAGTACATCAACCTTCTGCATGAAGTGGTGGAGAATCGGGGCCGGTGGACTCGGGAGCGATGGAAATTGACCCATCAGAGCTCTGCTTTTCTCCAACCAGCCACCAAATCCATGTAGGTCCCAGTGGTCTTCAACGCAATGGCTCCAAAAATGGAGACAACCAAAAGGACTTTAAGGTTCCACCAATCTCCGTTAAGGTTCCACAAAATCCAAAGACCAGACTTGGGGAAGGAATCCATGCAATGACTCACAATGCCATTCTAGAATACCTGGGGTATGTTCTGAAGCTATCTTCTGAAGGTGAGGAGGGGTGGTGCTCAGCACCCCGATATGCACCTTTAGTGAGAACCCATTGGTCCATTTCCCTCTGGGAAAATCCCACCCCACTGTGTGCATCTTTTCAACATTATCTACAGGATGGAAACTGAAGCTGGGCTCACTCCAATGGGGCTTAGCCTTCCCTCAACCTGGCACTTCAAGGGAAGCCTCAGTCTTCCCAGCTGTTGAACCAAGGGATCTGAAGTCCCAAAGCTGGGTTCACCAGGTTGGGAAGGCTGCCACGAGGACAAATAATTAAACAATGTTAGAGGGTAGAACGGCCTTCTCCTTGCATTAGTGAATTTTTAGGGTGGTTATTTATCCAACTCGCCAACTGCAGTGGGAACTTCTTGGAGGGGGAAAAGGATGGGCAAGCTTTCCCTCATTTTAGGTGTGTTGATGTTTCAATGCATGCATGCACAATATTGTTGGCCCCCATTCTAAGCTCCTGTTACAGCACCTTTGGTGAAATCCTCATGATAAAGTTGGTAGGTAATTTGATTTTGTTTGATAATGATTTCAATTGCCATTCAGAGTGACTAGGACGTCTTTGCCGATATAATACGGACCAATTCTCTGTCCTAACTGTGACGCCAGGGATCGAAATTTGCTTTGCAGTGAACTCAGGAAACAAGCTAATTCATCTCCTTGATAGTTTTAATCACATGTATTGATCGAGTGAATGTTTTATGAGGAAGACCCTTGATCCCTTCTGTCTGCATGTTTCTGTAACGAAGACCCCTGGCTGTTAAAAGTGTATCGTTTCTTTTGAAATCTCCGCAAGACCACAGCTCTTTTCAGCTGAATAAAAATAGCAAAGAACGCCTCATGTGAACTGGCTGGATTTTAATTAGTTTAAAAAAGTTAGTTTTAAAAAGTTAGGGGAGTATTATCTTCTCAACGTGCCTCGCCCTAAAATAAAATAACAGCCACATGGTGTAGTAGGATCCTTGTATCCATTTTGCAAATCTTCGGGGAAATGTATGCTTAGTGATTCAGTTAAGTAACCCTATGCCTAACTCAACAGAGGTCTTTCAATCCAAGAGGGGTGTGATTTTTAAAAAAAATGTTGGGTTTATGATGTGGTGTGAATTTAGGCACTGTGGTTTATTCAGTAAACCAGAGTTTGCCAAATGGCAGCACAAATAAAAACAGATTCTTTGAGTCCTCCTTAAATGCCACTGAATTCGGTGTCTCTTCTCCAAAACAAGCTCCGTGATCTTTTGAGTATTTTATTCAGCAAAACTTTCAGCTCTACCGCTCTCCTCCTCTGGGTGAGTAAACCACCGACCAGAAGAAAAAGAGGGACGATTGACAGCTGTCCTTCGTCCGGCAAACCTGATAACCCTCATGGATGTGGACAAGAGAACTCTGCAAAGGAATGGCAAGTGACATCCATATTTGTTGCATTCTTGTCTGGGGGTCTTGGGAACGGGGAGCTGATGACATTCCAAGGGAGATGGTGGACTTTTTGTGTTGGAATTTGGCAGGGATCATGGGATTTGTGGCTGTGTTGTTCCTTGATTTGGGGATCGTTCTTCCTTGCCCTCCCATTTGCCAGCTATGCTCCGTATCTACGGTTGAATGCGAGGATGTCTCTTCAATCAGTGATGGTGAATATCTTCAGTGCTTCTAGTTCTTGCTTTCTCCTCCTGTTATTTCCACCAACAGATAAAATTTAGAACAGACTAGAGCTGGGAGGAACCCTGGAGGTCTTCTAGTCCAGCCCCCCCCCGTTCAAGCAGGAGAACCTATACCATCTCAGACAAGTGACTGTCTAGTCCAGAGGTCTTCAAACTTGGCCCTTGTATGACTTGTGGACTTCAACTCCCAGAATTCCTCAGCCAGTGTGCCTGGCTGAGGAATTCTGGGAGTTGAAGTCCACAAGTCATACAAGGGCCAAGTTTGAAGACCCCTGGTCTAGTCTCTTCTTGAAAATCTCCAGTGATGGAGCAACCATGAGAATAGAATAGAACAGAACAGAATAGAATAGAGCTGGAAGGGACCTTGAAGGTCTTCTAGTCCAGCCCCCTGCTCAAGCAGGAAACCCCATATCATTTCAGACAGATGGCTGTCCAACCAAAAAAGAAAAGTCCCGTTGCCATGACTTCCAGACCTCTCCCCAGATATTTTCAGAAATCAAAACATTGATAACCAACTTGTTATTTTCATTCTAAGCATTTCCTGTTTTCCCTCTTCACTCTTTCCAGTCTTAATCACTTTGCCAAGTTCCACCCAGCAGATCCTTCTACAGCAAGGAAACCTTAGCGAGATACCTTCTCTGTCCTTCAGCAATTTCACCAACCTTTATTTCTTGTCAATCACCGGATTCCTCATCTCCTCCTTGGCCGACTTCACTTTTTTCACACCTTACGTCAACCCCCTGAAGATCCTGGATCTCAGCCACAACCAGTTGCTGAGTTGTACAATTGAGCCCCTGGCTTTCTCGGGTCTTCTGTATCTTGAAGAGTTGATCCTAACCAACAACAGCTTGGACGTTTTGAGGGGGACGTGGTTCATGGAGATGCCGAATCTCAAGAAACTCTGCCTTGCCCTTAACAGAATCACGTACCTTCCCCCAAGGACCTTTGAGAACTTAAACACGCTGGATGAGCTGGTGGTCTCCTCCAATATGATCCAATATCTCCCCATGGATGCTTTTTTTGGCTTGGTTTCCTTGACCAAGCTGGACTTATCAATTAACAAAATCCTCTTTATCAACCAGGAAGCCTTTCAACCTTTGCAAGTGCTCCAGGATCTCCTGTTATTCCAGAACAGGCTGACCACCTTACCAACTCTCCCTGATTCCATCAACTTCCTGCTTCTTCATAGGAATCCATGGGTCTGCAACTGTCAGTTGATCCAGTCCATGCAATTGGTGGAGACTAAAATCCAGACTCCTACTGGGGTCACTTGCAAAAGACCCCCCTTTCTTTCAGGACATCAAGTGACCAGCAGCAAGATTCTGGGGTGTGCTCCATCACCTTCTGGCTATTTGTCTTCCCCGCTGTTCTCAGCCATTGACTTTCCTCCCTCACGATCAGGAACCTTCAAGCTGATCTGTGGTCTGCTAGGTAAGGCATCATTTAAGCGGTCATAAAGTTGAGTCACTTGGACGGATCGCGGTGTTTTCCATCGATTAATCCAGGCTGAGAGTAGCCAATCTCTTGATGCTTTGAACTTTCCACCTCCACGACTCCATTATGGGATGCCACTTAGTTAGAAGGGACCTTAGAGGTCTTATAGTCCAACCCCCTGCTCGGGCAGGAAACCCTATACTGTTTCAGTTACCTGGGAGAAATAATTCACAGCTAGTTCTGCTCCGAAGTTACTTTTTCACAAGGCAACTGGACTTTCTTGTTTCTCTTTGAAGATGTTTCGCTTCTCCTCCAAGAAGCTTCTTCAGCTCTGACTGGTTGGTGGAGGATGGAAGGATTTATACTCCTTGCAGAAAGCTGGTCGTTTGCCTTCTTTTAGAGCAGCGGTTCTCAACCTGTGGGTCGCGACCCCATTTGGGGTCGAATGACCGTTTCACGGGGGTCGCCAACCACCACAGTCTGCCATTTTTTTCCCCATTTCCCCTCGGCCGTCGCGCGTGCGCCGGGCATGTGCGAATTGGCCCATCGCGCCGGGCATGTGCGAATTGGCCCATCGCGCCGGGCATGCACGGTTCGGGTTGTCGCGTGCATGCCGTGCATGCGCGAATCGGCCCGTCGTGCCGCGCATGCACGGTTTGGGTCATCGTGCGTGCACCGCGCATGCGTGAATCGGCCTGTCACGCCGCGCATGCGCGGTTAGGCCCGTCGCGCCGCGCATTGCGTGGCGCAGGTCGGGGTCACGCCCCGCATGGGCGGCGCAGGTGGGGTCTCGGCCTGAAAAAGGTTGAGAACCGCTGTTTTAGAGAGTTGTTGAGGCCACTTGGAGGCTTATCTGTGTCCTCAGGGTCACCTGAGTGGTGCAAATGGGTGTGGAGCCTTCTTGGCTGCAGGATGTTTTCTGCCCTGGGTCCCTTCCCTGTTGAAGATGGGTACACAGGCTGTTGGGGATGAGTCTGGTTTGTCTGCATCTCAAACTGAAGTGCAAACAGTTAGTCGTGCAGTCTAAATGGTCTCAACGACTCCCTAAAAGGAGGCAAATGACCAGGAGGATTATAAATCATTCTACTCTCCACCAATCCAGTCAGAGCTGAAGAAGCTTCTTGGAGGAGAAGCGAAACATCTTCAAAGAAAAACAAAGAAAGTCCAGTTGCCTCTTGAAAAAGCATCTTTGGGACAGCCATGACCTGGATGACGGAGAAGCTCCATAGACATTTAGTTCTGCTCCAGATTTTTAGACAGAGAGGCAGTGTGACCTAATGGATAGAGTCGTTTCCCTACCTTGGCTTTTGCCAAAGGTTTTAACCCCTCACTGCCCTCTTTCTGATGATAAGTGATCCTTGTTTAGTGGCCGGCTCAATTAGTGACCCATCTGCCATTGCAATGAAGATGAAAAAGGAACTTGGCAACGAGTCATCGCAGTTGGCACCTTTGCAAAGCCTGAAACCTTAAAGA
Organism: Bothrops alternatus; assembly: GCA_034064705.1. NCBI lineage: Eukaryota > Metazoa > Chordata > Lepidosauria > Squamata > Viperidae > Bothrops > Bothrops alternatus. The sequence continues at coordinate 1,568,184 of JARGCV010000693.1, forward strand.
AAGATTTATAAAGGGATAGTCTTGGTTTCGTTTGTTCACTTAACAACCACGTTGCCAGTCCCAATTATGGTTGCTAAATGAGGACTCCCTGCATTGGCTGGAGAGGGTGATAACCAGGTTCTCCGTCCATAATATAGACATAAAAAGAGCACAAGAATTAGCACCTAAGCCTTTCCCTCTTTTCGCTTTGGTACATGCAGGTGGATTTTTCCTCGGTTTAATGGCAGGTCTGTTCTGCTGTTATTGCCTCCCCAAATGCTGCGGTGGCCGACCGCCCTTTGCAATCCACTCAAAGAACGAAAAGGCTCTCTCTAGCAGCTGGGTCAAACCTTCCGCTCATCAAGAAGAGAAAACGTCCGACAGGGATCCCCAGATCCTTTCCGGTCTTCCGGCTGCAGAGAGCTCAGCCATGGCTTTGGAAGGAGGCCGCTTCACAAGGGGAACCAGCTGCGGGCCGCTGGTCTCTGCTTCTCCAATTCTCTACGGGGAGCAGCTGAGATTCCAGAGTCCGCTGGTTGCCTATTTATCAGTGGACCCGATGGGCCGAAGCATTGTGACCCTCCGTGAGAAAGGACACGAGGCAAGATGTCCAGTCTTTGGCCAGCCCTGCTATCCAGTTCCCCAGGACAATACCAACCAAAGGACTGAAGTCTCCAGGGATGGTGGCACCCGAGAGCAGCACAGCGCCACATGTATGCACGGCTTAAGGGGTTCCTGTGTTCCACCTACTGCTAGGGATCAAATAGCCAGGAAGCAATCCGGTGAGTGAATCAACCACTGCAAAACACACTCGCACACACACACACACACTGCTGACTATGCCTTTCCTGGAAGATTTTTTTCCCCCCTGAAAGGTATACAACCAGAACAGAACATGCTGGATTCCTAGAATCAGAGAATGGAAGAGTTAGAAGAGCTTGCAAAGGTTGCATCTGCCTAAATTCCTTGCATTTCCAAAACTCAGCCGTAAGTGGTAATCATTACAGAATTGCAGAATGACAGAGTTGGAAGAGACCACGGAGGCCTTCTCCCTCTGCCCAAGAAGGAGACCCTATACCAGGACTCTCCAATCTTGGCAACTTTTAAGACTTATGGATGTCAACTCCCAGAATTCCTAAGCTGGGCTGAGGAATTCTAGGAGTTGAAATCCACAGGTCTTAAACTTGCCAAGGTTGGAGACCTCTGCCCTGTATCATTCTGGACAAATGACTGACCAATCTCTTCTTAAAAACTTCCAGTTGTTGGAGCACCTGGTTCCACTGGTTAATTGTCCTCACTGTCAGGAAGTTTCTCCTTAGTTCCAGGTTGCTTCTCTCCTTGATTAGTTTCCATCCATTGCTTCTTGTCCTGCCCTCAAGTGCTTTGGAGAATAGCTTGACCCCCTCTTCTTTGGGGCAACCCCTTAGATATTGGAACACTGCTATCATGTCACCCCTGGTCCTTCTTTTCATTAAAAAAAAAGTCCCAATATGTACTTTAGAATGTCGTCTGGGGCAATATTTGAGGCTCTGCTTTCCCAATCACGTTATTATTTATTCCAGGCTTGGGAGAGCACGTAGACCACCACATAAACGTCCAAACTTTGCACCCAAAGATTCACGTTAGAGACACCCAGCCTTTGCCAGCTCTGGTCCATATAGATTTCCCCGACGGATGTGCCGTGAAGATCGAGCAAAACGGAGTCGTTTCTCGTACGTCTCCTTCCACGAGAAACGAATCTCATCAAGGTGGAAGTCCCATCCAGGCTTCTCCCAGTTGCTTGAAGAGAAAGAGGAACAATCGTGGACATCCCCGTCAGCGATCCCAAGCTGGCTTCAAGTCTCCCGAAAGTGATCCACCTTCTGAGTTGAGACACTGGCAAGAAAGTTGGACGGGGAGGAAGGATCCCAAGAGGTCCGACCTTCATCTCTCCTTTGCAAGCACACCCAATAAAAGCCGGAGATGGAAACCTTGCCCTTCCCATCCAACCCATGAGGTGACTTCCACGCCTTCCCTTTCTAGCATATCCAGCCAACCAGAAGTTTGCAAGTTCCACTATTGGAAGGAACCTTGTCCTGAGGGGTTCTCGGTTCCTCGTTGTCCTGGGAAAAGAGCACGAGCATTTCAAGAATTGGAGAAAGCTCAACAAGCTGGAGACACGATTCTCACCCATAGGAAGTCTAGGAGCAGGCAAGAAGACTTGAGATTCCTTACCAGGAAGGAATCCACCCTGAGCAGGATCTGGAAATGCCGAAACTGCGGTTGCGAAGACTCTGCTCCTTGTCCTGTAAATCCAAGGAGATGTGCTCAGCCAGGTGCTGGATCCAGGAGGACATTTCTAGAGGCCGGTACTCAATGGTCCTCTACTGATGCAGTCCACCTTAAAGGTAATGCACCCACTGTGTTCCAGCAACACAAATAACCTACTCACCAGTTTAACCCATTTTTCTTAGGAAGGAAGGAAGGAAGGAAGGAAAGAGGGAGGGAAGGAAGGAAGGAAGGAAGGAAGGGAAGGAAGGAAGGAAGGAAGGAAGGAAGGAAGGAAGGAAGGAAGATCTTCACACGCTCACATAGATCTCCCCTTCTTGAACCACGGTGGGAGAAAGGCAACCATCTTAACGGGCTTCCCCTCTCGATTTTTGCAGAAAATGAATTTGCCCTCACTTTTCTGGGTGTTCCACACAATGTCGCAAAGACCCGGTCAGAAGAACGCTGGTTAGCCGCTTGTTTCCCAGACTTCCAGCCCAGCTCCGTCCGAGCCATTCATCCAGGTGAAGTTGATTCCATCTACGAGTATCCTTCTCCGTTGGTGAGCACAACAGCCTTTGACACAGCCTCCGTGTTGGCTGAGGATACCGTAATGGTGCCAATATTGAAACATCAGGACCTCTCAACAGATTTCTTGAACATCCCCCAAACCAAACCTACTGCTGTCATGGATCCTTTGTTGGGCCAATTGCCTCCAGAGAAGATCGCCTTCGGAAGCTTGAGTGAAGCACTCCAGCCTCCAGAAGAAATTCTGTTGGAGACTCTTGCTTTGGGCAGGGAGGAACCTTCAGAGGAAAGTCAAGATGTACCCATGACTCCATCTCCCATTGTCAGTGGCTTCTCTTTCAGAACAGACACCAGTCCATCTCTGCAGGAGCTGCCCGTCTCCATCATGAGCTGTAGTCAAGTTACCTTCTCAGCCATCCCAGGAGATAGCCACCCGAAGACCCCGAGCGTTATGACCATCTGCCCGTTGGTTCAAAAGATGTTTCAGATTGACTTCCCCCTTCCAGCCGAGGAAGAGGAGGAGAAGGAGAAGGAGGCCAAACCATTTCAAGGTGGAGAACGGGATGGATAACTCAACCAAACAATGGAACAGGTCAGAAAGAGGCTGTTGATTCAGTCCCCCATCTGTTTTGTATTTCTGCTCGAATAAAGTTTTGCTTGAAGATCAGAAAGCTGTCACTTCGTCTGTGATGGGATCAAGTCAGAAGCAAGGTAAGGAAAACAGTGGGTTGTGAAGTAATGTACCTTACAGGATTTAAGATGCTATTTTATACAAAGAGGGTGGGGGCCATGAAGTTGAATTTTGGGAGTCATGTTGGTCCCAGAAAGAGAAGGACTGAGAAGAACAGATTCCATGTGTTGACCCAACGGCCTTTGAAAGGAAGTTGCCACACAACAACACACCTGCCCGGCCTTCGGTTGAGAGAGAAATAATTTAGCAAGCCATGGCTGTGTTCCTACGACATCCTTAACCCGGGTTAGTGAGCTAGTTCATTCAACTGAGGTTGCCTAAGAGTCAACTGCTCGGTGCACACCTGGGGCTGTGTCACCGAAAAAGGAAATTGAACCAAGCCACACCTACAAACCAAGCCAAACTTACTTAGCTTTGCCACGGTGTAAATGCAACCACTTAGTTTTGCCACTGACTTCTAAGTCTTGACGTCCTTCTGCATTGCTTGAGCTGGGTCTTTCTTCTGCTCCACTTGGATGAGGCTTCTACTAGGGCACACAGGGAGTCATCTGCGAGCCCATTGGTTTATGCCAATGAAGACATTTTTCACGAGTTGTGGTATATTTTTAATTGTTGTTTTTTTCTTCTTCCCCCACCCCAACTACCCCTCGGAAACAATAGAAAAGTTTAAAACCAAGTGGCGTGTGGACAGTCCGTCTACAAGAGGAGCTACCTCTTGTTCTCAACTACTCCAGCCACCTGAAGTCCTTTGGGAGGAGAACCCAGAACCAGACCAGGAACGGGGGTGGAGGAGGGGAGGGTGTCATTCATACCAGCTCTGCAGATCCTGAATCCAGAGTCCAGCTTGAACAAGTCATCTTTTAAACCTGCTCAGTTCAAAAAAACTCTTCTTCCCTTCCTAAGTTTATTGGTGGTTTTGATGCAGTTCCATGCATGAACAAGGAGATGTATTCCGTGCGGGAAGAGGGAGGCTACTCATAGCTGCGTCTCATCTCGAGTTTCAGGATTTGCGTTCTTATGACTGCTGCTCTTTTGACTGTGACCTTCGTTTTCCACATGTGCCAGGGGGTCCGGTCGTATTAAATACCTGGGGAGAAAGGAAGAGGTTGTCTAGGGCAGTGTTTCTCAACCTTGAAGATGTGTGGATTTCAACTCCCAGAATTCCCCCAGCCAGCCGGCCTCGCCAACTGACGAATTCTGGAAAGTTGGATTCTTCAAGTTGCCAAGATTGAGAAACTCTGGTCTAAGGTCAAACTGCTCAGTTTATATCTTGAAGTGGATGGCAGCACCAAGGTTCTTCAGATGACCCATAGTTTCGTAGTTCGGGATCCATAGTTCAAGGTCCTCTCTCACCTCAACCAGCAAAAATCTAGTCAGATTTCATGAGATTACAAAACATCAGGAAAAGGGATACAAGGTAATTTTGGCGTCTCACTAAAAGCATCTGGAAGATGGTCAGGCACACCCAACCACCTGTGGGTCCAAGTCTACTGATTTACCCAGTAATTTTCTAAAGTTATTTATTTATTTGTAAAATGTATTGGCCACCCATCTGACTTTGATAGAGTAGCTCTATCAAGGGCTATCAAAAAAGACATAAAAAGGAGAGGGAATTGCTTTGATGGAGAATTTTGAATTAAAATCACCAACTTCCTCCATTATATTAAGAAGCTTATTAACCTTGATGCTGCCCAGTCTTTGGCAAGTCAAACTAGAAGTGAAAGAGAGTTTGCGTAACGGCTACCATAGGAAGTTCTCACATTTTTGCTCAGTATATTCAGTATATTTCTTGGACTTTTCTAACACAATTACAATTTAAAAACCACACCACAGGAACATTGGATGCATTGGGGAAAAAACAGGGTACAAAAAGATAGATATCCTGGTATAAGGCTGGCAAAGAAAATATGAATTGTAGGAACTAAAGCTTGGGAAAAGCACCTCACTTGTGCTCAGATAAACCAATTTAAGCCAATTAAATCAACATGGAAATGGATTAAGTTTCGGGTTTAAAAATATGAACATAATAGAAAAAAATAATAGCCGTAATGGCACGGTGGTTAGAATATGCTATTGCAGGTCGACTCTGCCCACTGCCAGCAGTTTGATCCTCACCGCCTCAAGGTTGACTCAGCCTTCCCTCTTTCCGAGGTGGGAAAAATGAGGACCCAGATTGCTGGGGGGGGCAGTTTGCTGACTCTGTAAACCACTGTAAAAGTGCTGTGAAGCGGTATATAAGTCCAAGTGCTATTGCTATTGCTATCCTTGATTAAAGAATGTGTCTCTTGGAAAAAGACACATTCTAAAAACTCCCGCTGGCCTGATACACCAATTTGGACGCAAGTGACTAATTCTTTCTCTGTAATTCAAATGCAAAACTGAGTCACCCATTCTGCAGGACACATTATTAGCCACAATATGCCGAATTAATTTCATACGTACACTATATCATTGAGTTCCAGCCGTGTGTCCGGGGGAGGGTTGATGAGAACGTAGGAGAGGGTGTTCTGGTGGTCATTCATTTCATCTGGAAGAAAAAGAGTCGGTCAAGGGATCATCTGGTCAGGCAAAGGAAAAAATTAACCAGCTGAAAAGTGGCAAACCTTTGGGGCTAGGGAACCCTTTGAATGATCTCAATCATAAATAACTCCCAGGTACTTCTATGCTTCTTTCCTGTCTATCCTCAGTAACTCTAGACTTGAGGAAAACCCATGGACCTTACAGGCTTGTTTCTCGTTCTGAATAAAGATAATTTAGGGTGCACTCTCCTCTCCAGTGATACGGTCAGCATTGCTCAATGAATCTGAGAAATGGGCACACTGCCTGTGATAGGATGCTCTACATTGAAGCTGGGGACAAAAACAGGACAATGAGAGAATGAAGAAGGTGGTTAATGTATCAGAATGGCACAGTGGCTCAGACAAGGCAACAGGCATTTTTTAAAAAAAGCCTGCAGCTCACAGCTATTTAAGGTCAGCCAACTTGGTTCTTACATCTTTCAAAGGAGATCTCTCTGTCTCTTACAGATCTGGGCAATTCAATTCCAAACCGGATCTTACAAATATTAGTAAGACATACTCATGCATATAGAACCTCTTGGTTCTCTCCAGAAATTCCTTGGGGAAGGCTATTGATAGAAAGCAAAAAAAAAAAAAAAAAGGCTGCCCCAAAGAAGAGGGAGTCAAGCTATTCTCCAAAGCCCCCAAAGGCAGGACAAGAAGCAATGGATGGAAACTGATCAAGGAGAGAAGCAACCTAGAACTAAAGAGAAATTGCCTGACAGTGAGAACAATGAATTAGCGGAGCGACTTGCCTTCAGAAATTGTGGGTGCTCCATCACTGGAGGCTCTTAAGAAGAGACTGGACAACCATTTGTCTGAAATGGTATACAGTCTCTTGCTTGAGAAGGGGGTTGGACTGGATGACCTCCAAGGCCCCTTCCAACTTTGTTATTCTGTTCCACTGAGCGATACTGTCAATTTAAAGATGGCTACATCAGGAAAGATAGGGGCCCTGGAAGATGCCGATCAAGTAATCATTGACTCGGTTTTAGGAGGGTTTGATTAATGGACTGTCAGCTGCACAGGCCATTGAGTTGGCTGGCTGCAACTTTACAACAAATGCTCTTTCCATTCATTGCTCCTTAACTGCGTCGAAAATTGTCTCTTCCGTGGGGAGTCATTAGAACGCTGCCTTGCATTCATTTCCACGGTGAAGTTAATGGCTAAACTGCAAAGCTGGTTCTGGGACGAACGGAAGGATATTTCGTTTCGTTTTTCGTTTCAAAATCAGTCGTGAGGAACTGAAGAACTTTAGCTACACTTACAGCTGTAAGAGCATCGCCTTCCCATGCAGATGGAAATCAAAATAAAAGCCATGGTTGGTTTGCTCAAATGGCTTGGATCCTGCATCAAACTGAGATGAAGCCCCCTGTCGTCTGAACCTGCCTTACGTTCACACAACACGCTCGGCCTGGTGACCAACGCCAACTCATTTCCCTGGTGTGCCCGAGATGCTGCATCACAGACTAACTAAGCAGGCTGGGTTAATCACAGTTAATGCTGGCATATTGGAAGAAACGCAGCTCATCTAGTCAACAAACCAAGTTGTGCTACCTATGGTGTCATGTCTATGGAGGATCTCAGTCATTCCAGGTCACGCTGATCCCAAAAGTGCTATTTTCAAAAGGCAACTGGACTTTGCTTTTTTCCTTGAAGACCTTTCGCTACTCATCCAAGGAGCATTTTCAGTTCTGACTGTGGTGTCACGTATCTTTAATGAGAAGGTTTCTTGATTATCTATATTGGGGGGGGGTGAATGGAGTATTGTTTATTTTGTCTGCACTCAAGGAGACACCTTAAATATGGACACTGCAGTGTTTTAATCTTGCTAGCTCTTAAAATATCAACCCAGCGTGGCATCTTCTACAGAGGTGTTTTACCCCAAGAATTGAATGGGCGACATCTTTGTTACTTGACTACACCTTGAGTCAAGCTTGACTCAGAGAGGAAAAAGGATTTTTACCTTGCAAATATCCAAGGTTTACTCGATTCATCACATCACAGGCTGTTAAATTTGCTACATCCTCTATGGAGCACACAGAGGGGAAAAAAAGGAAAAAAACAAACAGAAATCAAATAGAGGGGAAGGAAGGAAGGAAGGAAGGAAGGAAGGAAGGAAGGAAGGAAGGAAGGAAGGAAGGAAGGAAGGAGGGAGAAAAACAGAAGAGAACACAACACCGCACAGACATAAAAGGAGAGAAAGAGAAGAGAAAAAAAATCAGCAAGCAGCGATTCAGAAAAGTATTCAGAAAAGGAGATTCGGTGGTCACATGGGCCAAATCACATGTATGTACACATATGTTCAAAAAGATGAGCAGGCAAATTAAAAGGATGCCGGGGCGGGGGGGGTTAATGATGTTTGCATGAACTAACAGGTGACATGTCATAAAAAAAAAGGGTTTCAGACAATCTCATTTAAACAAGAGCTTATTCTACAGACTTTGTCCTTACAAAAAGGAATCCAGGAGAGAAGCAACCTAGAACTAAGGAGACATTTCCTGACAGCGAGAACAATAAACCAGTGGAACAGAAGTTGCCTCCAGAAATTGTGGGTGTTCCAGTGCTGGAGGTTTTTAAGAAGAGACTGGACATCCATTTGTCTGAGATGGCATAGGGTTTCCTGCCTGAGCAGGGGGTTGGACTAGAAGACCTCCAGGGTCACTTCCAACTCTCTTATTCTGTTCTTTTTCCAGTCCTTGCAAGTATTTGGCGATTTCCCGCTTTGCAGATGTTGTGGGTAAAGGGCCAGCTTTTTTAAAAATTAAAAATTCATCCATTTTCAGCTTTATAGACATCTCAGCTAAGGGGCTGGCTTCCCTTAAATTAAATTTTGGCCAATTTGCTTAAGCCCAGCCCCATCAAAGCTTGGATGCAGACCTGGATAAAGACCCCCGCCCTTGCTTCGTTTTCCCCACTTGTTTCCTACTTGAGAAGGAATATTGAGGTCACCACCTTGAGTTATTTATAAAGTAATAAAAGGAGGGATTAAAATTGAATAACCAAAATAAAAATAAAGCATCTTTTGGTTTCTTGAAAAATCATTTTAAAAGGGTGGGAAAGGGTATTATAATCAGACTGTTGAATTAGGACTCTAATTGTTTTAGCTTAAACTTCAGAGATATAGAGAAAACAATTAAGAAAACCCTAAAATGGCAACATTTAATGTACTACATTGGATTATTCTCTTCATCTACTATATTATTGCTGTTGTACATTTTGGTTGGTATGGGTTTTACATCATAGATTTTTTTTAAAATGTTCTTACTTGTTATAAGAAAATTGAAATTAACTGTTTGTGATTCCAATATTTAAATCTGATTAAATATGTTATAATCATAAAAAAAGAGATTGCAAAGAGTCCTTAAGAGTCCACCAGCAAACCATCCACCCCTACCTATTTCAGGCAAATGGGCAAGGACTCCCCCCCCCAAAAAAGAGTTTTAATATCCCTAGGGACTTTAGTAAATGAGACTTTGTTATGTATGAACTCTGGAAAATGGTTATTTTGCTATGGAGCAAGCTAATCCCAGAGCACTTGGCTTTTGCTCAAGGCAAGAATCCAAATGTTGTGGCGCAGGTGTCTTTCTTTTGGGGCACATCCAGAAAAATCACAAGAGGGCTGGCTATGCGGGGGGGCGGGGCGGGGGGGATTCAGGTTTCGCGTGGCTCCATTTGGAGCAAAGACATTTTACAGACCAGGAAATTCAGGGCACCACAATCTTTGATAGCAGAAATAGAAGCAGGTAACAAAGGAAAAAAAAAATGGCTCAAAAGAATTCTGCAGAAGGAAAGGGGATTGGAATGGAAAGGTTTTCATCAGAACGAAAAAGAAAGAGAAACTTTTTTTTCCCCTGAGGTCTCTAACTTAAGAGTTATTTCCATATAGTGCTTATATTATAGCGGTGATGGGAAGATTCAATGGCTAAAATATAGAGATATTAAAAGAGCATTTAATTTTCCTGATCTCTCTCTGTCTCTGTCTCTCTGTCTCTGTTTCTGTCTCTGTCTCTGTCTCTGTCTCTGTCTGTCTCCCTCCCTCCCTCTCTCTCTCTCTCTCTCTCTCTCTCTCCCCCCCCTGGATCTTTTCACTTCTAGGTCCCATTGATCCTACAATTCCTTTTCAGATTGTTTTAGTGGATGTCAAGGAAAATCTTAAGGCTCGCCAAGGCTTCCCAAAGTCTCCACCTATGGAATGTGAACAATGAAATGAACAAGGAATGATGGGACCAGACTCCTCTTTATTTCCCTCTTTCTCGTTCTCTCCCTTCCCCCCCCTTTTTTTCTCGTTTCAGTGGTAGAACTGCAAATATTTATCTGTATCAGCTCTTCCAGAAGCTACTGCTACATCTTTCAGGCCGAAGAATGGGGCATAAATGTTTTGCCCCAAGGTTTCTTAAACTTGACAGTGTTAAGATGGTGGACACCAGCTCCCAGAATTCCTCAGCCGAGATGCCGGGGAAATGTAAACAATACTTAAACGAATACTAATAGAAATATTTTTAGTTCAGGGTTGAACAGAGGGGTCCTTGCTGCTTTCTGAGTTTAGCTGTTGCCTTGCAGACGTTTCGTTCATAACTAGGAAACAGGAAGCAAGCCCCACTCCCTTCTGGTACTGATGATGTTACCTAGTTGGGTTATGAAATGTCTGCAAGAAAACCATCAAGCTCAGAGAGCACCGAGGACCCCACAGTCCTCCTCCTCCTCCTCCTCCTCCTCCCTTCTGGCACTGATGATGTTACCTAGCTGGGTTATGAAATGTCTGCGAGAAAACCACCCAGCTCAGAGAGCACCAAGGATCAATATATTAGGAGCGGAAGGGAGCCCATGAAAAGGATCCCAGGAAGAGGAAGTGAAAGTTCTCCTAAAAGCTAAGAGCCTTGGTTACAGGAGAACAAACCAAGAAGACAACTCATCGTTGCAGAAGAATTCCAAGCATCATGTTGGGGGGGGGGGAACCAAAGAAGGCCCTTTCCCTTGATGGCCCAAGCAGAGGGAACCACTTACCGTACCCTGTTGTGGGTAAGCCCAGATGTTTCATGCGGTTCTTCACAAGCTCTGACAGCTCCTGCCTTTCCGACCGGCGATAGAGGTTGAGTCTCTGCTGGTTGATCCACTCGGCCGTCTTGGAGGTCTGCTTGTTGGCTCCTTTCCTGCTCAGCCGCCGAGCCCACTGCATGCTTTTCCTCCGGAGAAGAGGGTGCTCCGTCTGGTCAGCAGGACACGAATTCCGGTGATGGTGGCGCGGTTTGGCGTGCCAAGTCTCCTTCCCTTCCTTGAGGTCTTCGCAGTCTTCCACATTGATCGAAATTGACTGGGAACACCGGAAGGTCGGGGGAAGAAAGCCATCAACCGCTTGGGGATGAGGGTCTACGGTAACTCACCACAGCCAACTTGCCGTGGTCAACTTGTCATGGGACAACTCGCCACGGCCAACTTGTCATGGGACAAGAGTTACACTAATATCGAAGAAATAGCGGAACAGAGTCATGAAAGGATGCCAAAGGAAGGACAAAATGAAACAGGAGTGACAAAAATCAAAACAAATGTTTTTAACTGTTTTAAATAATTAAATTGAATTCTTGAATTCTCCCATGGCCAGTTTGGTCATGGAGAGTTGTCCCATTGCCCGGGGATGATTCCCGGAAAAAGCCCCTCCAATTCCACGGAATTGTAAAGGTCTATCAAAAGCATTAATCAGCCGTAAAAACAGGAAACTTTTCAAAAGAGATGATCGGTTGGCAATTAAAGCCATGGTTGACCAAAGGATTTAGGTGGAATTAGTGAGAATTCATCTGGATCGAACAACATGCTAGACTTGGCTAAAATGGCACCAGGCCGGTAGAGATTCAACGGGTTTTGGTGAGCCCTGCTCTTGCTTGCTTATCTTAGGTGAAGCCAAATCACAAGATCAACGCTGCTAACATTGGATGTTTTTGCATTAACAACAGATGGAAATGTAGCCATCTTTTACCTTTTGCTTTTAGAGTTAGATGATGCTGGGAGCGGAGGATGTGAACGAGAGTTCAGCTAGACATAACAACTCTAGACCTAGCGTGAGAATCAAGGTTATTGTAACCAGAGCTGATAAGGAATTGGCGGGCTGGAGAACTGGAGAGGAATCCCGTGCTTCAAGCTAATTGGGGAATGTGATTTATGACTGTTAATTGGAGGAGGGAATTGTCCTTCAATACTATGTGCTCAGGGGAGGGGAATTCAGTTTTTGGCTTCGATTATGCAGTGCCAAAGTTATGCTACTCAAAATAAAGATTCTTTAAGGTAAACAATGCCTCAATGTTCTTTTGAAGAGTTTCATCTGTCGGAACCGTGACACACACGGTTTCCAGGTTGGAGCACAGTGTGTTATCTATACAAAGGTTAAGCATGTTGTGGGATCCTTTCCCTGAGTTCCCTCCATCTGGATTGGCTTTTGACTTGAAGAAGCCAGCATTGAAAATAAATGCCTCATACTCACCTGTGTTCTGATATCATGAGGCTGGGGTTGGGGTGGGATGGAGGGGGAGGGGGAGGGGGAGGGAACGACAGGACAGAGAAAAGAAAGAGAAAGAAAAAAAGAGGAAGAACTTGACACATGATCTTGAAGACAATACAGACCACCCATTCTCCCTTTTGCTGAAGGGCGGATTGGCGAAAACATTGGCTGAGACCCATAGCTCTTTTATTGTACTGTTTATAGCATCCTCTGAAATGTACATCAGCCGGAAAGTATAAACGGATCTCATGCTGGGATCTGGCTTGAGGATCTCTAAGGCAGCTTCCAACCTTATGGAACACTATAGTTTGCCCCCCTCCCAGAAAGTATATAGTATATATTATATAGTATACTATATACACTATATAGGATATAGTATAGTATATCTATTCTATAGATGCCTATTTTAATTTGGAGGATTCTTTAAATGTTGTCTTATTACTGTGCTAATGAATAGGCTGTTCTTTAATTCCTTAACATTTCTGAATCCCGAAAGCCTAAATCAATCAACCATGTGATATGGCAACATATGTCTCAAAGATGCTTGTAATTCTTTAAAGAATTGTTCCTGGAATTGGGTATGTCCATTTTAATGAAAAGGACTAAGGGTGACATGATAGCAGTGTTCCAATATTTGAGGGGCTGCCCCAAAGAACATGGGGTGTCAAGCTATTCTCCAAAGCACCTGAAGGCAGGACAAGAAGCAACGGATGGAAACTAACCCAGGAGAGAAGCAACCTGGAATTAAGGAGAAACTTCCTAAGGGTGAGGAAGGGCTTCCCTCCAGAAGTTGTGGCTGCTCCATCACTGGAGGTTTTGAAGAAGAGACTGGACATCCATTTGTCTGCAATGGTAAAGGTTCTCCTGCTTGAGCAGGGGGCTGGACTACAAGACCTCCAAAATCCCTTCCAGCTCTGTTATTCTGTTCTGTTAAGCGATTCTAGCATCGGATGACAAGCCCTGCCCGCTTGCTGAGGATCCTCTTAGGGTGCAAAGAGATCCTGTAAAAAAAAAAAAAAGAGCTGCACTTCCTTGGTTTCTTACATCTGTGGTGGAGAACATGTGCGATTCGGTCCTGTAGATGCCAATGGGGATCTCCGCGCTGGAAGAGCACAACTTTTGAAAGAGACGTCCGTAGGATCGGATCCAGAGTTCATCTTCCGTTATTTTCATCTGTCGGATGAAGCCACGAAAGAAGCAAAGGAGAGAGAAAAGAAAAAAAAAAAGAAGAAGGCGTGATTGATAGTAGATTATGGATTCAATGGCGCTACTCTCCCTACTGAAGACAGACTTAAGGGAGGTATTCTAGGAATCTAGAATGCCCCCAATGAGTAGATCCAAGGTAGGGCAAACCGATGACCTAAGCCCATTTTAGAGACGTTTGGAGAGGAAACTAACTCTCCCGTGAAGCGGCCGAGGGAAAAGTCAAATCAACAAACAGCAGGAAAACACACTTACCGCACAAAGGTAACCAGACCCCGGCGTTGTATCCAGGCCGAGTAATAATCTCGTGATGGTGATCATATAATCTTTCACGAAGGACTGAAAAGAAGAAAGGCATCCATCAGTCTTTTTGGTGGGAACGGAAGCTAGAGCTATAATGAAGGGTCCTTGGCGCTCTCTGAGCTTGCTTGTTCTTCTTGCAGACATTTCATGACCCAAACTAGGTAACATCATCAGTGCTAGGCTGATGATGTTATCTGGTTAGGGTCATGAAACGTCTGCAAGGGAACCACCAAGCTCAGAGAGCACCAAGGACCCCACAACTGTCCTCCTCCATTCTGCACACCACACTCCTTTCTAATACGGATGGTGTTACCTAGTTGGGGCATGAAACGTCTGCAAGGGAACCACCAAGCTCAGAGAGCACCAAGGACCCCACAACTGTCCTCCTCCATTCTGCACACCACACTCCTTTCTAATACGGATGGTGTTACCTAGTTGGGGCATGAAACGTCTGCAAGAAAACCACCAAGCTCAGAGAGCACCAAGGACCCCACAATTGTCCTCCTCTGTTCTGCACACCACACTCCTTTCTAATACGGATGGTGTTACCTAGTTGGGGCATGAAACGTCTGCAAGGGAACCACCAAGCTCAGAGAGCACCAAGGACCCCACAATTGTCCTCCTCCATTCTGCACACCACACTCCTTTCTAATACTGATGGTGTTACCTAGTTGGGGCATGAAACATCTGCAAGAAAACCACTAAGCTCAGAGAGCACCAAGGACCCCCCTCATTTCAACCCGGAGCTACAAAAATTATCCTTCAACAGTATTATAATGTTGACAAGTTAGACTCAAGTCAGCATCTGAACTGATTCATTGATGATGATTTAAAAAAAACAACTTCTTTTTCTGCCCACAAGCTAATCTGGAGCTAGAACTAAAGACAAACATGATTTTATTTTCGTCCCAGGTCAAAGTCTTCTTCAGAATCACTTCCTTTTGAGGTCTTCCTGTCTCAGGTACCTTCATCCTCCATCACCATGATTCAGCATGGAACTGCTTGCAAAGTGGAACAGAAGGAGGGCCTATGAAGGATCTGAGTAGTTGGCTTTGGAAAGAAGGGTGTGTTTTAAAAAACAAACAAATAAATATCCAATTTGTTCCTTTTTCTGACCTGGTAAAGGAGTGTATCTAACATGCTGATGCTGAAAACCCGGCCAGCGGCAAACGGGAGGCGGAACATAAAAGCCAAGTTGGAGCCGTTTTCTCGTTCTTTCTGTGCAGGAGACAAGATTACAGAACAGGATAAAAATAGCTGGGTTTTTTTTCAGAGCGGGCCAGTATTCCTGTCTCCAACGAGAATTTGATCAATAAATCTAGGAAGCTCATAAGAAGACCTTTATACTATTATCCATGTATAGGAGAACAGCAGGTTAAGCTGGAAGGTGGAATTAAGCATGTCATCAATTTGGAATCATTGTGTTGCCACAAGAGACCGCTGTCCAATTTTTCAGGATGTGTGAAGCTCAGAATCCAGGAATATGTTCACAAATGCTAGCTTCTTTGAAGGGCAATAGGAAACCAGAACAACAGCAACAACAAATCAGCCTACTGGACAACTTCAAAGCCAAAAGCTTGGTGTGCTTTTATTGCACACCTGGAGTTATGCATTTGTATTGTTTAATTACCTTCTCCAACTTGGAAAGGGCCAACGAGTAGCTGTCCTTTGCCCGGAATTGCATAAACCTCATGTTGGATGGATGGGTCAATTCAGTAATGATACTCAGACTTGGAAAAAGTCTGGAAAGGGGGGAAAAAAGTGATAAATCTTTTGTAAAGATCTGAAAAACATATTTAGTCAAACCAAGGGTCTTCTTTAGTGGTTAGTCATTCATCCTCAGAAGAAACTAACCAGGTGTTTTAGGGAGAGGTATGTAAAATGGTGAAAAACCACTTTCATGTACTGGTTAAGGGTTCAGGCTAAAAAGCAGGAGATTGTGAGTTCTAGTCTTGCCTTAGGCACACATCCAACTGGGTGTCTTATGGCGAATCACCAGGAGAGGGTGAGTTCTAGTCCTGCCCTTAGGCATGAAAGCCAGCTGGGTGTCTTATGGCCAATCATCAGGAGATGATGAGTTCTAGTCCCATCTTAGGCGTGAAAGCCAGCTGGCTGACTTTGGGCCAATCACCAGGAGACGGTGAGTTCTAGTCTCACCTTAGGTATGAAAGCTAGCTGGCTGACTTTGGGCTAATCACCAGGAGATGGTGAGTTCTAATCCCATCTTAGGTGTGAAAGCCAGCTGGCTGACTTTGGGTCAATCCCCAGGAGACGGTGAGTTCTAGTCCTGTCCTTAGGCATGAAAGTCAGCTGGCTGACTTTGGGCCAATCACCAGGAGATGGTGAGTTCTAGTCCCGCCTTAGGCACAATCATCCAAGTGGCTGACTTTGGGCCAATCACACTAGGAAAGAGGCAATGGCAAACCACTTCTGAAAAAAAAATGTGCCAAGAAAACTTCAAGGACTTGTCCAGGCAGCGTCTGAAAATTGGACAGGACGAGGAAGCCTGTGACTCGATTCCCAGCCATTCTGAGCTGCTTCTGAACACAGAAGATCTATTTTGTTACACAAGGGAACCAGGTCTGCATGCCGGAAGCTCTCGCTGCCTCACCTGAACATAGTCTGGACGTTGACAATAGTCTTGGCATCGGCCATGTAATCTTCCTCTGCGCTCATGGTGCTTTCTTTGTCCACCACCACCAAATTGTCCGCGTAAATAATGCCACATTGCAGCAAACTATCAAGGCTGTAAGAGATGTTTTTCCCCCCCAAAGAAAGAGGGAACCGTTAAAATCAAGTTCTTCCACGCATCTAAGCTGAACTGAAAATAATATTCCTAGAAATAAAGCCCCGGTTCATTTTTTGGATCATTTTCTATTCCTCAGCCCAAGTCGCACAATTTCAGATGCAAAATGTTCCTATCTATTGATTTGCTCTTTTCGGCAATTCCATATAAAATCATGAACACGAGACCCCTATTTCGTCTCAAGCTCATTCTTGGCCTTCTGTTTTTTTTTTGTTGTTTTTTTTCCTCAACTCATACTTCGGGTTTAGCTAAGCTGGGACTAAATGCTTCCACTAATAAAACTTCATTTGGGCTCAACAGAGAAAGTCTATTTCTCTTAGAGAGTTTTAGACATTGACCCAGGACAGAACTGCAGTTATTGACCCATGGACAATAACTGCATTTAATTCTTTGCAATCTGGGTTTTTATATATATATTGTTGTGAGTGTCCCTAGACCAGCTTGGGAAGTATCAGAGGATGAGGATCAGCAGCCAGGTCCCTCTGGGTGTTTTCCCCTCCCGGCAGCCGAGGATCAGCAGCCAGGCCCCTCTGGGTGGTTTCCCCTCCCGGCAGCCGAGGATCAGCAGCCAGGCCCCTCTGGGTGTTTTTCCCTCCCGGCAGCCGAGGATCAGCAGCCAGGCCCCTCTGGGTGTTTTCCCCTCCCGGCAGCCGAGGATCAGCAGCCAGGCCCCTCTGGGTGTTTTTCCCTCCCGGCAGCCGAGGATCAGCAGCCAGGCCCCTCTGGGTGGTTTCCCCTCCCGGCAGCCGAGGATCAGCAGCCAGGCCCCTCTGGGTGTTTTCCCCTCCCGGCAGCCGAGGATCAGCAGCCAGGCCCCTCTGGGTGGTTTCCCCTCCCGGCAGCCGAGGATCAGCAGCCAGGCCCCTCTGGGTGTTTTCCCCTCCCGGCAGCCGAGGATCAGCAGCCAGGCCCCTCTGGGTGGTTTCCCCTCCCGGCAGCCGAGGATCAGCAGCCAGGCCCCTCTGGGTGGTTTCCCCTCCCGGCAGCTGAGATAGACAATGAGGAGCTTTGTATGCATTCTGAATCAGACTCTCAAAATGATGAGTCAGATTTAGAACAAGAGGATAAATGGATTGATCCGAGGTTCCGAAGGTTTGATAAGCGAAGGTGTCAGTTAACTGGAAAAAGGAAGTAATGAGGGGAAGTGACGTATCGGAAACTATATTAGAAGGGGAAAGAAAGACTACGCCTTTGTCACGAGCAATGTTAATCAAGGAGTGGGCTGAAAACTTTGGCAGTGCTTTGGAACTCAGTTTTCTGGTGTTTTGAAAACCTACCGAAGAATAATGAGGTCTTGGACAATGTGATAAAGAAAGAGTGAGTAATTGGAATGTGGGAGGAGAGCATGTTTAACATAGATCTGATTTGGCCGTTCAGGCCAACATAGTGCCAGCAGCTTGCTTTGAAATGAATCCTTTTGAAATGTGTTAAATAAACCTCTTAAAGACATATTTATGTGGATTTTAATGAGCTGAGAGAGGCCAGACATAACATATATATATTATCCTTCTGGGAATTTGTTAGGCAGCTTATTGCCAAGAGGGGCATACAGATTTAAGATATAAGGGAAAGCATATAAAGAAGAAAGAAATGGGAAGAAGAGAAAGAAGGAAACAAACAATACACAGAATATCAGCGCTAAGAAAAACAACCCACAACTCCTAAATCCTTATTCTTCTGTAGGAGATGATCAGGCTGGGCCTGAGGTTGGACAGATTAATGTCAAACTCCAGGGAAACGAGCAGATTCAGGCAGTACAAATGAGTATAAAAATTTATTGCAAGCTTAAGCTCTCTACAAGAACCTGGTCAACTAACGGTTAAGGGAAATGAGCAGGAGATAAGAGAGGCATTCAAGGTGGAGTGGACTTAGATCTCTTGCGGGCACGCAGGGACTCATGACTGATGGTACGTTTGACTCTTCCCTCCAGCTCAGCCTGGTCATCTCCTACACCTTCCAGCATACGGCAGATGGATTTTAACATTATGGGACACAGAAGAAGACACTTACTTATCAATTGTACCTTCCATATAATAAACCATTGGAAAACAACAGATGGCTTCCAAGAAGTGATGGTCAGGTCTAAAAAAACAACAATGGAGACCGAAAAAGAAAAAATCAGGTTCAATTCCATTAACATTCTTATTCCTTTCTAAATGTGCTCTTTCTAATTGTTAAGCTCTTGAAGCAGAGATGTATCTTGTCTGGTTTTGGAAAAGCCATTCCTAATCCCCTAAACAAATGTGTTTATACATCACTGCATTATTCAAAGGTGAACCTCAAGAATTAATTTATGGACTAGGTCTTGAAGGGACCTTGCAGGTCCTCTAGCTCAAAGCTGGAGTACCAGCTGGGATAAATGGTTGTCCAATCTTTTCTTGAACGCCTCCAGTAATGGAGCCTCCATAACTCCAGGAAGTATTCATTGTATTTAATGTGGTACAATACACTCAGCTGACAGAGGGCCCCCCTCCCCAGTGAAGACCTATCATGGATACCTTGATCATCATTCAGATCCCACAAGTAGCCGAGTTTTCCTATGGGCAGTAAACTGAGCAGAACAGCTTCCATTCGTGCCCTCAATTACTGAGCACAAAGATAGGGTAATATGGGGAAATCTGGAGCTGAATTAAGACTTTAGCCTGGCAAGATTCCTGTCTATAGGCAAGCAACAATAAACATACCACTCTGATCAGTTCATGGGGTCCTTTCTGGTTTCTTAATCGCGCCAGACTAAAGCGCACACTGCATAACTACTTGTAGGAGAAGGAATGGCAGAAGCTGGGGTCGGAGTTAAAAGAGGGATTAGCCTAGAATCCCTACGTAGCCACAAAAGAACTAAGTCCATTCTCCCTTGAATTCCCGAGCCTTATCTAACTCCAAGCAGCTACTAACTGTTAGCTGAGAAGATTCCTAGGACCTATAAATCAATTTAATTTGACCCTCGGCCAGACTACTAGATAAATACTGCCAAGTTTTAAGGAGGATCTGCTTTCGTCCTCTTCCTCTCCACTAGTGACTGCAATTTCACTCCTAAACTCAGCCCACGGATGGAAACCAAATTCCACCAAAGGGAGGGAGGGAAAGAAGAAATAGGAGAGACCCATTCCCCCCCCACACAATTTATTTGACGCAACTTCAGCCTCTGTTTGAGTTCCCTACGCTTTTTAAGGATGACTCAGCCCTGTTCAGTTGCAGATTCCTTCTTGCTGGCGTTCTGATTCTCTACTATAAATGTTGTTCTCTACTATAAATATTGTGCCTGTGTGTTCAAGAGAAATCATCTGGAGAAAGAAAAGAAAAGAAAAGAAAAGAAGGCACTTGCTTGTTGTCCAGCAACAGCACGATCGGATTCAACTCCTTCCGTGAACGATAATACGCTCGAAGAGGGACAATAAAATTATACAGGCCGTTGCCTGCCGTCTCCGCTGACACAATGATCAACTTGTTCTTAAAGCCGTAGGCCTTTGCGTCTTCGTAACTGTTGTGCTTGCAGCCCTGGAAACACAGCACCACAAATGTCCTCGTTGTGAGGAAGTTGAGAATAGGCTGGGGTTCAGGGTCAGTCTTTGACCCCAAGGTTGAGGTGTATTAATTGAGCACAAAGAACATAAGAACATAAGAAGAGCCCTGCTGAATCAGGCCAAAGCCCATCGAGTCCAGCATTCTGTGTCACACAGTGGCCCACCAATTGTACATGGGGATCTTGAGCAGAAAGAGAAGGCAAAACCCTCCCTTTCCCTTGACCCCCAACAAATGGTACTCAAGGGAATCCTGCCTGCCTCAACCAACATAGAGGCGGCACATGGACATCCGTTTTAATAACCACCGATACACTTGGCATCCATGAATCTGTCTGACCCTGCCTTGAAGCTATCAAGGCTGACAGCTGTCATGACCCCTTCTGGAAGTGAATTCCATAAACCAACGACTCTCTGGGTGAAGAAATATTTCCCTTTATTTGTCCTCACTTTCTTAGTTATGAGCTTTAGGGAGTGCCCCCTTGTCCTAGTATTGTGTGATAGAGAAAATAATTTTTCTCTATCCACCTTTTCTATCCCATGCATGATTTTATACACTTCGATCAAGTCACCCCTTAAACGCCATCTTAATTCACAAATGGCTCTTTCTAAATAAAAGAGTCAAACAAACAAACGCAGACACACCTCTCTGGAATTTCAATTCGGAACCTTTAGAAGTGGCCCTTTTACCTTGTCCAGACGTAAGCAACAGAATGGTGCCTTGACAGGTAAAAGATGGCAGAGGGTGGGAGAACTTCCAATGTAAGGTGAGTTGGGAGGGTACCCTTTCACATACCTTTTTAAAAAAAAAAGAGAGAGAGAGAGACGAAGATTTGAGCTATCTTTTTCGTCTGGAGCATAGAACATAAACGCTAGGGCAGGGGTCTTCCAACTTGGCCCTTTTATGACTTGTGGACTTCAACAGAGAATCTCCCCAGGCATCCCTTCCATTGGTTAATTGTTCTCACTGTCGGGAAATTCCTCCATACTTCTAGGTTGTCTCCTTAACAAGCATCTTGCCTTGTCCTCTGGTGCTTTGGAGGACAAGTCAATCCCCTCTGCTCTATGAAAGTCCCTCAAGAACTGTAAGATACTTATCATGTCCCCCCCCCACCAATTGATTAGATAGTGGACCAGACAGGTTAGCTCCCTCAACTGTCCCTCATAACATTTCACCTCCATAGCCTTTATGACTTTTCTTGGGTTTCTTGCAAAGGTTTCTACTGATGTTGAGTAGAACTTGGGAAATGTAGAAGGACATCTTGCTCAACTGGACTTCACAAGCCCTGATCAAGTTCCCCCACACCTTTTAATAGAACTCCACGCAGACCAAAACTGAACAATTTGGAGAGGAATGGGCTGCCTTTCAGCTGAGCCCGGGCTTCATTTTCAAGGATATGGAAGGAGAGCATCAAAACAGTTCCACCTCTTCCCACCAGATGGAGCCGCTGTTCCACCTTAGTCAAATAAACTCTGGCTTGCCTCCTGATTTTTTTTTTTGACAGCTCATCTGGTGGGAGCTAAGAAAACAGAGCTGAAATAAACCATTAAGCGGAGATTAATGTATGCAAATAGGCTCCTACTGGGAGGTAAATAATAGAAAATTTGCATGGCGGCACTTACGGGAGATCTGAATGCCGAAATCACACTGAGTCTCTTTTAATGCTCTGAACACAACCTTGGCAGAGACTGCATGCGCCATTGCTCATCAAATCACTTTTTTTTAAAAAACGGTTTCAAAGAGAATCAAAGTATTAATGGACAGATTAAAATAATTTGGTACATTTGCAGGTTTTAAGAGGAATAAAACACCAGACGAAGACGTTTAACAACGAACGCGAGTGTGGAAGATCAAAGAGAATCAGTGAATACAATGGGTTTTAAGATTGAGAGGAAGGTAAGATTATCACGACGGCAGACAGGAGTGCTAAGTTATTTTCAAAATAATTATGGGAAGACATGGAGCAAAGTTCCAAAAGAGTTTGGACCAGGCAGGCATGGTTTCCCTGGTGGGCTAGGTTTCAGGGGTGTGTGTTTGTGTGGGTGTGGTTGTTTGGATGGCTGTGTGTGTTTAGGCTCCTTCTGGGGAGGATCCAAAGCACTCACTCTGTGATAGTCAGGCCGTCGTCATCGGACTGAGTCACCTCGTCCTCGGATTGGTCACTGAGCATGTCGCAGGGGAGAAGAGAAGAGGCATCTGCCAGCTCCAGAACCGGGGCGATGCTGGGCCTCCTTTTTCCTGATCCGTTCTCGGCTGGCAATGTTAACTTGGAGCTGTGATTGGGGTGGCATTCTGTGTTCTGCAGGTCCATGGCCACCGTGCCTGGACGGAAGGAGAGGAGATATCAGTTGCTGGTCTGAAACAGGAGCTATTATGTCTCTGGAGCTTCTCAGTCATCCAGGTCATGGTTGGCCCAAAGGTGCTTTTTTTTTTTCAGGAGGCAACTGGACTTTCTTATTTTTCTCTGAAGACGTTTCACTTCTCATCCAAGAAGCTTCTTTGGCTCCCCACCATCCAGTCAGAGCCTGAAGAAGCTTCTTGGATGAGAAGCGAAACGTCTTCAAAGCAAAAGAAGGAAGTCCAGTTGCTTCCTGAAGAAGCACCTTTGGGTTAAGCAGGAGCTTTGTTGTTAGTTGCAAGAATCTCTCCAGACTGACTGCAAAGGCTCCATGGATTCTGTGCCGCTTTCGGCCACGCAAGGATTCTGAGCTCAGCCCCTACTTAACGCCTCCCTCCAGTCTAGCTGGAGATTCCACCAGGGCAGACTGAGAGAAAGTAGAACAGCTCACCCATGCTAGCGATGATGCTATGGACCGGCAAACTCGATAGGAATGGTCAGGTAAAGGCTCCATGGATTCTGTGCCGCTTTCGGCCATGCAAGGATTCTGAGCTCAGCCCCTTCTTAACGCCTCCCTCCAGTCTAGCTGGAGATTCCATCAGGGCAGACTGAGAGAAAGTAGAACAGCTCACCCATGCTAGCGATGATGCTATGGACCAGCAATCTCGATGGGAATGGTCAGGTAAAGGCTCCATGGATTCTGTGCCGCTTTCGGCCATGCAAGGATTCTGAGTTCAGTCCCCTCTTAATGCCTCCCTCCAGCCTAGCTGGAGATTCCACCAGGGCAGACCGGGAGAAAGTAGAACAGCTCACCCATGCTAGCGATGATGCTATGGACCGGCAATCTCGACGGCCCGTCGTAGATTCCTTTGCCCGTAAACAGCTTCTGTTTCTGCTTCTCTTCCTGCTTAAAGATGAAGGCCGAGTTCTCCTCTTTGGTGATGTTGATGTAGAAGCAGGTATCAGATGCAATCATGATGTGCCGTGGTCCCGGGTTGAGAAGGATGCTCTTATTCTCCTTCTTCACGCCCATCAAGCAGACCCCGTACCTGACCGGAGGATAAAGGCTCCTTTCAGATCTACTCCTCAACAAATCCTCCCGAGACCGAGTAAGAAATCCGGCTTTTCTGCTTACTTTTTGTGAGCGTGGAAGGACGCGTAGGTGAAGCTCTTCCCTTCGTACTCCATGAAAAACTTGCTGTCACCCATGCGGATGTGGTAGACCTCATTGCCCGAGCAGCGCCCGTACATTCTTTGCCACTGCTCTGGAGATTCCTGGCCTTCCCTGGAAATAACAGAAGAGCAGAGTTGGAAGGGAGCCTGGAGGTCATCTAGTCCAACCCCCTGCTCAAGGAGGAAACGCTTTACCAGTGATGGCGAACCTTAGAGAGACCGAGTGCCCAAACTGCAACCCAAAACCCACTTATTTATCGCAAAGTGCCAGCACGGCAATTTAATCTGTGGTTCAGACTCTTGCAGAGAGCTTCAGCTTGCAATAAATTTTTATACTAATTTGAACTGTCTGAGTTTTCTGATTTCTCACGCTTGACCTTCAACTTCTTTTAAGTTGGGTAACAAATTTGCCGGAGCGAGAAACTGACCGGCACGTCAACAGTTTTTTTTAAACTACTTACTGCCCTCTGGAGGTATGGACGAGAAGGGTAATAAGGGTAGAGGTAGCTGGGCAGACACAATTGAGGGCCAGCATGGCGTATTTGCATTCCTCTTCACAGACCACATGATCTGAAATCAAAAACAGGTCCTTTCATATTCCGAAGCATCATTTTAAATTTCCAGCAGATCCCTTTGATAAGTTGTTTTGGGAATGTTTTTTTTTAAAAAAATGTCTTTGCTGCTTCAAAGTGTGACACTTTCAAGGATTTGCATTTTGTGATTTTGTCTTTGCAAACCACCCTAGAATAAAAAAAAATGCTGTTTCTATAATAAATAGCGGTGGATAAATTTAAAAAGTGCCTTTTGCTACCGCTGTAAGAACAGCTGAAAAATCTGAAGTTGTTGCTTTCCTTTTTTTTTTTTCCTGGAGAGAACCTACGCCTTCATTTAATTTTTCCCCAAGTGTATACATTCACAACTTGCCAAACAAGACCCCTTCCCAGTGCTATGTCCCCTCCATCACCAAAAACCGTCTATCGAAGAGTCTGGCATGTTTTTAATAGATCAGTCGCTCTTCGGGATTTTCAAAGAGCTGGCTAAACGATAAAGTCTGATTTTTCCCCCCTTCACTTTATCTTAATTAAGTTGAGGGGTATCTTAACCAAAAGCCATTCGGGGACATTTTCCCTGCTTCTGAGAGCTGAAAAGAGATCTGTCGCAAATTAAAAGTTTTAGGTAACTTTTAAAAAATAGAGTAGAGAAGCGCGAGAGTGACAGACACTGAACAGAAAAATAAAGCCCCTGAGCTTGTAACCAGTGTGGTATGTGCAAATGAAACTGTCTAACCCCCCCCCCCAAATGTTCCAGAAAAATTAGCTGTGTCTGAGACAATAAACTCTGTTTTATATGTTTGCAGATGCCAAATCATTAGGTTTTCTTTTTATAGCCCAGTTGCTTATTTGCTGGCTGGAAAAGGACTGAAAATACATTGTATACCATCCAGCCTTTCCCCATATGGAGAAATGTTCTTTTCTTCTTCTTCTTCTTCTTCTTCTTCTTCTTCTTCTTCTTCTTCTTCTTCTTCTTCTTCTTCTTCTTCTTCTTCTTCTTCTTCTTCTTCTTCTTCTTCTTCTTCTTCTTCTTCTTCTTCTTCTTCTTCTTCTTCTTCTTCTTCTTCTTCTTCTTCTTCTTCTTCTTCTTCTTCTTCTTCTTCTTCTTCCTCCTGTTTTGAGTTGGATTAACGAGCATCGGACAGATGGGCAGAAAAGCCCTACCTGCAAACTTGACATGGAATTTATTCTCCGGCTTCAAAATCTGAACGTAGAGGGGACAGTTAGGAGCAAAGTCTTTCACCGCCCAAGCTCTTAGGATGGTTTGATGATCCTACAGAAAAAATGAGCACAAAAATCCTATGTTGACGCTGCTAACATCGGATGCTTTTGCATTGACAACAGATGGAAATGTAGCCATCTTTTACCTTTTGCTTTTAAAGTTAGATGATGCTGGGAGCGGGGATGTGAATGAGAGTCCAGCTAGACATAACAACTCTAGACTTAGCGTGAGAATCAAGGTTATTGTAACCAGAGCTGATAAGGAATTGGCGGGCTGGAGAAATGGAGAGGAAGCCAGTGCTTCAAGCTAATTGGGGAATGTGATTTATGACTGTTAATTGGAGGAGGGAATTGTGCTTTGATACTATGTGCCCAGGGGAGGGGAATTCAGTTTTGGCCTTTGATTATGCAGTGCCGATATTAGGCTACTCGAATAAAAGATCCTTTAAGGTAAACAATGACTCAAAGTTCTTTTGAAGAGTTTCATCTGTCGAAACCAGGACATCCTACTTAGAAATGGTCCCTGGCAGTTTTGCATTCTCTGCAACAGCGTTGGCCTGGGAAGAAGTTTTAGGAAGGTCCAAATTATTAGAATTATTAGAATTTCCAAGAGGATGTATAAGCAATCCTTGGCAAAGCCCCCTTTCTCCCTTCCTGGGCTTAATCACGTTGTCGTTCTGTTCTGTGACTTACGGCAGCTGTGCGGTCCACTTCGTTTCGACTGCTCAGAATGAAGCAAGCTTCACCGTTGTCCATCCTGCAAATATAAAGGGTTCTTTTAATCCGATTCTGCTGGGAAGTTAAATTGAAATACACCTGGAAAGGGGAAACCATATTTAATAGACTAATAAAACTCAAGCCATGTTTTTTTCCCCCTTCAAACCCATTTCTCCCCAAATCCGTATTTCCAAAAAATCCATTTAATCTTCCTTGTGGCAGTGATGGCGACAGTCCCCCAATCCTTAGCAAATTTCTGCTGCTCAGTGAGAGGTTAGTGAAGTGAGTTTCTCCCCATTTTACAACTTTCCTTCACACGGTTGTTAACTAAATCGCTGCGGTTGTTAAATTAGCGGTTTTGCTTGTCCAGAAGGTCACATCACCCTGGAACATGGCAACCGTCATAAATACGAGTCTGTTGCCCAGCAAATTTCGATAATGCTGTAAAAATCGTAACTGTGACAAATGGCCCTTTTTTCAGTGCTGTTGAAAATGAACTGTTGTAAGTCAAGGACTTATTTGCATTGTTAATGGACTGTTTCTGTTTGACTTCTCCCCCCAAAAAAGCACATCCAGTGAAAGGAGACAACTTGTTGCAACTAAAATCTGCTTCCCCCTTTCCAACTCACTTGGCTCGCATGAGATCCTGATCCTTCAGGGCAGATCCCTGGAGATAGATCACCCGCTGGGACCACAAGGGAATCTGAAGCACCCGGCGCACCTGGATGTCCATTTCTGTAGGGCAAAGGATGACCACGTAGTAGTCCTAAAAGGTATGGAAATGAAGACTCAACCCTCCAGGCCGAAAGTATCTAAAGAAGGTGAGATCATGGACCAACCGGATGAAAGTTTATTAAAAGGAGATGACTGAGAATCTCCGTAGACGTTTAGCCCTGCGCTTTGGGATGAACCCCCTTCGAAGGGAGTGTGAATGGCTTTCCAGAAAACATTGCAGACTGCAGGAACCATTTGAGCTTCAGTTTGAGATGCGGACAACCCAGACTCATCCCCAACAGCCCATGCCTGTCTTCAACAGAGAAGAGACCCAAGACAGAAGACAAGAAGGCTCCATACCCCTTTGCACTACTCAGGTGACCCTGAGGAGGCAGGTAAACCTCCAAATGGCCTCAACGGCCATCTAAAAGGATGCAAACGACCAGCTGTCTGCAAGGAGTATAAATCCGTCCTTTCCCCACCATTCAGTTGGAGCCGAAGAAGCTCCTTGGATGAGAAGCAAAACATAGGTAAACCTCCAAGTGGCCTCAATGACTCTCTAAAAGCATGCAAATGACCAGCAGTCTGCAAGGAGTATAAATCTTTCCATTCCCCCACCATCCAGTCAGAGCTGAAGAAATTTCTTGGATGAGAAGCAAAACATAGGTAAACCTCCAAGTGGCCTCAACGACTCTCTAAAAGCATGCAAATGACCAGCTCTCTGCAAGGAGTATAAATCCTTCCATTCCCCACCCTCCAGTCAGAGCTGAAGAAGCTCCTTTTGGAGGAGAAGCAAAACGCCTTCAAAGAAAAAACAAGGAAGTCCAGTTGCTTCCTGAAAAAACACCTTTGGGGGACAGCCATGACCTGGATGATGGAGAATCTCCACAGACATTAAACTGAGATGTTTTGCTACTCATCCAAGTTACTTCTTCAGTCCAAATGAAAACTTTTGGTTGGGCACAGTGTTTTCATCTGGACTGAAGAAGCTACTTGGATGAGTAACGAAACGTCTTAGCTTAAATAAACTTTGCTCCAGTTGCAACCTTTTTTTAGATAATCCTGAAAAGGACGAGCAGAATTTCTTAACCCAGCTTAGCTTCCCACCCGTGAAGAAACTCAAATTTTCTAAGCCTGCCTCCCAGCCAACCAAACATTCACCTGCAGCCTGGGATGAGCATAGAACTCGTTCAGGAAATCCATAAGCAGATCTATCTTGAGAGAGCTGACACAAAGCACAACATGCTTTTCCGTCTTGGCTCGGTGGCGGCTGTAATTTCCTCCTGACTTCTGCCGTTCCATCCACAGGTACACCAGCTCTTCAAACTGTAAGCAAAACAACAACAACAACAACCCAAGCAGGCGGTTTCAAAAGCAGGTCTTCTGCAAGGATCTGGGCAGAGTGCCCTGTTGGTTAAGGTTCTCCTTGATGGAGAAAGATCAGGGATCTGGGCAGAGTGCCCTGGTGGTTAAAGGTTCTCCTTGATGGAGAAAGATCAGGGATCTGGGCAGAGTGCCCTGGTGGTTAAAGGTTCTCCTTGATGGAGAAAGATCAGGGATCTGGGAGCAGTGCCCTGGTGATTAGAGATTCTCCTTGAACATCTCTGCTGCCTCACTCCGAAGCCCCTCTTACTTAGGGCTCATCACATTATGTCGTAAACCCTAGTGAGTCAGACCTTACCTGCAGAGGCAAGACCACAAGGGCCACACATATCATGATCACCACCAGCAGCTGAGAAGGCCAGATCTTGGGGGTCACATCCCCGTAGCCGACGGTGGAGAAGGTAACGATGCAAAAATAAAAGGACTTGAAAAGCGAGAGGTTTTCGCCAGCTCTTTCTAAATGCTGGATGCCACAGGTTCTAGATCAGAGGGGGAGGAAAGACAAGATTCCAAGAGTAAAACCAGGGTTTTGTTGTTAAAACTCAGTTAGGTTTCATTCATCTTGCTTTTACAGCATGGAATGTTGATACCTTCTATGGCAGGGGTCTTCAAACGTGGCCCTTTGATGACTCATGGACACCTGGCTGAGGAATTCTGGGAGTTGAAGTCCACCAGTCATCAAAGGGCCAAGTTTGAAGACCCCTGTTTTATTGGGCTGGATGGTCGTTGTCCGAGGTTCTGGAGTCATTTTTGAAACGGGGGGGGGGGGGGGAAAGAGCTCATGAATTTTGCTTCAGTTCGGATGTGGCCAATGAACTAATATTTTAATAACTTTCTATTCCTTTGGCAACAGATGAGAGGGCTGAACTGTGGGGTCCTTGGTGATCTCTGAGCGTGGTGGTTTTGTGAAGACGTTTCACGACCCAACTAGAGAACATCTAGTCAACAGTCCGCATGAGGCCATTGACGTTTGTTTCAAATCATTGGCTTGATCTGGTTCGATCTGATTGAGAAGATCCAAAACTGTGTGATAAATTGGCTCAGTCTGATTTCCCTGATCGAGTGAGATGGTCATTCGATCAGGTCAGTTGGGTTTTCTGAAAATCAAAACCCACAGATTGCACTGCATCTCCTTCAAGTCAAACCTGCTGTAGTGCGAGGCATGAAGGGGACAGTCAAAGGACTTACCCAGTGAAAACAAGACAAAGCAGGGTGCAAATTAAAATGAGCACTTGGTTAAACATGGCAGACTGAGTCCGTTGTATTGCTCGATGCAGGTCATTCTGGAAGGAAGGAAGGAAGGAAGGAAGGAAGGAAGGAAGGAAGGAAGGAAGGAAGGAAGGAAGGAAGGAAGGAAGGAAGGAAGGAAGGAAGGAAGGGGGAGGAGAGGAGAGGAGAGGAGAGGAGAGGAGAGGAAAGAAAGGAAAGGAAGGAAAAGGAAAAGAAAGGAAGGGCAAGGAAAGAAAGAAAGAAGGGAGGAAGGAAGGAAGAAAGGAAGGAGGAAGGGGGAAGGGGAGGAGAGGAGAGGAGAGAAAAGAAAGGAAAGGAAAGGAAAGGAAAAGAAAGGAAAGGAAAGGAAAGGAAAGGAGAGGAAAGAAAGGAAAGGAAGAAAAAGGAAAGGAAAGGAAAGGAAAGGAAAGGAAAGGAAAGGAAAGGAAAGGAAAGGAAAGGAAAGGAAAGGAAAGGAAAGGAAAGAGAGTTCAGTTTTATACCTCGCTCCAGCTTGTGGTTCAGCATGTCACAGAAACAAAATCCTTACCTTCACTTGGTACCTGACCCATTACATTGTAGCCAGAACCGTAATACGGTTTATTTGTTTAGACCTAGCATACCTTCTAAACCCAACCACTGCATTCTGTTAATCCAGATGTAGAATTTAGCAGGCCGTATCAGTCCATTACATCCCAACAAAGCAGGATATGCATTCCCCAAACTTCTCACATGCAGAGGCGGCCCTCATTTCTCCCATCTACTTACTATCATGTTCTCCAAAGCGTACTTCGCCAACCAGCAATTCAAGAACACGGGGATAAATAAATTCCGTAAAGGTGCCCAAAATATCTAAAAAAAAAAAACAAAAAACAAAAAACAAAAAGGACCGGGTTATTTTTGCTAGAAAATGTCTTCTCTCTCAAGCTAAGCTTCTTTTGTAACTAACTACATGGACAAGTCTGTAGAGTTCCTAACACAGCAACACAGAAATGGCAAATGCTATCCTGGCAACTGGATTCTTACAAAGCCCACATTTATTCTGAGTGGGCTGCTGCTAGTATGGCCCATTAGCACCTGTACTTTTTAAAAACAAACAAACAAACAAACTGTATTTTCAGTACAGGGAAGGGATTGTCTTAAAGAACGGGCTCCACCGTTAGAAGATAAAGAGAAATCTCATTTTCAGGAATCAAACGTACCGTGATAATAAAGGGCACGGTGTTGATCATTTCCAGGATGAATGAAACACGAAAGATTTGCTCACAAATGTTACCCTAAAGGGAAAAAAGAGAGAGTTGGATACAGATTAAGCTTTGGATGGTTAAATCTTCGTTCCCAACGTAATCATAATAGATTGCATAGTTAAAGACTGGGACAGCCTATAAGTCAACGAGATAAACAAACACATAACTCTCTTTCAGATGTTCTAGGAGGTGAATGTTTTCAGGCCTGAGCATCATCCTACAGTCCCTATTATCCAGCACTAAAACATTGGTTGTGATACATGAAACTCGAACCCATCTATTCTGGTTTTATTCGATATCTAGCAATACAAGAAGGATGAGAGTTATATCCAGATAGATCTGGAGAACCTCAAGTTGAGGATCAAACTCCAACTCATCTTTTCTGGTTTTATTAGATATCTAGCAATAGAAAAAGGATATGCTGAAACAGATCTGGAGAACATCAAGTTGGGGACAAAACTCCAGACCATCTATTTTGTATTACACATCTAATACAGCTGTATAAGAAGGATGAGATACTCAAATAGTTCTGGAGAACATCAAGTTGTAGAAAGCCAACGTGAACTCTATAAGGATTGGACGAGTGAGGGGCTTCCATGCATCAGAAGCAAACGAACCAAGAAGGAAACACTGACTTGTTTTGTGGGAGTAGTGAATGTGTAATAGAATTGGGGGGACACCCATTGGGTGGATCTTGGCATTCCTGCAAACATCTTCAGATCAATTCAGCATCAAGGTTGTCAGACACATAACCACATATAGAAAACCCTGCCCCCTCCCCTCCATCCTCAGGCTAATGTGTGGGTGATATTGCTACACTGGGAATCCTCAATGGCATTTCATTCGGCAGCCATTTTCCTCCCTGCTGCAACCTTCCGGAACTACTTATGCATGTGTGAAAGCACTCCTGCCCTTTTGTTTTTAAACCCAATGTTGGTTGGCAAGTGGGTGGCTATGAGTGGCCATATAAATTGAAGGAATGTATGAATGTACTGTTTGGGCTAACAGTTACACAAACCCACACAATTTTCAAATAAAAAAATCTAAAACATAAAAAAAACATGTCCTCTCACCCTCTTCCTTACCTTATAGCTGAGGTAGATCAGAAGCATTGTCTCAAGAAAGCTAATGATAGCCACACTGACCTGGATGGAGAAGAAGACAGAAAGATAGGGAGGAACTGACCAGGATGGGAAGGATAGTATGCTATCAATTTTGCAGGACCAGCACCACCAACACACACAATCACACTTACTTGTATTGCCCACAACGGCTTGTTTCGATTCACCCAAAAAATGGGAGCCCTGCAAAGAATATTCACAGAACAAAACTCAGCAACAACCAGGGAGAATCGGGAAAACAAGAAACAGACTGGATCAAGAAGCAATGGCTTCATTCAGACTTTGCAATTGTCCAGTGTCTTTAATTCAGGCTATAAAATATACATCAAAACATGCAGCAAAATGGACATAGCTGGACCCACTAAAAGAGTGTCTAAGACTGTCAGTGTATCCATGAATATTTTCTTGTATTTATGAGGTCCCCTCGCCTATATAATCTCCTCCTCCTCCTTCTAAAGGAGAGAATTCCTGATGCAAGCTATCTAGAATCTATTTCCAAGGTGCATTTAAGGGTCTTCTTCATATATACATTATTAATTTTTTATAGTCACCAATGCTTAATATTTTATCAGCAACGTATTGTCTGGGTGCCAACGTTTAAATTCCTTTCTCTCTACCTTATTTTTCTAGCCATGCTCTAAAGTGTATTGAATCTTCTTTCTCCTTCATTTTCAATGTCAATCTATCCATGTCTCCACAATCTAAAAAAAAAATTAATTAACTCTTCCTCCACTGGTAAATCTTCATGTTTCCAATGTTGGGCAAATACAATTCTCACTGCAGTTAATGCACGTGATATTAGATGTATACACTCTTTCTCGTCGTTTCCTACAATTATGCCGAAGAAAAGTAATTCTGGCTTAAAATCTATATGTTTTCTTAGTCATTTTCTCTAACCATATGTGTATTCTTTGACTAGAATCTTTTGGCTTTGGGGCATGTCCACTAAAGATGGTAATAAGTGCCTGGTAAGGTCTTCATGGGTGTAAAAAAAAAAGGTGGATAGAGAAAAATTCTTTTCTCTATCACACAATACCAGGACAAGGGGGCACTCCCTAAAGCTCATAGCTACGAAAGTGAGGACAAATAAAGGGAAATATTTCTTCACCCAGAGGGTCGTTGATTTATGGAATTCACTTCCAGAAGGGGTCGTGACAGCTGTCAGCCTTGACAGCTTCAAGGCAGGGCTAGATAGATTCATGGATGCCAAGTGTATCGGTGGTTATTAAAACGGATGTCCATGTGCTGCCTCTATGTTGGTTGAGGCAGGCAGGATTCCCTTGGGTACCATTTGTTGGGGGTCAAGGGAAAGGGAGGGTTTTGCCTTCTCTTTCTGCTCAAGATCCCCATGTACAATTGGTGGGTCACTGTGTGACACAGAATGCTGGACTCGATGGGCTTTGGCCTGATTCAGCATGGCTCTTCTTATGTTCTTAGGTGGGGACCACAGGGCGGGTCTTCCTTAGAGAGAGAAGCCCACCTATGCAGAAAAGAACAATTCAAAGGTAAGAGGAAGATGGGGTAGATGTCTTGGACCTTGGAGGAGATATCAAGGGGACAACATCTTCAAAAAGGGCAACTCAGGTGGACCGACGGGTTTGTGTATTATTCTGAGGTCCTTTTGGCTTTTAATGGATGCCTATTTTAACATCCTGCCTTCTAGAAAGACGCTTGCTTTTTCACTGCTTGATTTCACGCAGAAAATTAAAGGGCTCCTTGTTAACCCGAAGCTCAATGACAACAACAACAACAACAACAACAACTTTTAGAAAAGCTGACGACCAATTTACCAGTTGATTTCCGACGACGATTGATTGGAGGGGAAATAGATGTGCTTCTCACATTCCCGGCTGGTTGGATAGAAAAGAAGAGGCGTTTTAGGAGCAAACTCCAGCCGAGGGCAATAAAGAAAATAAAAAACGCGGGCCGTCCTCGAATTACGGCCACTGCTAAGTGAGATGTTGGTTCGGCGAGTTTGGCTCCATTTCCTTGCCAACGTTGTTAAGTGGATCGCAGCGGGTGTTAAGTTAGTGACCTGGTTGCTAAGTGAATCTCGTGGACTTGGCTTGTCTCAGCAGGTCGCAAAAGGGGATCACGTGACCCCGGGACGCTGCAACCGTCGTAAATTTGAGTCCGTTGACGAGCGTCCAGATTTTGCCAGTTACGAGCTTTCAAATATCCTCAGGATTACACGATTAAAATTCAGACACTTGGCAACTGACTCGTATGTATGACGGTTGCGGCATCCCGGGGTCACGTGCTCCCCTTTTGCAACCATCTGACCAGCAAAGTTCATGGGGTGGTGGAGCCAGATTCACTTAATGACCGTGTGATTAATTTACGAACTGCAGCGCTTGACTTATCAACGGTTGGCAAGAAACACCATCAAATGGGGCACAATTCACTGAAGAAACGTCTCACTTAGCAGCCGAAAATTTTGGGCTCCATTGTGGCCATAAACCGAGGGTGACCTGCATAAGTCTCTGGGCTATCGTTATTGCAAGGGTTGTAAGTGAGAATTTCTTACCATCCTATCCGTTCCAGGTCATCCAGCAGAACGCGGACGATGTAAAGAAGGCAAGTCAGAAGCTTGAGCGAGAAGTTAAACAGGCGTATTCTCAGGCCTGGCGTGAAGAGGACAGATCAATGTTGTTAGGCAAATCACAACGGCAATAATAACTAACACTAAGTGCCTAGCTAAATGTCTGCGGAGATTCTCTGTCCACTAGGTCAGGGTTGTCCCAAAGGGGCTATTTCAAGAGGCAACTGGACTTTCTTGTTTTTCTTTGAAGATGCTTCGCTTCTCACCCAAAAAACTTCTTCAGCTCCGAATGGATGGTGGGGAATGGAAGGATTTATACTCCTTGAAGACAGCTGGTCATTTGCATTCTTTTAGAGAGTCGTTGAGGCCCCTTGGAGGTTGACCTATGTTTTGCTTTTCATCCAAGGAGCTTCCTCAGCTCCAGCTGGATGTGGGGAATGGAAGGATTTATACTCCTTGAAGACAGCTGGTCATTTGCCTTCTTTTAGAGTTGTTGAGGCCCCTTGGAGGTTTTCCTGTGTCGTCAGGGTCACCTGAGTGGTGCAAATGGGTGTGGAGCCTTCTTGGCTGCAGGATGTTTTCTATTTGCACCACTCAGGTGACCCTGAGGACACAGGAAAACCTCTAAGTGGCCTCAATGACTCTCTAAAAGCATGCAAATGACCAGCGGTCTGCAAGGAGTCTAAATCCTTCCATTCCCCACCATCCAGTCAGAGCCGGAGAAGCTTCTTGGATGAGAAGCAAAACATAGGTAAACCTCCAGGTGGCCTCAACAACTCTCTAAAAGGAGGCAAATGACCAGCGGTCTGCAAGGAGTCTAAATCCTTCCATTCCCCACCATCCAGTCAGAGCCGAAGAAGCTTCTTGGATGAGAAGCAAAACATAGGTAAACCTCCAAGTGGCCTCAATGACTCTCCAAAAGCATGCAAATGACCAGCGGTCTGCAAGGAGTCTAAATCCTTCCATTCCCCACCATCCAGTCAGAGCCGAAGAAGCTTCTTGGATGAGAAGCGAAACACCTATACACATTTTGTGTCAAGACAAAGTTGCTAGGCAGGATTCCGTTCCTAACTCCGTAGAAAACGGGAAGGTACTGAAAAGAACCAAGCCCTGCAGCTAGTAGATGATTGAGTTTTCTTAGAACAGCACCCATCCGTGGAAGACTGGGTGCTAGCAAAACAAAAAAGAAAAATAACTTATAATCCCAAATAAAGCAATCAGGAACAACAACCGATAATTCAAATTCATAAGCAGGGAAGTGTGAAACTAAATGAATCATTCTGCATTAAAGGATTGATTACTTCTTTTTAAAGATCAATTGACACCCCTGGCAGTATCTGATGCTACTTGCCTACAGCGAGGCGAGAAATCAAACATTTTTTTTTCACATTTCAAAGACAGATGGATCTTCCTTAGCATCCCGCCCACCCTTTTCTAATTCTCCAGCGATTTGCTCTAATTTGAAAAAATAAAATAAAAACCCACAGGCTGGCGTCGAAAGCTGCTTTTTCGTCCCCGCGAAACAGCGAGGTCTAAAAACCCCAAATGTCCTGATGGAGTATCACTGTCTGCTTCTGTCTGTCTCTGTCATCTATCTTTGGAAACATCTCTTTTGAAAAGGCGTGTGTTCATTTGAAAGCTGTCGTTCTTTGCAGATGCTGAAAACAAAGCTGATATTCTCATAACATGAAATGAGAAACATCAGGGCTGGAGAGGACTTTAGAAATAATTCCCCCCCCCCAAAATGTACTAATGTCTTTTGGAAGTTGCCGGTCTCTGAATCAAATCAATACTTTTTGCAAGACACCCTAACTCGGCAAGGGGGTGGATCCCCAGGAGCTGCGTCCCAGAGGAGTAAGAGGCAACTCAGCCTGGATATCCCTGTGTGAGAGAAAGTGGGTGAAAACAGCTCCTCCCTAATAGTTCCCAGAACATATGGTAGATGTAGGTAGTGGAGCCTTCAACTCTGGAAAGATGTGATCTATGGGTGTGAAATAATAAAGAACTCAGCTTGGAAGAATCACCATGTGTCATTCTTGGCTGACACATGGTGATTGAGAAAGCTAGGAGTTGAAGGCCACACACGGTGGCTGATGGATGCTGGGAGCTGAAGTCCACACAAGATGTGATGGAATGTAGTGAGGAGGTGGATCTCCAGGTGGGAGGGAGTGCATCCCAGAGGAGTAAGAGGCAACTCAGCTGAGATATGTGTGTGAGAGAGAAGGTGAAGGCAGCCTCTCCCTAATAGTTTCCATAGTATATTGTAGATGCAGATACTTGAGACTTCAGTCTGGCAAGATTCTGTCTATAGGTTTCAAACAAGGAAGAACTCAGCTTGGAAGAATTACGTCCGTTCTTGGTTTTGGACCTGACACTAAGTCTGACCCAAACATACCATGCATTAGGGTTTGTTGTGGGAAGCAAATTAAACCATCAATGATCATAACCATGAATTGATTTGACATTTCTCAGCACAGAAACTTACTTGATCGTTGGTTTTTGATGAAGAATAGCTTTAGACGTTCTTTAAAGGTGTTCTCATTCACGTAAAATTCCACTTCAACCCTGCCAGGATAGAAGGATGAATAGAACAAGTGAGATGTCATTTCAGATCCCAATTGTGTCGCTGGGAAAATTCATGGAGAATTTCGCTTCAAGCGAAGGAAGCAAGATTGAATCTGCTCCAGTAGAAAGGATGTGATATCTCATTCACAAACTCTTTTAACCATTCTTTCAAATACATTTCTGAATTCAAACACTGATTGGAAATGGTTACCCTTGGGATGGGCAGACGTAGATTGAAAGATGCTCCAAATAGTTGTAGTTGCACCAAGTGGTAATTTCATTAATCCACTTTCTGGGATTGAGCAAACAATGAACCATAAATGAACTCCGTCACAGCAACTAAGCCTCAAAAAAACTCTAACCCAGTTTAAACAAGCCAAGCTTAGCTGATGATGCGAATAAGGAACTTAGGTTTGAAATTTTAAACGTGCAAAACAGAATGGAAGAAGCTGAGTTTAGGGGGGGGGGAAATGGAGACAAGAACTAAATTAGAAATGTAGTGTTCTTATTTGTTTTTTCTCATGTCATCCATTTTTAATTGAAAATATTGCCTTCTTGGAGAAAACGTAACGAAGAGAATAGTTATATTTGAGGCTGAAGAAAGGAAGCTGCCATTTTCAGGTTCCCCAGAAAAGACCATTGCTATGATCGATGAGAGTTAATCGATCCTTGATAACGTCTGATGAATTATTGGTAGTTTCATTGTTTAGAACCAAAGTGGAAATAACAAAAAAAAATTCTTCAGAGATAGGAATTCTCCCAAGACACTCTCTTCTCCAAAACTCTTCCCTACAAAAAAAAATATATATGAAAAGACACAAGGTCTTCCTAACGAATACTCAGGGATGTAATTTTTTTTTCCTGCAAATTAAATGCAGCTCCATTTTCAACCGTCATTCTTTCAGTGCCGCAATCGTTCTCAAGCTAAGCAAAACATCAACCGCAATTAATATTTCAGGAGACAGTCCACATTAAAAAAAAGAGTCTTGTTTGAGGGAATCAAATGATTATAAAGTTGTCTACTTAGTTCAGTCTAAATGCTTGGACATTGTTTCCCCTAGCAAACACATCCATAAACAGGATCCAAAGGACCGGCAATGAAAATATATTATTTATTTTATTTTATTTATTTTTATTTTACCGGTAATACATGAAACTGACATAGATTGAAATCAGAGGAAGCCCATCACCCATCATTTTCTCATGAAAATTCTCCAGAGAGGGATTATAACTAACTGAACTGAATACTTCTCAGTGAAAATGCACTAAAGGTGAGCAGCTAATCTATCTAAATTAAACTCCTCTCCCTTTTTACGACCCTGAGTGTAATGCCTTAATTCGGGGTAGAGCCCGGGTGTCTAGACGGAGCTGAATGTTTACTAGCCGGATGCCTTTCCTGACGTCAACGAGGAAGTTCACAGTAAATATTTTTTTTCTTTGCAAGAAAGAAACATCTGCCGCTATCTAGCATCGAAGCCTCAATCTTCCGAACGGGAAGCAAGCGTCTTCACCACAGGCTGCCATGCCACTCAGCCAATACTTCTAAATAAATAATGATAATTACAATATAGGAATGAACTACAAATGGAATGTTTAGGCTTCTCCGCGAAAGAATTCTATCTCTACAGTTTAGTTCGGGAATCTAAGAAACATGAATTCTTTAAAGACTACTTCATAGTAAGCCAAGAAGGTTTAAACTGAAGATAAACGTGCAAACAGAGTCCATTAAATTTTTATACAGTTCGAAGCATGAGAAAACTGTGCCTTTAACTTTGTTTCCACACCATATAATAAAGCCCGTTGCGATTTTGGCTTCGCGTGACGTAAAACCGATTGGCGATTTATGCCTTCTTTAACCAAACTGAGATTTTAAACAATCCCAGCTTAATCTGAGATCGGAATCACAACATTTGCAGGAGGTGACCAGGCTGAGTTCGAGGGAAGGATCAAACACATCACCCATCTCAAATCCCTTTGTCCAGCCCATTTTGAATTCATCTACTTTTATCTCCCGCTAATTTCCCTTGGCTGTTAGTAGGTCAGATTTTTCTAGAGAGCTGAAGCTTTCAATAAATCTTTATATTTGAACGCTCTGGATCTCCTGGTCCCTGACAGCATTATATCTGCGATCTATTTTCATATAAGTTATTATTTCAGCTTCTCTCCCAGGAACCGTATCCAGAGCTATGCAGAATTCACCACAAACACAGTGCCTATCTTCTCAGCAAACTACATTTCCCATCATGCTCGTTCCCCACAAAGAGGAAGCGAACTTTTAAGCCAAGTTAAGTCTGTGGTCGGGGAAAAAAGTACCGAGTCATTTATTCCCTTTCCCACAGCATCAATGCTTAAAGTGCACGGCGCATGCAGTTGTTTGAAGCTAACTTACTGTGAAAGCGAAGAATCCATGCTAAAATCTTCATTATGTGGCCTAAGGACAAGGGCATAAGGAATATTAAGAAAAATACATACTGACCAAAAAACAACAACAACAGGGATTTCTGGACATTTTCAGCATACAGGTAGTGTTCGACTTATCACAGTTTGTTTAGTGACCGTTCGGAGTTACAACGGCCCTGAAAAAAGTGACTGAGGACTGTTTTTCACACTTAACGACCGTCGCAGAATACCCAGGGTCGTGCGGTCAAAATTCGACGCTGATTCATATTTATGACAGTTACAGTGTGTCCCGGGATCATTATAGTCATTAAGTCGACGACTCCATGTATCTAGTTAAGGATGAGTGTACCGAAGTCTAACATTCAAAAGCACAGCAAAGTGCTCAATATTCTACATACTACGTATTAAGAAGCAGTCACAAATTATTAAAGGAGTAAAGAATTTGCTTCCCCTTCGGTTGAGCTGGCTAATATTTTGATGGGAGACACAGTTAGGAAATCCCTGCATTATAGGCCAGGCTGAGACACTGAGAAATTATTCTGGAAGGAATAGTGTCTACAACTTTGCACTAAGCAACACCACAAATGTAACCGTGAACACCCATAAGGAATTGAATTTGACTTGAAATGCTGGTTTGTTTGTTTTTTATAGCCAACCACCAAAGGAATCGTGTGTGAACGGATCATACGGTTGCACAAGCCGCAAGGGAAAGGAACTATGCCGAATTAGAAGAGTTGAATTCTTTCTTGTTTAATTCAACCTCCTGGCCAATCAGAAAGGGGAAATCTGGAGCAGTGCAAAGCCATCCCCTCAATTGATGTGTGCCTATAAAGATGATGAGCTCTGCTCTATTACAAATGGCAGCCTAGCTTTATACACTTACACACTCCCTGTTTGGTGCAGTGAGACTTCCTTGCAAGCAAACAAGTGTTTAAAACGGGTGGTAACTTACAGACGTATGGGTTTATTTACCGTGCAAGGACGACACTCATTTGTGAGTTGCCACCGCAGAACAAATAGCTTCCGCTTAGAAGCATGTGCATTTGTGTGTATTTATTTCACAACTGTGCTAGTCTTCAAGCGGGTCATTTAAATTTTATATGTTGAGCCTATGGAGAGAGGGGGAGGGAAAGAAAGGAGGAGAAAAGGAGACTACAGAGAGATGAGTAGAATTAATGGTAGACGATCAATAAAAGAAACATTCCAGAAAATGTTAGATTTTTCAAATGCTGCCTGTTTCCCGGTGTCTTTGGCGCTTGCTAATCATTAGTACTAGGAGAGGCAGTTTGGGGTAGGGATTAAGGAATGGGAGAACGTGGGGGTGGCATCAAAAGAGGAATCAGCCTAGCATCCCTACGTAGCCACAAGCAGACTAAACCCAACTGTCTTGAATTTTGTTGAGCTGTATCTAACTCCAAACAGGTTGCTAACCATTAGTGGAGAAGATTCTTATGCCCGGGCATGGTAGCTGCCAGGATTTCACTCTTGACAAGTTAGAAATTAATCAGTTTAATTGGACTTTCAGGTGTGGACCTGGTCTTTCACACCTGGATGCTTCCTCCCATTTTCAGAAGCAAGTTATGAATGAGTACACCATGGATGAACAGATTGCCGTATCCCTTTCCTTTCATTTGTGCCAAGCGATGCAGGAAGGTGTGAAGGAACCAAGAAAAATCAGAGCATCCAACTTCTTTGCTGCTCTTTTCAGAAAGAAGCTCATTCCACACAGGAAAAACAAAATGAGAACTCTTTTATCTGTTCAGCTAACATCACTTGAGGGTTAGAATATAGAATCGTAGGCTACAAGGTCTCCTAGAGATCCAACATCCCACTCAAGAGAGGAGACTTCATACTATCTTGGTCAAGTGGTTGTCCAGTCTCTTCTTAAAAACCTCCAGTGATGGAGCACCCACAACGTCTGGAGGCAGGTTGTTCCACTGGTTAATGGTTCTCACTGTCAGGAAATTTCTCCTTAGTTCTAAGTTGGCTCTCTCTTTAATGATCTACCCCTGTTGCTTCTTGTCTTGCCCACTGGAGCTTTGGAGAATAAGTCTTCTTCTTCTTCTCTGGGACAGCCCCTCACATCCACTTGGTGGAAAGGCTGTGATCTAAGACCTCAGCTTTGGACATTTGTTGGGTTTTCCCGTCCATTCGTACCTCAAAGATCCAGGTTGCTGCTTAAGTGGCTCAGGGCAGCGAGAGTTCAAACCACAAAGATTATTATTAAATCATAATTCACTTTCCAACCACCTAGAGGTCGTTCTCGGGAGGAAGGAGATAACGGGAAATTTTAAGCAGCCTTTGAAAAACCAAGAGGGTTATGCAAGGAAGTCTCTGCAAGCTGAGCTCAGCAGAAGTGAATGCCTGGAGGGGCGAAGACAGGAACATTTCCAGCTTCAAATACGTGGTTTTTTTTTCTCCAGTTCTTTTTTTCCTGAACAGTCCAAGAGTCTTCCACAGGACTGAAGTGTGCCCCTTTTCTCAAGGGTCTTTCCCCACTTTTATTTAAACCACAACACAGACAGGCCCTGGCAATAACTTTGTCTTTCTGGGTCCCCGCAGTGTTGCTTTTACCCACACAATCAGTTTGCACTGGAATTTATTTGGGAAGATATGATAGCAACCTTCCAATATTTGAGGGGCTCTCACAGAGAAGAGTGGGGGGGGGGTCAAGCTATTCTCCAAAGCACTGGAAGGCAGGACAAGAAGCAACGGACGGTAACTTATCAAAGGCAGATGCAACCTGGAACTAAGGAGAAACTTCCTGACAGTTAGAACAATTCACCAGTGGAACAAGCTGCCTCCAGAAGCGGTGAATGCTCCAACACTGGAAGTTTTTAAGAAGAGACTGGGCAGCCATTTGTCTGAAATGGTATATAGGGTTTCCTGCCTGAGAAGGGGGTTGGACTAGATGACCTCCAAGGTCCCTTCCAACTCTGTTATTCTGTAATATGACTACCACAGACTAAGCTGGCTCTCCTTGGTTAGGATGCTTGCAAAGTTTTGTTAGATGCTGCAGAGCCTTGCACAACCATTAATTAATTGGTTCAACAATTAATTTGTTGAACTAAGTGGCTCCCTTTCCCAGTTTTAATAGTACATGGGGTGTCTCTCTGTCTACACTGAGCGCCTTTAATGGGTGCCACAGAATCCCATCACTCAAGGAGGCTCAAAAGATTAATTAAAAATCAGAAATGTCGGGCAAGCACACAACGGCCAGTTCTTTTAATTGCCCTTTTAATAATATTTTTGCTTCCATCCTAGTCTTAACTGTTTTAACTATGGGGGTTTTTTTTTCATAGCACAACGATGAATGGATGGATGGGTGGGGGAATGGGTTGAGAGGATGGAAGGAAGGAAGGAAGGAAGGAAGGAAGGAAGGAAGGAAGGAAGGAAGGAAGGAAGGAAGGAAGGAAGTCACAGTCACGATCCTGAATCCCAGAACGAAAGGAAGTTTCATTCTTACTCTGTGCTTCTGCCCCAAATGAAAGCAATGCAGCAATTCACAGCTAATGCACCTTTTGTGGGAAGTTACATCTGAAAAATCAGTGGGTTTACTTGACAGGGAAAGAAGAAATCTAAAAAGAATCACAACGTTATCTCTTCCCCCCCCTCCCAGCACAGAGACCTTCCTGCTAGTGTTAAAAAAAAAAAAAAAGCAAAAACCACAGAAACTTCCCAAATTCACAGATTCAAATAAGATTAGCCCCTCTACCCTTTCTGGCTGGAGACAGTAACCTCTGTACCCGTTGCATTATCTACCTGGTAGAGGTGTCCATTCAGTCTGCCCCCTCTTCTCTCCTGCCCAAATGAGACCATTTCCAAAGCTTTCCCAAAAGCACAGCCAACTTCAGCATGCGCCCCAAGAAGGCGTGTGGGCCAGGCCAAAAACCAGTTCCTGAATCGTTAACACGTCTTCTACAATTACGTTGAATTAATTAGGCTGAGTTTCTAGGATCCGTCCGCATGGGTTGAGTCATACTCCCCATCCATCAGGTTCAAGGCCGCAACCAGGACTTGGACCGGTGTTCTGTGGTTTCGCACACGGCGATGACAGAGGAGTGGCTTAAAGACAGCCGATCAACTCTGAAACCAAGCCATTCTTAATTTCTCCGGGCTAAATTGCACTTCTCCAGCCTCAGCTCTGTGGAAAGTGACTGCAGTCCTGAAACGCTGGCTGCGCTGAATTCTCCCTCA
Source organism: Bothrops alternatus (assembly GCA_034064705.1). Classification (NCBI taxonomy): domain Eukaryota; kingdom Metazoa; phylum Chordata; class Lepidosauria; order Squamata; family Viperidae; genus Bothrops; species Bothrops alternatus. Next base: position 1,611,892 of record JARGCV010000693.1, read on the forward strand.
TCCAGCTCATGATCGTCCCAGGGGTGCTTTTTGAAGAGGCAAGTGGACTTTCTTGTTTTTTTTCTTTCTTTGAAGACGTTTTGCTTCTCATCCGAGAAGCTTCTTCAGCTCTGACCGACTTCCATCCTCCACCAGCCAGCCAGAACGGAAGAAGCTCCCCAGATGAGAAGTGAAAGGCCTTCAAAGAAAAACAAGGAAGGCCAGATGCTCCCTGAGCTTCCTTGTTTTCTTGCAGACGTTTCATTACCCAACTAGGTAGCATCATCAGTACTAGAAGGGAGGAGGAGGAGGAGGAGGAGGACGAGGAAGAGGAGAAAGAGGAACAGGAGCAGGAGCAGGAGGAAGAGGAGATGATGATTGTGGGGTCCTTGATGCTCTCTGAGCTGGCTTGTTTTCTTGCAGATGTTTCATTACCCAACTAGGTAGCATCATCAGTGCTAGAAGGAAGGAAGGAAGGAAGGAAGGAAGGAGGAGGAGGAGGAGGAGGAGGAGGAGGAGGAGGAGATGATAGTGGGGTCCTTGATGCTCTCTGAGCTGGCTTGTTTTCTTGCAGACGTTTCATTACCCAACTAGGTAGCATCATCAGTGCTAGAAGGAAGGAAGGAAGGAAGGAAGGAAGGAGGAGGAGGAGGAGGAGGAGGAGGAGGAGGAGGAGGAGATGATAGTGGGGTCCTTGATGCTCTCTGAGCTGGCTTGTTTTCTTGCAGACGTTTCATTACCCAACTAGGTAGCATCATCAGTACTAGAAGGAAGGAAGGAAGGAAGGAAGGAAGGAAGGAAGGAAGGAAGGAAGGAAGGAAGGAAGGAAGGAAGGAAGGAAAGAGGAGCAGGAGATGATTGTGGGGTCCTTGGTGCTCTCTGAGCTTGCTTATTTTCTTGCAGATGTTTCATTACCCAACTAGGTAGCATCATCAGTGCTAGAAGGAAGGAAGGAAGGAAGGAAGGAAGGAAGGAAGGAAGGAAGGAAGGAAGGAAGGAAGGAGGAGGAGGAGGAGGAGGAAGAGGAGGAGGAGGAGGAGGAGGAGGAGGAGGAGGAGATGATTGTGGGGTCCTTGATGCTCTCTGAGCTGGCTTGTTTTCTTGCAGACGTTTCATTACCCAACTAGGTAACATCATTAGTAACAGAATAACAGAGTTGGAAGGGACCGTGGAGGTCTTCTAGTCCAACCCCCTGCTCAAGCAGGAGTGGGGTTTGTTGTCAGTTTATATTCTAGTGGCTTGCCTGTCAGTGTTGGTGGGGGTGGTCTCAGAGAGTCTTTGGCTGAGCTGTTTGCTGTTGGCTTTTGTGGGAGTTTCATCATTGGGGTATGGACTGTATTGGATTGTTGGTCTGACGTGAAACCTACCAGCCAAGCGGTCAAGTCAATTCTGCTGGGACTAATAAGGGGAGGGGTCCTTAATCTCTAATAATCCCTAGTGGGCCGGTCTCCCCACTACAGATAGTCTGCAACTTACAACAGTCCCTTTAGTGACTGTTTGAAGTTATAACGGGAACTGAAAAAAAAGAAGGGGGACGGCCGTTTTTTCACACTTACGGCCGTTGCGGCATCCCCAGGAGCACGTGATCAAAACGGGCCACTGGTTCATACTTACGACGGTTGCCGTGTCCCTTTGCGACCTTTTGGATAAGCAAAGTCCAGGAGGAAGCCGGATTCAACTTCACAACCACGTTACTAATGGAGCGACGGCAAGGACCGACTTAAGAACTGCGGCAAGCAAGGTCGTAACCTGGGGCAAAGTTTCACTTCACCCGTGTTTCGCTTAGCGACAGAAATCCCTGCCTCAATTGTGGTCATAAGTCGAGGACTACGCGAAGCTTCCTCAGTCAGGCTCCCTCCCAGAGACGGAAAAAAGCCATCTGGGAACTGAATAGAGGCAGACGCCACGGGAGGTGGAGATGACTGAGAACGGATGATGGAACGAAACACGGGATGTTCACACTTCACAGCTCCATCTGGAGCCCGATGGTGGCTTGTCGCTTGCTGTGCCACCCAGGGAGAAAATTTGGGTCTTGGTAATTTGGTGTCTGGGGTGTGTGTGAGAAAGAGAGTGTGCTTACAAGTAAGATGCCAGTCAAGATTTGGAGAAGGGGACATTTTTCCTTCTGTCACAGAACTCAGGAGGAAAGAAAGAAGGGAAGAAATAAAAAAGGTTTTTAAAAAGAGATTGGACAACCCGTTTGCCTGGAATGGGACAGGGTTTCCTGCCTGAGCAGGGGGTTGGACTAGAAGACCTCCGAGGCCCCTTCCAACTCTGTTACGCTGTGGATTGTCTCCAGAAGTTGTGGGTGCTCCGTCACTGGAGGCTTTTAAGAAGAGACTAGACAGTCATTTGTCTGGAATGGGATAGGGTTTTCTGCCTGAACAAGGGGTTGGACTAGATGACCTCCAAGGTCCCTTCCAACTCTGTTATTTTGTTAAGATACTCTAACTCAGGGGTTCCCAACTGGGGGTGCTTGCACCCCCTGGGGGTTGCGAGATGATATTCTAGGGGGTGTGAAAACATGGGTTTTCAAAATTAGAGTGTATATGCATCATCGTTGCCATTAGTTCGAACTTTTGTTAAGGGGTGCGAGAATATATCAGAAGCTATTTAGGGGTGCTGGGTATAGAAAAGGTTGGGGGCTGCTGCAAATGAGCAAAGCATTTCTTGGAAGACTAACAAGTCAGTATTGATTCTGCTTGAACCCTGCCAGTTCTAATCCCATCTTTGCAGAAGGCTGTTCCAGCTTCAGCAGATGCATGATTCAGCAGCAAGCAGAGACTGGTGGCCATCCAGATGTTGCTGGATTTATGTCCAACAACCTCTGCACAGAGAACAGGTTTCACACTCAGTGCCATAGACAATGAGTCCCTTAAGAGAAAAAAAATCAGTCTGGTTTAACAACAGTCCCAACTAGACAGCTATCATCATCACTATCTTGGTTGATCTCAAAAGGCTAAGCATGGAACATCTGCTAGAAAACCACCAAGCTCAGAAGGCACCAGGAAGTCCACAGAGTTCAAATATTCTCTCCTGTGGGGTCATTTGGGTTGCCAAGAGGTCAATGTTAACTATCAGCCTTGTAGTCACCACAGCAGATGACTTGAGAATTCAAGCAGCGGTAAAGGCAATCTTAACATGATGCTCATTAGGCAATTAACCCCTTTCTGGGTCATGAAACTCTTGCTATCCACTGTGGTGAACAGGAAGCAGGAAGCACATCAAGACATCCAAAGCAGAAGAGCACATCACGGCATTGCATGAAGTTGCTACTGGGGTGAGCATTGGAGATACAGGAAGGACCTGGATCTAAGACCAATAGATGGGAGTCAACTCAAGTCTACCTCCTGTTAACACACCATTCAGACGTGCTTAGAACAAAGTCCAAGGAGCTATCATGGGCTAGGGGTGACCTGTTAGCAGTGTTCCAATATCTGAGGGGCTGCCACGAAGAAGAAGAGGAGGTCAAACTATTCTCCAAGTCACCAGAAGGCAAGACAAGAAACAATGGATGGAAACTGATCAAAGAGAGAAGCAACCTGGAATTAAGGAGAAACTTCCTAACAGTGAGAACAATTAACCAGTGGGACAGATGTTGCCTCCAGACATCGTGGGTGCTCCATCAAGGAGATGACCAGCCTAGAATTAAGAAGTTTCCTGAAAGTTAGAACAATTAATCAGTGGAATGGCTGTCCTCCAGAAATTGTGGGTGCTCCAACACTGGAGGTTTTTAAGAAAAGATGGGACAACACTTAAGAACATAAGAACATAAGAAGAGCCATGCTGAATCAGGCCAAAGCCCATCGAGTCCAGCATTCTGTGTCACACAGTGGCCCACCAATTGTACATGGGGATCTTGAGCAGAAAGAGAAGGCAAAACCCTCCCTTTCCCTTGACCCCCAACAAATGGGACTCAAGGGAATCCTGCCTGCCTCAACCAACATAGAGGCGGCACATGGACATCTGTTTTAATAACCACCGATACACTTTGCATCCATGAATCTATCTAGCCCTGCCTTGAAGCTGTCAAGGCAGCTTCCTCTGGAATGGTGTAGGGTCTCCTGCCTGAGCAGGGGGTTGGACTAGAAGACCCCCCCCAAGGTCGCTTCCAACTCTGTTGTTCTGTTATCAAACAACTTTCCACCCAGCTGAATTTTTGGCACATGCTTCCGGATGCAAAACACCAATGTGGCTGGAGAGTGTAAGGAGAAAACAACAACAACAACACAGACAAAGTGTCTTTCATCTTATCCACTCTCTGTTCACAGAACGGGCTAGGAAGTCTCTACTGATGCCAAAGGCCAAGATCCCTTAAAGGCCTCGGTGTTTCTTGCACCCTCCTTTATTTTACTAGCAGCAGCACCTCCCCTCCCCCAACAGGCGTGGAGGAAAGGAGCCCCTCCCTCTTGCTCCTAAGGGGTTCATCTCCCCCTCCCTTCAAAGAGAGAGAGAGAGAGAGAGAGAGAGAGAGAGAGAGAGAGAGAGAGAGAGAGAGAGAGAGAGAGAGAGAGAGAGAGAGAGAGAGAGAGAAGAATACACCAGCAGGGGTAAGCAACGATTCCCTTTTTCACCCTGTCCCTTTTTACGTCAGAGCGCATCGTTGTGATGGGCCACAAAGATGTTTGATGAAGGTATGTGTGTGTGTGGGGGGGATTATTGGTGGGGGTGGGGAGGTGGGGGAGGGGAAGACTGAGCAGGCTGGAGGGGGTCAGGAGACGGAAAAGAGCAGAAGAAGAAACAGGAAGGGGGTAAGCAGGGATTTCTCGATTTCTCTGCAAGAAAGCAGGCTGCCTTCTTTGAAAGGACAAAAAAAACAACAACAACAACACAAAAACACAACCCCACATGTCACTTCTTTCGAAGAAAAGGCTGGGGGCTCCCTCCCTCTCTCTTTTTGTCCCTGCAGGTTGTGTGCTCCAGCTGCAGTGGGTTCTGTAGCGCTTCCCTCTCGTCCTGCATGCGCTACCCGGCCCGACGCTGGCAAACCTGGATCCCACCACCAATGGTTAGTTTAAGGCTTCTGCCTGGCTTAAACTCCCCCCCCTCCATTTCCAGCTCAGCAAAGATGCTGCATCAAAGCACCAGCTGAAAGACCAGGAGAAGAGAGAGACTGAGCCCTGATTTCCTCTTCTCCCCACCCCCTCCCCATTTTACGGCACAGCTTGATACTGTATATGCACGACAACTTGGGGGTGGGTGGGCTGAAGTCCTGCTCGTAGGACGATGATGGTTACGTTCACAAGCAATTCCTCTGCTGGGTTGGTGGGTTTGCATTTTTTTATTTCTTTCTAATTTCCAAAAGGCAGACGGGGGTGTGGGGGGGTGAGATTGGCACCCAAAATTTACAGCTCCCAAAAGGCGGGGGGGGGGGAGAAGGAAAGAACGAAAAAGAAAGAAAAAAAAGAAAGAAAGCAGTTCAGGAGTGGGGACCTCCTATCTCCCCAACCTTTCGCCTCTGTTCAGCCCCCTTTCCTTAGGGTCGTCCTCATTTGCTCCTGCTTAACGCTGCTCGATTCGCTTGGATGGGGATGTGGGGGGGGGGACCGTTGCATGCCGAGAGGCTGCTGGCAGCCGTGGTACCTGTGTCCCCTCTCGCTCCCCACGGATCCCAGCCGCCGGACAGGCAACAGGGGGCTGACGCCGGGCACATCTTCCGTGGTTGCCAAGGGAGGGATGGTTTTCTGTTGCGTGTGGGTGTCGGAGGGGGACTTCTTCAGCTTTGATCTGGCCATCTTCTTATAGAGGTGAGGTTCCCTGGAGAACCAGGAAGGTCCTCGGGATACTTCTCTCCTCCCTGGGTCGGCTTTCACTCATCGCAATCCCGGGCGGTTGGCTTCAGCAATGGAGGCATGGACCATCTTCTCTCTTCCCAGCTCTCCAACACACACATACACCTCCAGACATCCACACACACCCCCAACACAGCTGCGCAGTGGAACAACCCTCCTCTTGGAGAGTTGTCATGCTAGTGAAGAAGGCAAAGCTGCATCGCTGTCCGTGCAGTTGAGCTGCGAAGAGGCAACAAAGCTTCTGGAGGATCAGCAGATTCTTGCACATGATCAGTGACAGGAATGGGCAACGTTCCTGGGATTCCTTCCTTCCTTTCTTTTTTCTTCCTTCCTTTCCTCTTTTCTTCCTTCCTTCCTTCCTTCCTCCCTCCCTTCCTTTCCTTTCTTCCTTTCTTTCTTTCTTTCTCTCCTGCAAAGTCTGATTGGAATAAGCTTGCAGTGGCTGGCAGATGGTCCTTTAACCCACGCATGCCAACAGCCCACAAACCAAACCACTTGCCTCACCCTCTCGATGAAATATTTAGCAGAGCCCTGCGGCTTATGAATTCTTTAAAATGATTCTAGAAGGCTGAGTTAAGAGGGCTTTCTTATAAAGTGGTGTTCCCCTTCTTGGTGGCATTTTCCATGCTGGCTCAGGAATTCTGGGAGTTGAAGTCCACGAGCCATAAAAGAGCCAAGGTTGCCTACCCCTGCCCTAGACCCTTCTCTTTTGTCTATGAGTGTGAAACAATACACAATAAAAAAAATTAAGGGCATACCAAAACACCAATCAAAGCTGAGTCTAATTAAGCTGAGCATGTTTTGTGTTGGCTCTTTAGCATAGCTGGGAAACACGCCGCGTGAATACAGCGATACAGATGAAACATTAAGCCATGAACCAGAAAGTGCCCAGAGCATCATGACTCAACGCTGGACCAAAATCCAAAGAAGTAAACAAAAAAAAATGATGTTCAGCACCACGGATAGCAGTCGCATATCTGTAAATTGGGTTTTGTTGTTGTTTTTTGACATTTGAGAGGAAGGGGAAAGTTCTTAGACTCATAGGACCTTGGAGGTCTTCTAGTCCAACTGCCTACTCAAGGCATGAGACTTTATACTATCCCAGACAAATGATTGTCCAGGCTTGACAACTTCATAAGGTTTCGTTTCTCTTTTTGGCAAATGGTTGGCTTGTGTGTGTGTGTGTGTGTGTGTGTGTGTGTGTGTGTGTGTGTGTATTCTGTCTATCTGTGTACTTCTCCCATGTGGTTTCACTTTCATGGGCCTCTCTAGGCATCCATCTTGATTTGGAAGGAAGTAAAATTTGTCATCCTTGCTGTCAGGGTCTGGTGCAGTGAAGCACTCACAACTCCGGGAGGGAAGCTGTTCCATTCATTAATTGTTGTCACTGTCAGGAAATTCCTCTTTATTTCCATTTTGGATATTCTTCTGGTGAGCTGCCACCCACTGCTTCTGGTACTGCCCTCGGGTCCTCTGGAGAATAATTGAGGCCCTCTTTCTTGTGATAAGTCTTTCAAGAATTGGAAAATACTTCTGTCATAGGTATATCCATCAGTTAACCCCAAGAAGGGGGGGATAGGTTTAGCATCAATCTAATACTGCATAGTGTTCAACTAAATGCACCAGACCCTAATAGCAAGCTTGACAAATTTTATTTCCTTCCAAATCAAGATGGATGCCTAGAGAGGCCCGTGAAAGTGAAACCACATGGGATAAGTACGCAGATAGACAGGTGAAAATATATATACATATATAGAAGCCAACGATTTGTCAAAAAGAGAAATGAAGCCCCCCCCTAACATTTTTAGCAACCCAAGCTTTCTTAGTCAGCCCACAAAAGATATTTTTATTCCCCCTTCTAGATTAGAGTCAACAAACCCAATTCAGGTGCTCAGAATGACATGTCTGGAATGAGTGAAGAATGACATGCCAGATTAAAAATGGATGAACCTCAGCTGTCCTTTTTGAGTCAACGTCTATTCAGATGCTGAAATGTGTTCAGAAACAGATGTGTCCCCTTTCTTCCAGGAACTTTCTGAAATTCCACAGCTGGGTTGCACCCAAGCAACTGAAGTAGGCTGAAAGAGGTTGGGCAATGGTGATTCAGCTTGTGGTAAGAAAGCATATGGTGAGCCTGATTGTGTTTCTCCTCTGGACTACCTCAAAGGGCTAACAAAGAGATCCTCATGGTTCCGATAGATGAAACCCATCAAAGAACTTCAAGGCAAGAATTCTTCCTCAAAGAACATTTTATTCAGGAAACAAAGTATCGGCACTACACAGTTGAACCCAAAACTAGATTCCCTTCCCCCAGATACAAAGTAACAAGTTGTAATTCCCACCCCCTGGAAGCAGTCATAAATCACATTCTCCAATTAGCCTGAAGCGTGGGGTCCCTCTCCAGCTCCTCAGCCCGCCAAAACGTTATCGGTTTGTGTCCTTGAGTTCTCACGAAGCTGCATTATTGTTACGGCTACTTGAGCTCAAGCATTCAGCCCATCCCCCCTTTCTACATCTGATTCATAAACAGCAGAAAAAGCAAGCTCTAAACAGAGTAAAAATGGCTGCAATTTCCCTCAGTTGTCAGAGCAGGAACATCCATTGTCACAGTGTTGACAGAGATATCTTCTCCCTTTCACATACCTCTTGTTCTCACTTGGCTACATTGAGACAGAACATCTCTGAGATTACCTTGTGTTTCAACACCAGCTGCGACACTGGCTGTTACCAGTTTTGTATTCCAATGGAAAGAGCTGTTCCAGATGTTGCCAAGCTTTGTCTCCAAGCCACCAGCATCTCAGGTGGACAAGGGGAACTGCAGTTCAGCAACATCTGGAGGTCTACTGGTTCTCCAGCCTTTATTGGAAACAAGCTCCCTTGGGCTCAGGCCCAGCATGCAAGAAGCATTGATTTCCATTTTTTTAAATTATTATTCTGTATGGACAGCTCAGTTTTCTCTCCAGATTTTCTCAGTCTTCACAAGTTGGACCCACCACACTGTTCAGCACTGGCTCAAGCAATAACAGGAGCGAGCAGCTTCATATTGCTGGGGCCTTTAAGGTAGACCAAACCTGACAACATGTTGTTCTTTTTTTATTCCTTGCCTTAACAGCAAGCGACTCTTTGCATCCGCCAAAGGTTTGCCTCTCTGTTCAATTTTCTTGCCAAGCTGCAGAATGTATAGCTCCTTCAAGCTGTGAGATGAAGCAGCCATTCCTCTCGCTACCAAGAGCAATTAAAAACCCAGGCAGAAGCTGTCTCCAGTGGAAAAGTTATTAATGTTGCATGTATCTGTATGTCAGGAAAAATTAAGCAGGGAGAAGATTAAAAGGCTACCCTGGGATTATAGGGTGGGCCACGCTGAGAAAAAAAAAGGCTTATTATCCAAGTTAGAAATCAGAAGTAATTGTAGAGGTATGGGCCCACTTGTTCATTTCTGCCACTAAAGGTATAAGACATTATACATTCCGATTAGAGATATACTCCTAAATCTGTTCCTTCAAATTTCTGAATCTCTCTGTTATTAATAGAATAACAGAGTTGGAAGGGACCTTGGGAGGTCTTCTAGTCCACCCCCCTGCTCAAGCAGGAAACTCTATACCATTCTGGACAAATGGCTGTCCGGTCTCTTCTTAAAAGCCTCCAGTGTTGGAGCACCCACAATTACTGAAGGCAAGTTGTCCCACTGATGAACAGAATTACAGAATAATGTTGGAAGGGACCTTGGAGGTCATCTAGTCCGACCCCCTGCTCAGGCAGGAAAACCCTATTCCATTTCAGACCAATGGCTGTCCGGTCTCTTCTTAAAAGCCTCCAGTGTTGGAGCATTCACCGCTTCTGGAGGCAGGCAGTTCCACTGGTTAATTGTTCTCACTGTCAGGAAGTTTCTCCTTAGTTGTTGTTGTTTTTTAATAAGCACTAATGTTCTCTTTTCTTTCCTCTCTTTGACAACTGCAATGTTATATATATATAAAATATATAAAATATAAAATTGTTGACAAAGAAATAAGGGATTTCTGAGATAGCTATTTCGAGTTATTTAACTCTCTTTAGTCAGAACTCACCCTTTCGGGATTCGAACCTGGGCAGTCTGCACACTAGGCAGATGCTTAAACCTCTAAGCCACAGGCTCTCTCCCGCTTTGTCAGTAGTCAGGGAGTAAGGATATGTGTCAAGTGTTTATTTTTTTTTTTTTTAGATTGCACCCTGTAAACCGAAATATGGGAGGAAGGAATCATTCTTTCCTTTTGCTTGTTTCAGCTCAACCCAGAGCCATCTTGCAAGCACAAATATATATATATATATATATGTTGTTTTAAAATTGTTGACAAAGAAATAAGGGATTTCTGATATAGCCATTTCAAGTTTCTTAACTCTCTTCAGTCAGAACTCACCCTTCCGGGATTCGAACCTGGGCAGTCTGCATGCTAAGCAGATGCTTTAACCTATTGAGCCACAAGTTCTCTCCCGCTTTGTCAGTAGTCAGGGAGTAAGGATATGTGTCAAGTGTTTATTTTTTTTTTTAGATTGCACCCTGTAAACCCAAATATGGGAGGAAGGAATCATTCTTTCCTTTTGCTTGTTTCAGCTCAACCCAGAGCCATCTTGCAAGCACAAATATATATATAACTTGCCCAATGCGTGCATTTTTTTTTTCATCCGATGCTTGAGCAGAAAACGTTGCACGCTTCAGAAAAGGGGGCAATTGGAAGGAGATTTCAGTTCCAAATCTCCAATCGCTCTTTGAAGTGCAAATTGACTCACTTCTCTTCAAAGGCAAACCAAAAAAAGGTTCTTCATCGCCCTTAATTAGCCATGTAATTCCCTACCAATTAGGGGTAGCCCCCCAAAAAACCTCAACAAAATAGCCCCCAAGTGTATCGCCTTTCTGGAATCGGTGGGCGCTTCCATTGCAGAAAGTCCTCGACTTACAACAGTCCATTTAGTGACTTATGACCCTTTTTCACACTTATGGCCGTTGCAGCATCCCCGGGGTCAGGTGATTTACCTTCGGATGCTTGACAACTGACTCCTATTTACGACCGTTGAAACTTAACGTTCGCTTAGCAAAGGTGGCAGGGAAAGCCGTAAAGCGGGTCAAAACACACTCAAGCAATCTCTCATAAATTCTGGGGTCCCTTGCGGGTCGTAAGGCAAGGACTACCTGTGTTTTACAACATCCACCGGAGGGGAAGGAGGGCAAAAAAAAAAATCATTACAAATACGCCACGTTAACCAATTTGTTTGTGAAATTATCCCCGGTTGGAGCGAAACCCGTCCGCATGGTTGAGGCTGTGAAAATCCTCTGTTCCAAGCTGATTTGTGATCTGGAGAGACGGTAAACAATGGCCAGTTGCCAGCGGCTCCCTCCAAGCACTGTGGCTAAAGATTTCCCCCCAAATCCCAGGCCAACAAACAGACAAAGCAACTTCAGCGCACCAATCAGTCTAATGAATGTTTCCCACCAGTCTATCCGCCCTTCCTTGGCCTCCTGTCAGGTGCCAGGATCGCAAGCCAGAGGCTGAACTGGGCAGAAGAAGAAATCTGGAAGAAAGGGCAGAGAGGCCAAATGAGGTCATGGAGAACCAAGAAGGGAAGAGAAAGAGGGGGAGAGGGGGAGAGAGGGGGGAAAAAAACCCCAGGAGTTATTCACCAACAACATGCTAGGCAAAAGGCAACTGGGCTTTTGCCTTTTCTTGAAGACGTTTCACTGCTCATCCAGGAAAAGCTTCCTGAGGTTTTCACGTCTTCAAGAGAAAACAAAGTCCAGTCGCCTTTTGCAAAAGCACCTTGTGGGACAACCAGCATTTTCCTTTTTTTCTTTTCTTTTTTTATGGGAGGGAGGGAGGGAGGGAGGGAAAAATAGGTTGAATGGGAGGGAGGGAGGAAGGAAAGAAGGAAGGAAGGAAGGAAGGAAGGAAGGGAAAAATAGGTTGAAAGGGTGGGAGGGAGGGAGGAAAGAAAGAAAGAAGGAAGGAAGGAAGGAAGGAAGGAAGGAAGGAAGGAAGGAAGGAAGGAAGGAAGGAAGGAAGGAAGGAAGGAAGGAAGGAAGGAAAAATATGTTGAAAGGGTGGGAGGGAGGGAAGGAGGGAGGAAGGAAGGAAGGAAGGAAGGAAGGAAGAGAAAAATAGGTTGAAAGGGTGGGAGGGAGGAAGGAAGGAAGGAAGGAAAGAAGGAAGGAAAGAAAGAAAGAAGGAAGGAAGGAAGGAAGGAAGGAAGGAAGGAAGGAAGGAAGGAAGGGAAAATAGGTTGAAAGGGTGGGAGGGAGGAAGGAAAGAAGGAAGGAAGGAAGGAAAGAAGGAAGGAAGGAAGGGAAAAATAGGTTGAAATGGTGGGAGGGAGGGAGGGAGGGAGGGAGGGAGGAAGGAAGGAAGGAAGGAAGGAAGGAAGGAAGGAAGGAAGGAAGGAGGGAGGGAGGGACAACCAGCATTTTCAATGAACCTCAAAAAGACAAATGCTTTCACCATCCTGGGAATGAAAAGAGTTGGAATTGTGGCTTCCATGCTTGCAATAATAAAGATTGGAAGCCATCACTCAGGACCACGGAATTTCATAGCTTCACTGCATCAGCAAGATGACCTGGTTGGACCTCAGACAGAGAAATAAGATCGTATTTTCTTCCAGGGAAGAACCCGGGGGAATATTCATAAGGTGTAGCTCTCAACCATGATCATTTTCCTAGCTCATCCGGAGAAATCAAAAGAAAAAAGACAGGGAGTTTAAAACCCGGCTTGCTGAGAAACCAAGGAGTAGAGAGCCAAGCTCAAAAGCATAATGGTTTTGAGTGAGTCAGCAACTCCCTGGTGTATTTTTGAAGAGGCCCAGCAGCTAAAGGGAGCCAAAAAGTGTGTGTGTGTGGGGGGGGGAGATTATTGGTGGGGTTTTCAAAACTCAGCTTAGGAACTACAGGGGAAGAAAAAGGGGTGAATCTGAAAATCACTCCAAGTTTTACAAAAGGAATGGTTTGATGTAGATAGGTAAATGGAATGTGGAATTTTGTAATGTAAGTAAAGAGTTGTGGAAGGAAGGAAGGAAGGAAGGAAGGAAGGAAGGAAGGAAGGAAGGAAGGAAGGAAGGAAGGAAGGAAGGAAAAGAAAGAAGGCAGGGAGGGAGAGTGGGAGGGAGGGAAGAAAGAAGGAAGGAAGGAAGGAAGGAAGGAAGGGAGGGAGGAAGGAAAGAAGGAAGGGAGGAAGGGAGGAAGGGAGGGAGGGAGGGAAGGAGGAAGGAAAGAAGGGAGGGAGGGAGGGAAGGAGGGAGGGAAGAAAGAAGGAATGGAGGGAGGGAGGAAAGAAGGGAGGGAGGGAGGAAAGAAGGAAGGGAGGGAGGAAGGGAGGGAAGAAAGAAGGGAGGGAGGGAGGGAGGGAGGAAAGAAGGAAAGAAGGAAAGAAAGAAAGAAAGAAAGAAAGAAAGAAAGAAAGAAAGAAAGAAAGAAAAGAAAGAAAGAAAAGAAAGAAGAGACTTACTTCTTGATGGCCTAGAAGGGGAAAATCATTGACTCTCCAAATGTTGCTGAGGGCAACTCCTAGCATCCTTCAGCACTGGACCCTGCTGCCTATGGTTGCCGAGAATTATAATTCACCAACATCTGGAAGGCCACAGCTTTTTGCCACCTGTGCTAAATCCCTCCTTATCACAACAGTCCCTTCCTCTTTTCCAGCCTTCCTCAACCTGAACCCCCTTCCACGTGCACCAAACTCAAACTCTGATGGCCTCCTGCCGATATGGCCATACAGTTCAAGGACCCAACATTTGCACACAACAGATATAAAATAGGACTTTGGAGAGAAGGGTAGACTATGAGAAGCTGCTAGATCTTTTGATAATCTGCAGGAGGTTACTACATGGGCTCCAGTCTCCTCTACCCCGTGGTGTTTAGATCACATTTCCCATCTTCCCCAGCCAGCAATGGCAACGGGCGAGAAGGAGAAACCTGGACGGTTGATCCAAAACTGAGTCAGATTTCAACTCTGATTTAAAATCCCCTTGATTCCAAGTTTGAGGACTTTCCTCCTTGACACAGAGCATCGGCAGGGGGGAACATTGATTCTTTTTTTTTTTTTTACAGTTTTGTGCACTGGTGAGATAATAACACAGGGATTCCCTGGGCAAAATGGCTTCCTTCTCTGTCCCGCTGGGAAATTGCAAGAATTCATTAAAGCCTTTGAACTCCATTTAATTGAACTGTTGTAACGTGGCTCGCCCAACCCATAATCCACGATTTTAACCAGGGCAGCCATGAACAAAAACAGAGAGGACATTTTTACATTTTCTGTCTCCTTAAATCAGAAGCCGATTCATACGCCAAGGGCAAGACTGGGGGTTAATCCTTCCTTTTTTCCCAACTTGATGCTACTATAATGCCAGCTATCGCCTATTCAGATAGATTAGGAATTCTGGCTTAATACAGATCAGGTTTATGATCTTACGCTACAATGACCGCCCGTTCTAAAGCTGCCACTTGGTTTTTAATTTAATTATTTGCTTTCTTGCTTTCGCTCTTGAATTTTGCTCGGCAAAGCAAAGTTATAAACTAAACACAGCTGCCTTCGATTACAAGGGACTAAATTCACAATTGCATTTCAATTACAATTGTACAATGAACAGTTGAGGGAACGGTTGAGTCTAACAAAGAGAAGGACTATGGGTGACATGACAGCATCTTCCAAGACTTCAAGGTCTGTCACAGGGAGGAGAGGGACCTATTCTCCAAAGTAATGGATGAAGCTCCTCAGAGGGAGATCCAACCTAGAATTAAGGAGAAACTTCCTGACAGTGAGGACAATTCATCAGTGGAATGGAAGTTGTCTCCAGAAATTGTGGATGCTCCATCACTGGAGGTTTTCAAGAAGAGACTGGACAGCCACTTGTCTGAAATGGTATAGGGTGTCCTTCTTGGATTAGAAGACTCCACGGTCCTTTCCAACCTATTATTCTATGTTCCTTCACTGTCTCCATCCATCATATCCAATAACCAGTTTTGTACAAGGCCAGCTTGTTCTTCAAGTCACTCCTCCCAAGTTCACAGGAGGAGAAGGTGGCAAATTGAGTTCCTCTTCATCACCATGCCAAAGGCACAAATTCTGAAACGATCTTCAGACGACCCCAGTCTGTCGTCGTGTAAGAAATAGCACTGCTGCCCCCCAAATGTAATTATACTGTCTTCAACTACAAGGAGCTCAGCCCTTGCAAGGTCCTCGCTGTTGCTGCTGCCAGTTTCAAACTCAACCGTTTCTACAAGCTCAGAGAGGAGATTGATCCACAGCAGATTCTTTGGCTGACAATCTACAATATGCGCCAATGGCTCCCGGCAGCCACGGAGCCAAGGGTTGGTTGGTTGGTCTCTCTCTCTCTCTCTCTCTCTCTCTCTCTCTCTCTCTCTCTCTCTCTCTCTCTCTCTCTCTCTCTCTCTCTCTCTCTCTCTCTCTGTGTGTGTGTGTTTAGGATTAAGAAAAATCAGGATAGGGACCGGCAACTCAGACATTGCAAGGGTGTCCCCTAGTGGTGCTCTTTCCAAGTTTCCAAGGAGCAAACAGAAACTGCTTTTTGTTCCTCTCTGCAATCTTCCCAAGAAGGTTTTTTTTGGGGGGGTCCCCCTCAAAAAAAGTTCTAAGGGCAACTCAAGCAGAACAAAACAAACAAAAAATCTTTGATTGCTTGGGGAGAGCAGAGTTTTTGCTCAGGGTAAAAAAAAAAATATCACAGAAATGGGCACGAGTTAGAATCTTGATTGGTACATCTCCCTGCAAACTAAGGCGCAGTGGACAATTCCACCCCATGAAAAAAGCCATCGCAGTCCTAGACGGCATTAACAGAGGGAAGATCACGTGAAGTGCTGATA
>JARGCV010000693.1:1632500-1647500 GCA_034064705.1 Bothrops alternatus
ACTTTGGAAGATGGAACAGAATGCCTCTGAACATGGGCCGTGTGCAAGAATTTATTTCCAGTGACCAAAATGAGCTCATCTTTCTCTACACAAACACACAGACAGACACAATCTTCTTTTGTTTGTTTTTAAGGGCAGCCTAATTTAGAAAGAGAGGTTTTCAAACGTGGGGCCTGGATTTTGTGAAAGAAAAATTCTTAGGGATCCACATTAGATCCCAGTATGAGCCGAGTCTTCTGCTATACCTGGAAGGAACAGTAGGGTTGTATGCTATGTTCTACGGTAGGATGATTGTTTAGCAATAGGATCTTTGGTTTAATGTTGACCACATTAATATGGAACCAGATAAGAGAAACACCAATCAAACAAAGTGTAACAGGAGTATAGTTGAGGCTAGACGCGAGGGGTGGGAAAAAGGCTTACTAATTCAGACGTTTTCAGTGACTAATACCTAGTATTGTATATCAGGTGCCATGATGATTGCTGCACAATATGTTTTTTTTATGTTCAATGTTGATTGTTTTAATAAAAGAATTTTATATTTACAAAAAAAAATAATTTTTCAAAAACCCTTCCTCCACAGCTGCGCAGTTAAAATTGTTAGGGATCATAAAAGACTGTACCACCATAGAGACGAACTTAATTTTGAACTTGATCACAGCAGCGAGACTGTTGGTGGGACAATACTGGAAGAAGCCAGAATTACCATCTATTGAAGAATGGACTTTGAAAGTCATAAATTTGGTAGGAATTGGGGGGGAAAGAGAAAGAAACTTTTTTTCCTCTATGTTATGCATCCTCTCTAGAATCTTTGCTTCAAAAAAAAAAAGGACAACCAAATGTTCTAAACCAGTGGTTCTCAACCTATGGGTCGCGACCCCATTTGGGGTCGAACGACCGTTTCGTGGGGGTCGCCGGACACCGCGGTCCGCCATTTTGTTTTTGTTTTTTTGAATTTTTTTAAACTTTTTAAAAAATTTTTAAATTTTTTTTTATTTTTTTCGGCGTGTGCGCGCCGCGCATGCGCGGATCGGCCCATCGTGTGTGCGTGCCGCACATGCGCGGATCCGCCCGTCGCGGTCCGCCATTTTGTTTTTGTTTTTTTGAATTTTTTTGAATTTTTTTTATTTTGTTTTTTATTTTTTTTCGGCATGCGCGCGTCACGCATGCATGGATCAGCCCATTACGTGCGTGCACTGCGCATGCGTGGATCCGCCCGTCGCAGTCCGCCATTTTGGGGGTTTTTTTGAATTTTTTTTATTTTTTTTAATTTTTTTTTGGGTGCGCGCGTGCCGCGCTTGCGTGGATCGGCCCGTCACATGCGCGCCACGCATGCACGGATCCGCCCATCACGGTCCGCCATTTTGGTTTTTTTATTTATTTTGTTTTTTTATTTTTTTATATATTTTTTTCGGCGCGTGCGCCCCGCGCATGCGCGGATCAGCCCGGGTCGGGGTCGCGGTGCACATGGGCAGGGCAAGTGGGGTCTCAACCTGAAAAAGGTTGAGAACCACTGTTCTAAACACAGATGGAGCTGGTTAGTTTTTTTTTTTTCTACAATTTTCCCCAAAGGTTAACAGTACAAAGAAAATAAGACTTTAAAAACTGGCAATTATTAGACACTCTGGAAAAGAATGCAATCAGAAGAAGTGATTAAATTTCTCACTGCTGCCGGTACAAAAATGACCCTGGGGCCTTGTGAGAAGTTTGATATAAAAATATATTTTATTCTTTATACTGTTTCCACCTTCCCTTGGAATATTAACAGAGTCCACAGTGGTCTGAGAATCAGCATCGCCCCTAGATACATTGAAAATTAGCAAACTTCCTCAACCCCCCCCCCCAAATAGGTTACCCAGATCGAATAAATCAAACGATAAAGTCTGCAAACAAAAAAAACAGAATAAATTAAATTAGGTGACCGGTTCCACGGAGAGAGGTTTTTTCCGTGGGCGTGGTTTTACGTGCTGCCTGCATCCCACGGATGAGGCTTTTCCTGTTTCCGCGGACTGGTTGCTGGCCTGCTGCGGACCAGGGCCAGTCCACAGACTGGGGGCTGGGGTACCCCTGCCCTAAAGTATGCATTCTTCCTCTTATTTTACGTTAGGGCAACACCTTTAGCTGGTAAGGCAAACTTCTTGGATCAAATGTTCAATTCTGAAAAACGCTAGCATCCTTTTACTTTTATTTTCTCTCTCCTCTTTCTCCTTCCCATTGTAAATAGAAATATATATTTTTTTTTTAAAAAAAGGAACACCCAGGTCTCTTCCTTTTGAAGAGCCACGAAGATTCCTCCCACTCAGCACAGCCAGGGATACAAATAGTTCTAATTATTGCACTCTAAACTAATCACCGCTGTGTTCCCTTTT
Organism: Bothrops alternatus; assembly: GCA_034064705.1. Lineage (NCBI taxonomy): Eukaryota > Metazoa > Chordata > Lepidosauria > Squamata > Viperidae > Bothrops > Bothrops alternatus. The sequence goes on from JARGCV010000693.1 coordinate 1,634,870, forward strand.
TAAAGAGTATCACTCTGGATTGCAAGGGAGCCTCAGCATAGCACCACATAAAAATAAAAATAAAAGCCAGAAACCATTCAGACCCTGGGAGAGCATTTAGGAGGGAGAAAAGGGGAAAGGGAAGTTGACACACTGTTGATTGATTCCATCAGGAAGGAGGAGGAGAAGGAGAAGGAGAAGGAGAAGGAGAAGGAGAAGGAGAAGGAGAAGGAGAAGGAGAAGGAGAAGGAGAAGGAGAAGGAGAAGGAGAAGGAGAAGGAGAAGGAGAAGGAGAAGGAGGAAGATTGAATTGAAATTTAAGTAGATCACAGATAGATGATAAGGAGAAGATATATGAGGAGGAGGAGAAGGAAGAGGAGAAATAGATAGATAAGGAGGAGAAGATAGATGAAAAGGAGGAGGAGGGGAAGAAGAAGAAGGAGGAGGAGGAGGAAGAGGAGAAGTAGACAGATAAGGAGGAGAAGAGAGATGAAAAGGAGGAGGAGGGGAAGAAGAAGAAGGAGGAGGAGGAGGAAGAAGGAGGGAGGAGGAAGGGGGGAGGAGGAGGAGGAGGAGGAGGAGGAGGAGATGATTGCCACGATGTAAAAATATATGTTGAGGCTCTAGGAAGAGTACAGAGCAATGCTATAAAGATGATTAGGGGGACTGGAGGCTGAAAACATATGAAGAACAGTGGCAGAAATTGGGTGCGTCTAGTTTAATGAAAAGAAAGAGTAGGAATGACATGATAGGACTGTTCCAAATTTGAGGGACTGTCACAAAGAAGTGTGGGTGTGGGTGTCAACCTATTGTCCAAAGTATCTGAACGCAGAATAGGAAGCAATGGATGGAAACTCATCAAAGAGAGGTCCAATCTAGAAACTAAGGAGAAACTTCCTAACAGTGGGGACAATCAATCAGCGGAACAGCTTGCCACCAGAAGCCGTAGGTGCTCCAACACTGGAGGCTTTTAAGAAGAGACTGGAGAGTCACTTGTCTGGAATGGTAGAGGGTCTTCTGCTTGAGCAGGGGGTTGGACTAGAAAGCCTCGAAAGATCCCTTCCAACTCTGTTATTCTGTTAAGCATTAGAAGGAGTCACAGATGATTGCAAGTCAATCGGAACAAAAATTTCACCACTATTATTGCTGTTTGCTTTAACTCGAGTTGTTCCCGCCCCACCAGAGCTCATTTGCAGCTAAGCAACAGTAGGTTCCCAGTTCGCTCGTAATTCCAAAGACGCTTTCACAAATCATAGAAAATTGGACGTGGAGGTGGAACAAGAAAGAGAAAAGTGGCTTCGGGTCAACCGCAATGCATTGTCTCCAACTCATCCAGGCTGTTTTCAAACTAAGAATTCAAACCAAGAATTCCAACTGATGTTTTGCTGAGAAAGGGCTCAGCTGACACAGCCATCAACGCTGAGAAATTAATCCGTTCTGTTTGCACACAGCGAAGCATGCGTGCCTTAAAACCAGGACCACATGGCCCTCAGGGGAAATTGGAGCTGCATGCCATCTCTTCCAATTCTCGTGAAAGAAAAACTTCTGGATGCCAGCCATTCAAGAGGCATACAAGATAGCATAATCAACGTGCATAATTTCCCCGCAGAATAAATCGCGTAAATAATAAGCTGTAAATAAAGCTGTAAATAACAGCTTCCCCTTAAGGTGCAGGGGATGGGTGGTTTTGCAAAATTCAGAGCAATGTGATTCTGATGGAAGGCAAAAGAAGAGTTTAAAAACCAGGGCTCTTCAAACTCGGCCCTTTTATGACTGGTGGACTTCCACTCCCAGAATTCCCCAGCCAGCATGCCTGACTGAGGAATTCTGGGAGTTGAAGTCCACGAGTCATAAAAGGGCTGAGTTTGAAGACCTCTGGTTTAAACCATGGAGGAAACTGTAAAAGGGATGCCTGGGGAGATTCTCAGTCATCCAGGTCGTAGTTCAAAGGTGCTGGACCCAAGATGGAAGTTTTCACAATCTCAATCGAGAGTCTTGGTTGTAAAAGATGGAAAAGCGATACCCAACTCAGAAGTACGTAGTTATGCTCTGGAATATTTGGGACCTCAGCCAGCATGGACCTTGGCAAAGGATTGGAAGTGTTTTGGCGATGTTTCGACGAAGTCCCATTCGTCATCTTCAGGCTGGTGTTTTCGGCTTCGTGCTTCTAGGAGCAAATGCTAGAAGCACGAAGCCGAAAACACCAGCCTGAAAATGACGAATGGGACTTCGTCGAAACGTTGCCAAGACACTTCCAATTTTACGCGGGAGAAAACCCAAATAACCAAAGACCTACACACACACACACAAACACACACATATATATATACTCCCAATACACAGACCTATACATTAACCCCACTGATTTGCTGTGTGAAACACACAGAGATCCAAACAGTTAAGACCAACATTAACTAAACTTTAAGCAAGGTCTTCTGTCAATCTTCTGGCCCGAGTCACACCAAGTACAAATATGGTTCGGTCTATTTTCCCTTGATACGTCGCATAATGCCAGCTGTGGCGGTTCATAACTAAGTTGATAGCTGAGCAAATTGGGCAAATCCATCACCACTGCACTTTGTTCTTCAAACACAATTAAGCAAACCATGGGGATGGTAGGATGTGTAAACCCTTCCTGTGTAGGCAGGAGGGAGCCCCATTAAGCTCAGCTATGTTTACTTCCCAAAAAGGTTTATAGAAGAACCACATGGGCTACAGTTTTGCTTCAGTACGATTACTTCTGTAAACAGTATTATGTTTTGCGTTTCAAATTGACTTCAATTTGCAACCACTTCCCCCTTTCTTCCACCCCCCCCTCCAAAATCCAAGAGGAATGAGTCATCGGAATGTCCCCCCCAAGGTGTCTAAGCAAGGCGGATAAATCATCCTTGGGCAAAAAAACCACTAGAGAGTAAGTACAGAAAAAGAAGTCTTGGGTAAATTTAAGTCTAGCAATAAGAGTTAGACAGTGCCCTATCTGGATAGTACAATCAGCACCACAAAGCACCAAATAGATCACCAGAACAGGATCCGGACCTCACACCAACCTATGAACAATTACAATCTCCAGTGGACTTTTCCTAGCCTGCCCAGGATCAGCACCATGGAGAGCTCAGCCTATAAATTGCCATTGGCTTTCATGCAATGGAGTTGCGCCCAGAGGTGAAAGGCAGGAATCAGCACCACGGACAGCACCCCATCTTGTTGCCTCGTCCAACACCTTGAGTCCCCAACCTGAACTTCTCACCCTTCACAGCTACACACACACACACACACACATACCCTTCCTTCTCCATCCCATTGTGTCCTCTTACCTGTCCTCGTTTTGGAAGCTCTGGTCCCCCAAGAGCAAGTCTCGAAACCGATAACGAGGTGGCAGGGGAAGCACTTCGGAGTCCAGCTCGTTCATGGTCAAAGAGGAGATGTCCAGGATGACCCCGCTCTTGGTGTTGTTGGTGTTGCTTCCTCCAGCTCTTCCACCGCCTCCTGGGGACGCTTTGAACCTGCAAGGAAAAGAGGAGGCCAGAGAGTGAGAGGTTTGGAGGCAGGTTGTCCTCCCCCCCCCTCCTGCAGTTGGATGCAAACAGAGAAGGGAAATCTCTGCCGGATACTAAGACTGCCTCCACTACAAGAATGGTATTTCCAGGGTGTGGCTTAGGGTCCCCCTTGAGTAGTAGAAAGTATGTTGTCACGTCTCCAAGGGAAGGGCCAGAGCCTATGAACTTCTTTTCCTTGTAGTTTTGAACCTCAATTCTCCCCGTCCTTCAAATCCCTCCTTTTCCCTCCTGAACAGAAATACACACAATCACACCAGCAAACAGCTCTTTACAGCCAACCCTCTTTACGGCCTCCCATGGGGGGAAAAAGGGGGAATATTTTTGGAAGGAAGGAAGGAGGGAGGGAGGGAGGAAGGAAGGAAGGAAGGAAAAATGGAGGGAAGGAAGAAAAGAGATGGGAGGGAGGTAAGGAAAGAGAAGGGATGGAAGAAAGGAAGGAAGGAAGTAAAAAGGAAGGAGGGAGGAAGGGAAGGAAAGAAGAAAGGAAGAAGGGAGGGAGGGAAGGAAGGAAGGAAAGAAAGAAGAAAAGAGATGGGAGTGAGGTAAGAAAAGAGAAGGGATGGAGGAAAATAAGTAAGTAAGTAAAGAAGGAAGGAAGGAAGGAAGGAAAAAGGGAGGGAAGGAAGAAAAGAGATGGGAGGGAGGTAAGGAAAGAGAAGGGATGGAAGAAAGGAAGGAAGGAAGGAAGCAAATAAGGAAGGAGGGAGGGAGGGAGGGAGGGAAGGAAGGAAGGAAGAAGGGAGGGAAGGAAGAAGGGAGGGAAGGAAGAAAGGAGATGGAAAAGCAGAAGGAGAGGGCAGAAGGTTCCTCCATTCTTTTATTCTTTTAAAGTCAACATTTTCTCATCATTTCCCTCCCTGAATTCTGTTCTGTAATTCTACTTTCCTCCTTCAGCAAAAACAGTTGCATTCCTTTTATTTCGCCCTGCAAGACCTACCAAGAGACGATGGGATTTTATAAGCGCAACAGACATTAGTTAATGTACATTCATTTAGTCGGGGCCATGTCTTTATTTCGTCGGGGGTACCAGAATAGAGTACTAAATTCACGCACAAAAAAAAACAACCAGCCTATAAAATGTGGTATCCAAATATAAAATGCCAGCACAGTGAATTATTTTACTGTTTAGTTTCCATGGAAAACTGAGAATTTCTCCTGGGTCTAAATCCATTTCCTCAGCCATGACCTGACTCGCTAAGTTCCTGCAGAGAGCATCTATTTCTCTTTTCCTTACATTTTTTTTTATAGTTCTGTCATTCCTTTGGCTAACCTAAAGAAAAGAAGAAACAGGGGAGACATGATAGCAGTATTCCAGTATTTGAGGGGCAGCCACAAAGAAGAGGGGGTCAAATTATTCTCCAAAGCACCTGAAGGCAGGACAAGAAACAATGGTTGGAAGCTGATCAAGGAGAGAAGCAACCTGGAATGAAGGAGAAACTTCCTAACTGTGAGGACAATTAACCAGTGGAACAGCTTTGCCTTCAGAAATCGTGGGCACTCCATCGCTGGAGGTTTTTAAGAAGAGGCTAGACAGTCAGTTGTCTGAGATGGTGTAGGTTCTCCTGCTTGAGCAGGGGGCTGGACTAGAAGACCTCCAAGGTCCCTTCCAGCTTCTATTCTATTCTATTCTATTCTATTCTATTCTATTCTATTCTATTCTATTCTATTCTATTCTATTCTATTCTATTCTATTCTACTCTATTCTACTCTACTCTCTATTCTATTCTATTCTATTCTATTCTATTCTATTCTATTCTATTCTATTCTATTCTATTCTATTCTATTCTATTCTATTCCACTTCCATATTCTATTCTATTCTGTTCTGTTCTGTTCTGTTCTAGTCTAGTCTAGTCTAGTCTAGTCTAGTCTAGTCTAGTCTAGTCTAGTCTATATTCTATTCTATTCTATTCTATTCTATTCTATTCTATTCCACTTCCATATTCTATTCTGTTCTATTCTATTCTATTCTATTCTATTCTATTCTATTCTATTCTATTCTATTCTATTCTATTCTATTCTATTCTATTCTATTCTATTCTATTCTATTCTAACAAACAAGGCTGAACACAGATCTTCTCGTATCCAGCAGAGGGTTTTCCTACAGTGACAGCCACTAAGGCAGGGACAAAGGAAACCAATCCCTGCTGGACCTTTAACTGTAGTTTTCTTTCCTCCAAACACCCAAGAAAGTAGCTCAAGATGATGAATTAAGTCAACCCACGATTTGAACAACAGCTCAGCCCTGACTGGCAGAAGATCCCTCAGCATGCTGTCTCATTGTGACTTGAGTTGTGTGCATTCAGTTAGAGGCACACCACACCACCCTTTACAAAATGCCAGGAATATTACTGTCTCCCCCCCCCAGATTAACCCCAATCTGGGGACAAGGAAAGTAACCCCACCAGTTGATTGGCACAAAGCGAGCTCTTTCTGCTAAGTCTTTGTAAGTCTGTTCACCGATAGGCAAAGCTTCTCTGTTCCACGGCGTTAAGAGGATAATGGAATTGGAAGGGACCTTAGAGGTCTTCTAGTCCAGTCCCCAGCTCGAGCAGAAGACTCTATACCCTTTCAGACAAATGGCTGTCTAATCTCTTAAAAATCTCTGTGATGGAGCATCCACAACTTCTGGAGGGAGTTTTTGTTTCAGAAATTTCTCCTTAGTTCTAGATTGCTTCTCTCCTGGATTAAGCCATGACTCCTGCAGAGACACACCTTCTTCTAAGGAGTGGAGAGATTCTGCTTGGAGTCAGAAAGAGGGGCACCCAGGCAAAAACTCTCCACGAGAGGCTGATTGAAAGAGGGTTAGAAGTTGGACCGAGGCTTCGTTCCCTAAATCTGGGCTTCTGAGATTCGCGGGTTCAACTTACAGCATCACCGGGCGCCAAAGAACTGCTTTTTCAACCAATACAGTCACATTTCTCCCCCATTCTTCTCCCCCCACACCACCACCACCACCCCCAGGCTGGCCAAAAAAAGAGAGATCAGATCAGGCTGCCAAAATGTCAGCTTGCCATTTTTAAAGCCAGCCAGTCTGTCTCTTTTTCCAGCCAACACTCACCTCGTCAGCTTTTGTGAGAGATCCTCTCTCCGGGAATAACACCTCACCGTCATCCTGGGCGCGAGCATCTCGAGGCTGAGTATAAAGGTGGCTCTCTCTCTCTCTCTTCACAATCCCCCTACTCAAATCAAGCCCAGCTGCTGGGAAGCCCCCCACCCCATCCAGCTCCTGAAAAGCAGGCAGAATCCGCCATCCGAGCCATGGCTTTGCAGTGTGTTTCCTTCAGGGGATGGAGGGGAAGGAAAAATTAAAAATGATGGTAATCTTCTCGTCCTTCTCCACCAAGCCAGGTCCTACTTTCTCAGTTGATCCCCAGCTTTCTCAGACCAAAGATAGCAAACCCAAAACAGGCCTTCAGCATAAACATCCAGAGAGATATACGGTACCCCCACGGGAAAGACCCAGCAGCTCACAATGAGAGAAAGGGAAGACGCTTAAGGCACAGTCTGCCTCTTGGTGCCACGTGCTGGTGATGCAAAAAAAATGAGAGAGAGAGAGAGAGAGAGAGAGAGAGAGAGAGAGATTCAAATTCCGTGGAAGGCAGCCAATATTTCTGATTTTTTTTTTGCAAGCCCCACCCTGTTCTCCATTTCTCTAACATATGCTTTAAGCAGTTAATGCGGTTTAGCAGAAGGGGGGAAAAGATGCTTAAAGGAGAGATGAGAGCTTCAGTATGTGCACAAAGGACAGGCAATGAAATTGGGTAGTCATCTGGCCATGGGGTGGACGTTAGGAAGGAGCTGTGGATTTTAGGTAAAGGTTGGGAGAAACTTCCTGGGGCAAAGGCCGATGCCCCAATGGGACAGATTGCCGACCGAGTTTTTAACAGCAATGCCCGATTCAATTCACGAAGAGCATCATGAGGCTGAATGCAAGGAAAACGAGATTTGTTTACAAAGTCTTGGAAAGTAGGTGTCATGGTTCCGAAAGATGAAACTCATTGCTTTGACAGTAGGAAGGACTCTTTTTTCTTTCTTTTTTTTAACCGTGGTGTGTTAAGACATGGTAACAGCCAATCAATCAGAATAGAGCTACAAGGGACCTTGGAGATCTTCTAGTCTAGCCCAAGCCCCTGCTCAAGCAGAGGACCCTAGACCAGGGGTGTCAAACTCAACTTCATTGAGGGCCGCATCAGCATTGTGGTTGCCCTCAGGGGGCCGGGTGGGTGTGGCCAGGGTGGGTGCGGCCTACTGGGTGAGCGTAGATGGAGTGGGTGTGGCCTATTGGGTGGGTGTGGCCAGTTCTACATCGTTCGCGTCAAGGGGGCCTGTGGGGGCCTGGGCAGGAGTGGGACAGATCTGAGGGTCTCTGGCAGAAGGGGGTGGGACCAGGGCAAGTGCCAAGGCGTGGTCCACTGGAGGAGCCTCACTGTTCCTCTCAGGCCATGCAGGGGGGGGGGCCTTATGGAGCTAAGACTGAATGCGTTTCAGCATAGATGGCCACCAGAAATTGTACACTGGCTCCCGGCTGACCTAGGCCAGGGCCAAGGCAGAGGTGGCCGTTCCCTCACTGTTTCCAGGATGGCTTCATGAGCCACATGAAACCACTTCGGGGGCCGCATCCGGCCCCCAGGCCTTCTGTTTGCCATGTCTGCCCTATCCCATTTGAGACAAAGGGCTGTCCAGTCTCTTCTTAAAAACCTCCAGGGATGAAGCAGCCACAACTTCTGAGGACAAGCTGTTCAACTGATTAATTGTGCTCGCCGTAAGGAAATTCCTCCTTAGATCCAGGTTGCTTCTCTCCTTGATTAGTTTCCATCTGTTCCTTCCTGTCTTGCCTTCTGGTGCTCTGGAAAATAAGTTGACCCCCTCTTCTTTGGGGCAGCCCCTCAAATACTGGTATACTACTATCATATCACCCCTAGTCCTTCTTTTCATTAAACTGGACATACCCAGTTCCTGCAACCGTTCTTCGTGTATGTTTTAACCTCCAGGCTTTTAATCATCCTAGTTCAGTGGTTCTCAACCTTTTTCAGGTTGAGACCCCACTTGCGCCGCCCATGCGCGCCGTGACCCTGACCAGGGCACGCACGCGTGCGTGCGACGGGCCAATCCACGCATGCGCGGTGCGCGCGCGACAGAAACAAAAAACAAAAAAAAACCAAAAACACAAAAAACAAAATGGCGGACTGCGACGGGCCGGTCCGCGCATGTGTGGCGCGCGTGATGGCCTGAACCACGCATGTGCGGCGCGTGCGTGACAAAAAAAAATTAAAAAAAAATCAAAAAAACAAAAACAAAATGGCGGACTGCGGTGTCCGGCGACCCCCGCGAAACAGTCGTTCAACCCCAAATGGGGTTGCGACCCATCGGTTGAGAACCGCTGTCCTAGTTGCTCTTCTCGGCACTTCCCCCCTCCCCCCAAAGTCGCTGTAGTAGTTTTATTGCTCAATGGTTTGATCCTATTTTTGGCCCGCTCCTTACTGGATGGATAATAAATTGCTCAATAAGGTAGGAATGTTCACTGGACTTTCTCTGCCATGTTTGAGATTTTTGTTTTCTTTCTTCCTTTCCCAGATTCGGAGCGTTCCCTTGGGATGCTGGGGGGGGGGGAGATGAGCTTTCTAGAGGATGAAATGGCCCTTGTATTTCTGGAAAGGGTGGAGGAAGAAAAAAAAAAACCAGCCACCCACCCGACACCAAAGTACAATTTCCTGATTTTAGATCATCCATTCAGGGGAAATAATAATAATAATGGTTTCAATTCCTCCGGCCCAATTAGCGGATGAAATATGTTGAGATGAAGGCTTCGTGGAGAGGGAAGAACAAGCCATCCCTTCCAAAGCAGAAAAGGTCAGGAGAGGGTGGCTTTGCTGGTTTTCCCGAAGCCAGATACTCCATCATGAGAGGTTATTTGAATATCAGTTATTGTGTGGCTAGGAGAAAAAAAATGTCTGTATCGCATAGAACCACCGGTCAAGAACAATTCCCCTGAAATGGCTTGCTAACACAGAAATGCTGCTGAGAGCATAAATAAATAAATAAATAAATAAATAAATAAATAAATAAATAAATAAATAAATAAATAAATAAATAAATAAATAAATAAATAAATAAATAAATAAATAAATAAATAAATAAATAAATAAATAAATAAATAAATAAATAAAATGGACAAAGAGCAAGCATGTAGATCAAGAGCCAAAAGCTTCTTTTTCTTCTGCTGCTGCCCGAAGGACGGGAACGCAACGGCTTTCAGCTAAAGATGGTGAACATAAGAACATAAGAACATAAGAAGAGCCATGCTGAATCAGGCCAAAGCCCATCGAGTCCAGCATTCTGTGTCACACAGTGGCCCACCAATTGTACATGGGGATCTTGAGCAGAAAGAGAAGGCAAAACCCTCCCTTTCCCTTGACTCCCAACAAATGGTACCCAAGGGAATCCTGCCTGGTGGAGTCCAGATGAACGTTAGAAAGAAATATCTTTATCCTGAGAGCACGTCAACACCAGAAACTACGACCGAGAGAGGAGGATTGGATTCTTAGATCTTTGGGATCAACCCCCACATCAAGAAAGTCATGAGTTGGGTTTGGGTTGAACCTCAAGAGAAGCTTCAAGAGACCAACATCAATTCAACCGGTGACCGTTGGGCTGGTTCAACCAACGTTTCAGACTTCAACCACGCTGGCTCTGTCCAAACGGACAATGAGAAGGAATCGGGAGAGTTCAAAGCATCTAGGAGACATCTGGTTGACTTCTCAGCTTCTCGGACATGGGGTGGGCTTCTCTTCTCTGGAGAAATTCCTGGATTTTTTGCAACAAGCAGGCACTGACCAGATCCCATGGATTTCTCACCCTACTGGAATGGCACAAGGCATTTGTTTCAGCCCAGATTTCATTCCAGAGGTGGCTTTTATTTTTTAAGAGTGGGTTTTTCCTCGGAAACTTCAGATGGAGTCAATGGAAGCTGCTTAGATTGATCCCACTGCCACCAGCCTGTGCCAGCTGTCCCCCAAACATCCACAAATACTTTATAGCAGCCGAGATGAAAAAAATATTAGCAACAGAAGGCTGGCGAACGAACAGTCCACTTCTGAGAAGGAAGCACAAGACTTGTTTTAATAGGGCAGAATTTCCTCCAAGAAATCTGAAGACAACACAGGGTGTGGATTAGGAAAGCCATTAGAATTGCTAAACACCAGAGACTTGCTCTCCAAAGAGGAAAGGAAAGTTCTTGGCACTCACAAGGTGCTCCTTCCAATCCTTAATAGTTCCCATTATAAGTTTACACAAGAGTTTGTGCCTGCCTCTTCAGAGATGGGTTGAGTCACAGCCAGAAAGAATGCCAGAGCCGGTCGAGAAAATAACGGCTGAAAATGAATTGGATTGGACAGAAGGTTCATTAAAAACAAAATGAATCTGATCTTCTCCGTGGATTTAATCACTTCCCTCCCTTGCGTCGCTCTATAACCACAATACAACCACGATTATATTGGGCGTTGGGTATCCAATTGAAAGGGTGGCAGAACAGAAACGGTCCCTGACCAAGACATTGGAGAACGGGGAGAATTCTAGGACTGGAAGGGAGAATTCTAGTCCAACGCCTTTCTCAAGGCAGAAGACCTTATACCATCCCGGTCAAATGGTTGTCCCATCTCTTCTTGAAAACCTCCAGTGATGGAGCATCCACAATATCCAGAGGTAAGCCATTCCACTGATTAATTGTTCTCACGGTCAGGAAATTTCTCCTTCGTTCTAGATTGGTTAGAATACAGCATTGCAGGCAAATTCTACCCACTGCCAGCAGTTCGATCTTGACAGGCTCAAGGTTGACTCGGTTTCAAGGATGGTAAAATGAGGACCCAGATTGCTGGGGGGGTGGATAGACTGACTTTGTAAATGGCCTAGAGAGGACTGTGATGCAGTGTATAAGTCTAAATGTTATTGCTATTCTATCCATTGCTTCTTGTCCTGCCCTCTGGTGCTTCAGAATCCCCTCTTCTCTGTGACGGTCCCTCAAGTCCTTGATCTTCTTAAAAATAAGTGCTTTATCATCAGGGAAGTAGTGACAGCAGGCCAACTGATGGACAGGGCCAGTCCAAGGAGCAATCTGAAGACCCCAAAACAAAGCAGGTGCAGCCAAAACTAGCCAATGGCCCCCTTCCAAGATCTAGTGCAGGCATTGTAATATCATATCCATCCCGCCCCACTCAGAAGGTCAAAACAAAACCAAAGAATGTGTGTGTGGGGGGGGGAAACTCTTGACACATTCTAGAACAGAAGATTTGGCCACCGAGAAAGGTGGTTTCCAGGATTAGATGGCTGTGCAGCCAATTATGCATTTCAGATAGAAGGAAAGTGAATTCGTATAAACTTTGAACACCTGTTACGATATGGTCTCTCCTGGGGTAGCTTTGATCCCGGAGTAGACCCCTTTTTCAAAAGCAGGCAAAAGTGCTCACTTTTATGATAAAGGACTTGGTTTTCAATTTTGAACAAGCGGTCCTCACCCACAAATCAAGATTCCCCCTTGTCCTGAAAATAATAATAATAAGAGAACCAAGTTTGTTCAGCACAATCCAGGGCGTCAGCACTAGGAGAAACTCAACAGAAATTAAAAGACTATTCAGACATTCACCAGCGAGCCTCATAGCTTAGACAAACAAGTTTGCTTAGCCCGGGTCTTATAAGTAGATCCACTTGGAACCCAACTTATAGTGAAATTCCCCAATGCAGCACCTGACCTTTTTTTCTGAGAGAGAGAGAATAGATAGAAATATAGAGAGATAGAGACAGAGATAAGAAAGAGTGGGAGCGAGAGAGAGAGAGAGCAAGATAATAGAGAGAGAGAAAGAGAGTTGATAGAGAGAAAGAAATAAAGTTAGAGATAGAGATGAGAGATGAGAAAGAGAGAGGTAGGTAGGTAGGTAGGTAGGTAGATAGATAGATAGATAGATAGATAGATAGATAGATAGATAGATAGATAGATAGATAGATATAGAGAGAGAAAGAGAGAGAGAAAGAGAGAGAGACAGACAGAGACAGAGACAGAAAGATAGTTAGATAGCTAGATAGCTAAACAGAGATAGAGATG
>JARGCV010000693.1:1650000-1717500 GCA_034064705.1 Bothrops alternatus
CTAGACAGGATCCTGGACCTGGGTTGGTGCAGAAAATTATTTAGCAAACTGGAAGATTGCAAACTGTTTTGGGGCAAGGTTAGAGGGTAACAGAGGCCTGTCCCAGTTGCGATAAGGCAAAAATCTCTCTCTCTCTCTCTCTCTCTCTCTCTCTCTCTCTCTCTCTCTCTCTCTCTCTCTCTCTCTCTCTCTCTCTCTCTCTCTCTCTCTCTCTCTCTCTCTCTCTCTCTCTCTCTCTCTCTCCCTCCCTCCCTCTCTCTCTCTTGTAAATTGGAGATTGAAATGTTCTGATCCACCCTAGGAGGATGGGCAATCCCTTTCAGCCCTATCATTCTGTGTTCTGAACCTAGGAGGACTAAAATGGCATAAGGACCCCTGCTTCTAGTTTAAGTGGGTTAGACCTAGAAGACCTCCAAGATCCCTCCCAGCCTTATGACCGTATAACTATAGGAAGTGGCTTTGCCCTATAGCAGATTAATTTTGTTCTGTTGCTTCTGACTCCTTCAAGGCTCTCCAACATCTCAAAGATGTTTCTCTTCCCGACACCGGAGGAAAAAAATATTTATGTGAAGAGCCACTGTTGATTCCTCAGACACAAGCGTACATAGGGCTTACTGGAAGGATCTTATAAACCAGGAATGGCAGTTGGCTTCGTGCAAAATTTTCCACCTGTTTGGCAGCGGATCAGGGAGAGGGGAGGGAAGCGTACTATTGTTATTTTAAGCTTTGTAATGTTACCCCTTCCCAGCTCAGCTGATCAAAACAAAGGCATTGCAAGAAGAGGCAGAGAAATCACAGGGCTGGCAAGTATGGCGTGTTTTACCATGCCCTTCTATGCAGTTTGGCTCCTTCCTTCCTCCGGAATCATCCTTAAACATTCCTTTTGGGAGAAGCTCGCGTGTGGGGGGGGGAGGGAGGTGATAAGCAGACTTTGGCTCTGAAGCCCATTCACTTGAGCAGAAGAGGAAGTTTTAATCTTAAAGCCAGACTTTGGAACTGGTTATCTGGACAGAGTCATTTGTCTTTCTTTGGAAGACTGGAGACTTTAGCCTTGAGACTCTGGATTTTTCCAGTTTCACCTGATTCTAGGCAATCCTTCTGGATGGTTCTGTTTGTTCAATGGTGCCTCTGCGGCTATTAAACATCTATTGCTGTTTGGTTATTTTTACACCTCGATCTCGTCGCCATCTCCTTCGGTTCTTTAGAGCTGGGCACTAGGGTATTTATTTTATTTATTGGTTTGGAGAAGCCATGTTTAAGCTGGGCTGTACCTGATTGCTATAAAGCAGTTAGTTTGAGAAAGCTAATTTGCTCCAGTGGTTAAGGCACTAAGGCAGGAGTCCCTGAGTTCAAGTCCTACCTTAGATATGAAAGACAGCTGGGTGATTTGGGGCCAATCGCCAGGAGATGGTGAGTTCTAGTTCTGCCTTAGGCATAAAAGCAGACTGGAGAGAGAGAGAGACAGAGATAGAGGCCGAGAGAGACAAAGAGAGGGGGGAGAGAGAGAGTTCAACCCACCTCACAGGATTGTTGTGGTGGAGAAAATAGGAGGACAAAGGCTGTCAGATATTTTCGCCGCCTTGAGTTATTTACAAAAATATTCAATCATAAATACATAAAATCCAGGTGCAATCAGCAACAGCAACACATACTGTCATAATTTTGCAGCAAATTTCACTCAAGCAACAATCCAGCCTCCGCAAGGTTCAAACGGACCACCTTGATGAATAATTGCTACACTTTTCTAACCGGGAGGATGCTGTGTGGTGTTCAACGCAGCTTGTTTAAACCCCGAGTGGGTCAAATCTCAGCAACTACGTCTTCCCCTTCTTCTGAGTTAGTTACAGGAGTTTGGGGGGAGAGGTGGGGGGTTGGAAACCAGCTCCTCTGGGAGCCCACCCAGTTGGGTCCCTCAACCCAAGGCAGGAATTCAATCCGGGGAGATGAAGCAGATGGTGCCTGCTCCTCTGTTTTTTTCACTGACCTGGGCAAGTGGTTAGCGTCAAAGATGAACGTCTGATTGGCGTAGCATCCTGGGCTGGGCTGGGCTCCCGGCCTGGTGTCCTGGCCAAGGGGGTGGCAGACTCTGGCTGGACCATGCTTCTCCTCCAAAGACGTCATGGCTGTGGTTTGGGCACCTCCAAGTGTCCTGCAAGCGGATGGACTCTCCTGGACATGTCAAGAGCTGGGCAGCCAGCCAGAGGTGGAGTCTTTCTGCCCACTGTGGGGCTGTGCTCCTCAATGCCAGCTCCCCCAGCCAAGCCTCTCCTGGTTCAGCTGCAGCCTGCCAAAAGCGCCGGGAAGTTTGAACCAGGATTTGGGTGTGCGGCCAACAGATCTCTGCCTTTAGACAGACCAGGATGGTGGGGAAGGTGGAGGGAACATTTTGGGGAAGCTGGTTGAGGGCGGGGAGGCTTACCTCTCCGTCATTCACCATCACTGCCAGGCGGAAGGTGCGAAAGGTGGATGTCTCCCCCTCCAAGCTGCTCCATCAACGCTCAGAGAGATGCCCCCAGAGATGCCAGTTTCCACTGTGCACAAAATTATCCATGCGAGGGGCTTCTTGTCTTCTGGCACCATCTAGCGGCCGACCAAAGGAGAGATAAATTTAATTGGCTTTTTCTTGCAACGCTCCAGGGTTTGGAAGAGCCTTAAGACCTGGTTAGGTCATCTGGCCTGGGGTGGGGGTGGGGGGGAGAGAAGGTCCCAGGGGTTAGGTCCCAAGATGGCCCCATTGTTGTGGATAATATTTACTCTCTCCTGTGCTTGAGGGGGTTTGTAATTGTGGGAACAATGAGTGTTTTATATGTTTTGCATAACGATTGGTTTTTATAGGTTTTACTTCATTGTTGTATGCTGCCCAGAATCACTTTGTGTGAGATGGCCAGCCATGTAAATTAGATAGAGACAGAGACAGAGATAGAGATGGAGATGGAGATGGAGATGGAGAGGAGAGGGGGTGGAAGAGAGAGAGAATGTAAAAAATAACATGGATTGATAGAGATGGATGGATAGTAAAATAGAGAGATGGATGAAAAGACATTCAGATGGAAAGTTGGATAGATTAGATAGATAGATAGATAGATAGATAGATAGATAGATAGATAGATAGATAGATAGATAGATAGATAGATAGATAACTGATGGATAGGTTAAAATGGAGAGAAAGATGGATGAAAAGATAAATGGACAGATGGGAAGATGGATTGATAGAGATAGAGACAGACAGACAGATGATAAAGTTGAGAAGAGAAAGAAGAGAAAGCAGAAGATATAAAGAGGGATAAGGAGATAATGGGGAGAAGTAACTGACCCCATCCAACTTTGGTTTCAACCCTGTTCAAATGTGGATCCCAACCCTGATGCCTCCTACTCATTTACTCCACTCAGAAAAGCAGCTTTTTTAAAAAAAAAAACAACAAATAAAAATCACAGCTATATGATTTAAGGACAGCCACTTTATTCGTTCTGTTCACTTTGAAAACACTCTTGTCACTTGGGTGATCTTGAAAAATTCACCGGCTTCGACAATAAATGGGAGCCTGCCTGATGCATTGAAGCCTTGGCCAGGATCATTAACACTCAAGAACAGGAGAATAAATCAAAGCAGCCTAAGCGGCAGAGATGCAATAAAGTTTTTCAAAGTGTCCCCTTTTAAAATAATTATCTCATAGAGAGCAACTTTAAAAACTATCCAGGGAAGAAGATATACAGGATGCTGCTGTGCTGCCAAACACTCATTTGGGGAGAGACTGGAACATAATAGTTATTGCTCATTCACAAACTCATAACGTTATTTTCCTAGCCTTTTGAAAAGCAACATCATAGCTTAATAATAGACTAAGAGTTGGAAGGGATCTTGGAGACCCTATTCCATTCCGGATAAGTGGCTGTCCAGTCTCTTCTTAAAAACCTCCCAGTGTTGGAGCATCCACAACTTCTGGTGGCAAGTTGTTCCACTGATCAGTTGTTCTCACTATCAGGAAATTTATCCTTAATTCTAGATTGTGTCTCTCTTTGATTAGTCTCCATCCATTGTTTCTTGTCTTGCCTTGTGGTGCTTTGGAAAATAGCTTGACTCCTTCTTTGGGGCATCCCCTGAGATACTGGAAGGCTGCTATCATGTCACCTCTAGTCTTTCTTTTCATTAAACTAGACACACCCAATTCCTGTAACCGTCCTTCATATGTTTTAGCCTCCAATTCCCTAATCATCTTTGTTGCTCTTCTCTGCACTCTTTCCAGAGTCTCTACATCTTTTTTATAATAGGGTGACCAAAACTAGACGCAGTATTCCAAGTATGGTCTTACCAGGGCATTATAAAGCAGTACCAACACTTCACGTGATCTTGATTCTATCCCTCTGTTAATGTAGCCTAAGATTGTTTTGCCTTTTCTGATGGTTTCCTTTATCCTCTGTCACACTGCTATTTTAAATTGGGCTGACCCTAATGCTACATAAAAAAAAAAACTGCCATTGAGTCCATAATCATTTGATTCCAACATTTTTATCTTCATCTTCTGAGATAAAGTCTGCAAAACTTTCGCTAAATCTAATTCGGGAGCTTTTAAAGCTGGTCAATGGCTTCAAAACACACAAACACACACAGGATGCACACAAAATCTTTAGAAGATTGTGCTGAATTTAAAGTTTGGGGAGGAGGGAACCCCCCCAATCTCCTGAGTGGAATTTCACAGCTTGAAAACAAGATAATAAATTTACAAATCAATCTAAACAAATTAAACATCGTAAACCCTACAGGGCGAATACTTTGAGCCCTAGAGTGTATTTACTCAATTTATGTGCCACTCATCTCAGACTGCAGAGCAACTGTGGATGGCTTACAATCAAAATGATAAATATTAAAACATGAAATACGTCGTTCCTAGGCGAAGTGTTAAATAGAATAGTGTTGAGTTATGCATATTTATGCTAGTCGCTATTTGGGAGTGGTCCATGTGTATTTTTAATTTTGTTCCACTGGCTTTGATGCACAAATTTCTTTTCCTTTTAATCTGATCGCTTGACCATAAAATGAAGATTTATCGTTGCTGTGGTTATACTTTCTCCGGCTTCTTGCTTGAACTCTATTTATTGCATAAAATTATTCACGCTGCTTTCTTGATAGTTGCATGTTAAGCACTTGAAAAGTTCTCCGTTTTTGTTTTTTTTTTAAAAAATATACTACTATATCCTGGAATTTCCTACAGTTCTGGAATTTCTTAACGGAATACCAATCAAAGTTAGACTCCAGCTGCCAAAATCAGCAAGTGGCCAGCAGCAGCTGTGGCTGTATATATTTTGCTTGGGATTAAATAGATTAAATTAAATCTAATGGGTCGATGATTCGTGGCGCAATTCCGTATCTTTGCCTCCCCTTGTCTATACATGTGTGTTTTTCAGTTTGTGTTTGTGGCATGTGCCGACAGTAGAAATCCATTCAGTTGGCTGGCATCTGTCAACACTTCATTCTCCTGGCTTCTAACGTCTCCAGCCTTCTAAGAGGATCCCGTGGGGAGATCTTCTGACAGGCACTTTTCAAGAGAAAGTGAACCAAGGGGAAATGGATGGACAATCTTGCAAGCGGAAGGCGTGCCTGTAAGAAAGGCCTCCTCAGACAGATCATGATCCTACTTCTGCAAAGGAGAGTCTAACACTTGGGCCAAGGGTCCAAGCCATGCTAGCTTGCCAGCTTTTTCTTTAAAATAAAGAGAGAGAGAGAGAAAGAGGTGCTTCTGGCTTTGTCATTTGAGCTGCTTTGGTAAGGAAAGAGAGAGGCCAAGAACTTGCCTTGACCACTTGGATCACAACACCTGTCCTACTATGAACATGCACACAAGATGACAGAAAATTTAAATGTCAGTATTATTGGAAAAGAAAATGTTTTCTTCTGTCTTTTGTCCAATTTATTGTGCAAATCACGCCATTTCGGAAGAAGCATTCCCTTGGATAACATTCCTGGATGAATCAAATCACCGAGCAACGATTGTTAGGATATTAGCAAAGAGTGCAAACACAGGCACACTTTGCTGGGTGTGAGTGTATAAATCTATTTGACTACTGGGAACCATTCAGTTGCTTTATTTTAAATCTGGAGCATCCAAGATTATTAAACTTAGAGAACACCAATCTGAATTTAGAGATTTTTTTTTTTTTGAAGCAGGACAATTGATGTAATTGCAGTCAAACTCCTAGGGCCAAGAAGTATTTTTAGTCAACAAACCAGGATCACAGGCAATGTGGTTAAAACAAAGAAAGAAACATAATGGTAAATAGAATTTTTAGCCCTTTTTAGAATAGCAACAGCACTTTGGCTTATATACCGCTTCACGGTGGTCTACAGCCCTCTCTAAGCCGTTTACAGAGTCAGCTTCTTGTCCCTTGCAACAATCTGGGTCCTCATTTTACCAACCTCGGAAGGACGGAAGGCTGAGTCAACCTTGAGCCGGTCAGGATCAAACTCCTGGCAGTGGGCAGAGTTAGCCTGCAATACTGCATTCTAACCACTGCGCCACCACGGCTCAATCACTAAATATGGAGGTGCACATAGGTGTCTCTTAACCAAAATGTGATGGTGTGTGAACATATCTGGACTCAACACACACCTATTTTGCTTCTGTGAATTCTGAGCTGTTAGATTTTAAGTTTTTGTGTTTTAACGGTTGTGAAATGGTTCACTGCCTAGAATCGTTTGGACTGAGACAGATAGCTATAAATAAAATAAATAATCTTGTTTCGGGTATGGATCCTCAGCTCTTTTGACCTGCCACTGCTCAGCTCCAGCTAAAGAACTCACCCTACCTATCATGAACCTAGAACTAGAACTTCTTGTTCATCTTCTGGTTATCTGCTCCAAGGGGACTCAACGGATTCCACATTTTCGGTGGCCATTTGGATCACGGAGACGCCTCCACCTGGGTGACGGCTTTTCGTGTTACCAAAACGTCTGCAACAGAAGGAACAAGGGGCAGTGTTAGCCTCCAGAAGCAATGTTTCGCACAACAATGGCACATATATCAAAGGTGGACATCTAGAATTCACCCAGGGGCCCATAAAATATTGGTAGCTCAGGGTTGAACTGTGGGGTCCTTGGTGCTTTCTGAGTTCGGTGGGGGTATCCTTGCAGACGTTTCATGACATTTCATGACGTTTCATCAGTGCTAGCAGGAAGTGGGTTTTGTGACATGGAGGAGGAAAAGGAGGACAATGGGGTCCTTCGTGCTGAGTATGATTCTTTTCTAATTGCAAACATTTCATTACCCAACTAGGGAACATCATCAGTGCTAGAAGGGGAAGGAGGAGGAGGAGAAGCAGGAGGAGGAGAAGATGGAGGTCCTTGGGGCTCTCTAAGCTTGGCTGTTTTCTTGCAGACATTTCATTACCCAACTAGGAAACATCATCAGTGCTAGAAGGGAGTGGGGTTTGCTCTCTCTCCCCCTTATAGCCCTGAAGATGCTACCTAGAAGGGTAGGTTGTAAAAAGGTCATAAAATCAGGCACAACTGCCTTGCTTAGCGACAGAAACTTTGGTCCCCATTGTGGACCACCTGTACAAGAGACGAATTATCTTCCTCTCTATTTAATGGATTTCCCCCCCACACACACACACAGTTTTTCTAACCCCTTCCAACCTGCAGACTGCAGGCTGAAGAGCAACAGAGCAAAAAACACAGAATTCAGAAGAAGGGGGGGGAACCAAACCACACCCAACTGAGCATCTCTGCAAAGGGACACGAAGACTACCTCCACGCGTTGAGCTCCAGGTCAAAGGCTTCAACCGTGGAAACGTGAACAATGCCGTCATAACCGCCGATGGCTAGGAGACACCCATTGATAGCAGCAAGGTTTACCTGCAGTTCCACAATTTAAAAAAAAAAAGAGAGAGGATTAAGTCTTTTCTTCTCAAGCCCTTAATCAGGTGCTGAATATCAGCTGTCCCCAACCTTTGGGGCACCAGGGACCAGTTCCTTGGAGAGAGATGTTTGTGGTTTGGTGTGCTGCCTGCATCCCGCAAATGAGGCTTCGCTGGTTTGCCCCGGATCGGTTTCTGGCAGAAATTTTGGATTCAATTGTCGTTGCAAGGCAAGGACTACCTGTAGGTTCCAATCTGACTCTCCTTACCTTACTTCTTTTTGACCTCATGGGCCTAACAGGCGTCCATCGGTTGGTGGAGGGATCAAAGCGCTCAGCGCTGCGGAGTTCGGTCAATTCATCCTGCCCACCGACGGCATAGATCTTGCCTTGCAAGGCAACACAACCCAGGTTTTCACGACAGCTGTGGAGCAGAGGGCAGGGGGCCCACTGGTCTTCTCTGGGATCGTAGCGCTCAACTGAAAAGAGACAAGGGTGGGAGAGCCTGGGCTTTTGATCTTTGTGCTGCCAACTGTCACTTTAGGGCAGGGCAATTGAACTGTTTCCAAAGCGGCAAGGGACAGTCTGTGTCCTAAAAAGTCATCGTTCTGTGTAAAAAGAACCTGAAAGGACTAGACTGCTTTCTGAACAGGAAGCGGGCGGTATAAACTCCTAACAAAGTTGGAAGGGACCTTGGAGGTCATCTAGTCCAACCCCCTGCTCAAGCAGGAAACCCTATGCCATTTCAGACCAATGGTTGTCCCGTCTCTTCTTTAAAAAAAACTCCATGGTTGGAGCATTCACAAATTCTGGAGGCAAGTTGCATTGCATTGCATGGTACTGTATTATATTATTTATTAACAGAATAACAGAGCAGGAGATCCTATACCATTCCAGACAAATGGCTGTCCAATCTCTTCTTAAAAACTTCCAGTGTTGGAGCACTCACAACGTCTGGCGGCAAGGTGTTCCACTGGTTCATTGTTCCCACTGTCAGGAAATTTCTCCTTAGTTCCAAGTTGCTTCTCTCCTTGATTAGTTTCCACCCGTTGCTTCTTGTCCTGCCTTCAGGCGCTTTGGAGAATAGATTGACTCCCTCTTCTTTGGGGCAGCCCCTGAGATATTAGAACGCTGCTATTATGTCACCCCTGGTCCTTCTTTTCATTAAACTAGATATGCCCAATTCCAGCAACCGCTCTTTGTATGTTTTAGCCTCCAGTCCCCTAATCATCTTTGTTGCTCTTCTCTGCACTCTTTCCAGAGTCTCTACATCTTTTTTATATCGTGGCGACCAAAACTGCATGCAATATTCCAAGCGTGGTTTTACCTAGGCATTATAAAGTGGCATTAACGCTAAAGTGGTATTGAATGTTGGAGATGAAATTCAGAAGGACGAGGATTAACTAGACATTAACTTGTGGTTTTGTTCTACGATTTCCATATTTGGGGTTGAAATCAACCACAGAATTGCTAAAACCAGATTGATTGTTCCTCTTGGCTACGTCTTGGGTCTCTGTGATTAATAATTTCCTATTTTGAATGGATACCCTTTCATATGTCAACCCCCCCCCCCGGAGTTTATATAAGTTATTTGATTCTTTTCTAATGAAGAGGCAAGGAAAATTACTTTGAAACAGAGTGTTCTGCCCATAAGGTCATTTTCCAGAATTTCTTTTCACAGTTTTATCTTTTCACTATTGCATTTATCTATTTTGACATTATACTGCGTTTGTTAATACAAGCGTAGGCATCTTTTTGTTAACTAATTGCCTGCTCTAAATTCTTTCGTTAATTAGTTTAATATAATAATTACCCAGCCATGCACGCTACTGTAAACCAAGCGTGATTAGAATTTGGAAAGCTTTTTTCCATCCTTCATCACACCCAGCCTACAGAAACCCATCAGTCAGAAGCCTGGGTTTCAATTAACGTCACAGATACATATAATCATTTTTCTATTTTTAATGTTTGTGTGAGGGGAGTAGAGAGGGGGAGAGAGGCAAAGATACTAGAAGACCATAAAACACTTCCACAACGGTGTAGCAAATTGGTTCCCAACCCACCAATTATTTTCACTCTTCTCCTTCCTGCCATTAATGCCAAAATAATAATAATAATAATAAAAATCAGAGAAATTATAGAAAGAAACTGGAAAGTTTTGAAACAGAATTCAAGTAACTAAGGGGAAAATTCCTGACAGGGAGAACAATTAATCAGTGGAACAGAAATTGCCTCCAAAAGTTGTGGATGCTTCATCCCTGGAGATTCTTGAGCAGAAATTGTTCGAAATGCTATAGAGTCTTCTGCTCAAGCAGCAGGTCAGACTAGAAGACCACCAAGGTCCCTTCCAACTCTTGTTATTCTGCTTTAACGGTCTTGGAATGGAACAGGAACTAATTTAGCCCACAGCCAGGATATACCTGAACATAAGGGAGAATAGCCATCGGAACCCCCAACGGCATATAGATATCCATCCAGCGCGGCCAAGCCAAGGCCTTTTCGGCGAGACTTCATAGGTGTCAACTTCTGCCATCTGTCCAGCCCGGGGTCGTATCTGCAAGGGCGAGAAAGTAGAGGATTCTGCAAAGCGGGCAGTCCAAGTGTAGAGTGTGCGTCTCAAATCGGCATCCCAAGTCGGCTTACCTTTCCAACGTGTTGAGGCAAACCAGCCCATCGAAGCCGCCGGCGCAGTATAAGTAACCGCCGAGTTCAGCCATTGCTGCTTCTTGCTTGGGTTCACTAAGAGGGGCGACATCTCTCTTCCACTCATTTGTTTCGGGCAAATATCTATCCGGCAAGAAGAAAGAAAGATGGAGGAGAGGTTCTGGGCGTGCAAGGGGAGGGGGAGTGTTTCCTCCCACCCAAAGGAAGAGGAGGAAACACTGACCCAAAGTAAGGACTTGTCCAACAAGACGGAAGTTTTTTAAGAAGAAACTGGACAGCCGCTTGTCTGAAATGGTATAGGGTTTCCTGCCTGAGCAGTGGGTTGGACTAGATGATCTCCAAGATCCCTCCCAACTTTATTATTATTATTATTATTATTATTGTTGTTGTTAAGATTGCAGAGGAAACATAAACCATGCTAATTTGAATTTCTGGCTTAACATCAGAGGGAACCAGGATAATCTTTCCACACAGTGCTCCGATTTCTCCAAACGGCCTCCGCAGCAAACAGGGGCTTAAAATGAACTCGACACATCTTTGACCCAAGATCATATTCAGCCAGCAGACGAGCCCCGTCAGCACTCCGCGACAGCCTTTACGGAATGAGCCAGAGATGTTGAGCTGGGCTCCGACAGAGCAGCAACCGAGCCCCCGAAGTAATCCATCAAATCTAACAGGAGTGACGAGGTGCTAAATGGATACCAGGACGAGAAGGAATTCTCCTTCGGTTGTCAGTCAAGACACACTTGTGAGCTGCGGGCCCTTTGCTAAGAGGAAGATTGACAGAGGAAGGGCAGAAAGGATAAGCTACCTGAGTCTCTTCCCATACTCTTGATTAATGAACCCAGGAAGGCAACATCCCATTCTGCCAAATTTTAGGAGCTCAGCGCTCAAGGATGCCACTGGCATTACTTGAAGCCATATCTCAGCTGACGGAGAGTTTCCTCTCTGTGCCCTCAGCCTCAATTGACAAGAGATAGCTCTGCCTAACTAGTGGAAAAATATTTAAATTGCAGGCGTGAGTTCATTCCAAAGGCATTTTTCTCCTAAGCTTCTTGTTTGTCAGGCTTAATGGCAACAGGTGCTTAAGAAGAAAAAAACAACCACCCAGTGCTGGCCACTGATGACTGGAAGTCACATCCTTAAGCCAGGATAGAGAGCTGTCGGTCATGAGCTTTGAAAATGGAGAATGGATCCTCTATAAAGTGAGAGAAACCTGTGCTTTGCACCTGTTGGAAAGGGAATAGTAGCTCCGGAGTATTAGAAGCACTTATATTTTCTTTCTTAAGGAGCAGACGTCATTGGGTAATTGGCTGGGCTTGTAAATAAATAAGACGTCATAAAAATACCAAGAGCGTCTTAGTCATCTCTGCAAGGAAAAGGAACGGTACAAAACATTTGTCGACAAGCTGGGATAATGGCAAGGGATTCAAACAGTGCTTGCCGCTGCAGACGCCATAAAACGTGTGGGCACAACTTGGAGTCGAGAGCAGGGTGTTAAAATGCAGTCAATTTTCAGAGTGAGAAGGGAGCAGGGAATTGAAATTCAGTCAATTTCAGACGGAATAAACCCCACCCCACCCCAACTTTCCTTGGGTCATGTTAAGGAACAATAGACTATGCTGGAGGTTTGCAAAGAGGATGGTTCCTGGAGAACAAATGGACTCTCTTTTTTTCCCCCTCAATTTTAGTTACTTTTTTTTTTCTAATGTTCAGAGCAGGGAGTTGAAATTCAGTCAATTTCAGATGGAGAAGGGAGCAGGGAATTGGAAATTCAGTCAATTTCAGACGGAGAAGGGAGCAGGGAATTGGAAATTCAGTCAATTTCAGACAGAGAAGGGAGCAGGGAATTGGAAATTCAGTCAATTTCAGACGGAGAAGGGAGCAGGGAATAGGAAATTCAGTCAATTTCAGATGGAGAAGGTAGGCGGGGAAAGCAACTTAGAAAAAAAAAAGTAACTAAAATTGAAGAAGAGAGGCTTGCATTAGACACGCTTCCCGTTTGTCCTCCAGGAAGCGTCCTTTTTGCAAACCTCTAGCAGAGTCTATTGTTCCCTAACAACATGACCCAAGGGAAGTTGGGGGGGGGGAATTATTTATTTAATTAGATGCCGCCAACTGAAACGACTCCCAGTAAATAAAGAGCAACATAAAACAAACAAAAAAATTAGAAAACAGACTGGACCAAAGGTCGAGAATGGCTAGAAAAAAGCGGACCTACCATGCCTGGGTGGTCTTCCCTCAAGGCACCCACTTACCTTTCAACGCTATTGAGGCAAATAAGTCCATCGTGGCCACCAGCTGCATAAATGGATCCATTAAGGGAAGCTACCCCGATGCCACTCCGCTGCCTGGAGGCCGAGCCCAGAATTTGCCACTCGTGATCCAGGGGGTTGTAACGCTCCACCCCACTGGTGGTGCCTCCAACTGTAAATCAAAGCAGTACGTTTAGTTTTGCCTTTGAACAATTTGTCCAACAGATATTTGGTTGGCTGGTCTAGGGAGAGATTGTGATCCTTCCAGCGTTGCTGCATTATTATATTGATTATTGCTATTATTATTTCCTGTTCTCAGCTGGCTTTTTCCCATTGATTTTCTGTTGTTTTATACGATAAGCTCTTTTTTATTATTATTAATCTGCAAGCTGTTTGGCTGAAGTATGAAAAATAAACGCTTTAAAGATTTAGCCTTTTGTAAAAAAAAAAAAACTTGTTCTAAACTCTCCTGGGTAGTCTTCTCCACCCACCACTCATGAAAAGAAAACATTGTTGGTTCCTACTGCAGAGAAATACAGAAAAAGGGAACCCAGCATACTTACTTGCATAAAGAAGCTCTAAGGGACGTCCATTGTTGGACGATGTAGGACTGGTTCTCCAACTAACCAGCTTCCTATTTGGTTCGATCTGCTCCCTGCGGCAACCCAAGATTCAATCATCATTAACGTTATATTAAAAAAAATGATTATCGTCCTTCTCTATAAACTCTTCCCAAAGGAACGCTAAAGATTATGTTCTGAGCTGTAAATTTTGCTCCTGCAAAGGGAATTTGACGCCAGAATAAAAAAAAAAAGAAGCAAGGAAATTTTAGAAGCATCCGTGGATGCTTGATTCCACGCCTCATCCCTAGACTCAGAGTAAACAATAAGCAGAGAACTATTTTGAAGCGATCTAAAAGGAGTTTTGGTCATCCCCCTAAGGAATGGGCGAACATGGGTCCCGCTTTACTAATTTTAGTCCTTTTTGGCAACGTCCAACTGATCAAATCTGGCTTGGAGGGAAGCTATTGTAAGAAGGAAGAAGAGTACAGATTTTGGGATTGCTAAGCTCCAATGAACAATATACGAGCAGCCTTTATTTTGCCACTCAGCCTCACCATCAACAAAAAAAAACATTTTACCTTGGCAGATGGCAGCACCTGGCTAGTTTTGTTGGGTATGGAAACAAACCAGGATGAGACCCAGTTGGATGGGAGCCTCCCACAGAACCCAGGGCTGTAGGTTAGATCGAGACAAATTAAGGCAGTCCAGTTGCCGTTTGAAAAGCACCTTTGGGATAGGATAAGGTCCGTTTATCCAGGTTGCAAAGTGAGTGGACTTACTCTCTTTCTTTGTATACACCCATCTTCTGGTCTTGGGGATGCTGCGGAGAGGCTGTCCTTGAATCACGATGCAAAGTCCCAGTCTTATATGCAAACTCCGAAGCCAAAAATAGGAACAGCCGGCATCTCTTCACTGAGTGACACGCGGGGGGGGGGAATTCTCTTGAAGCCATTGTTCTCCTCCAAAGAGACAAGAGTTTGTGCAACTAGACATCGATATCCAGCTGAAGGGATCTTATTCCAGCTTAGAACTGGGAGGCTGGGCTCATGAGTCACTCCTGAGACCATCTAGATGCTTGAGTTCACAGGTCTTTGGCCCCTGTGCAATTCATGACATCAATGGGGCAGTTAGGCTCAGGATTGATTGATTGATTGATTGATTGATTGATTGGCTCCATGACCACACTGCTTCTGTTCCAATGGGTGTCAAAAAGAAGATGGGAGAGGCAAGGACCGGGCTGTTGTTGACTTTCTGGACCCCCTAAAGACATCTGTGGAAGGAAAGATGGACAGGAAAGAGAGGAGAAAAGAGGAGATGGTTAAATGTAGGCTTGAGTTAAGTAAAAGGTAGGTTAGACGTGGTTCCACCGAGAGGCAAGTTTAAGAGATGTCTTGAGCCCACTTCGTTGACAGTGACAACAGCCAGCAAGCCACAAGGTTGTCACTGAACTATTTGCAGCTTCTCCCAGGAGCAAACTTATGTGCAACGGATGACGTTGAATCAAGTTCTTTTTGATCCACAGTGACCAGGTCATTTCCACACACACACACCCTTCAAGACAGTCTATCCTATGGACTTAAGCTGATTCTTAATGATTACATAGACAGAATTTCTCCATGATCATCTCTCCTTCACCTGGTCCTTCAGCCACTGCAAGTCCCTCCCTTTTCCTGCTGCCCATCCTCTTCTTCCTTTCCCTTCCCCCTTTCCACTTGTCCCTGAGGCTTAGCGAGGCAGTCCTCAAACTACAACGGATCATGTAGTGACCGTCCAAAGTCACAACGGCCCTGAAAAAGGTGACTTAGGACCATTTTTCACACTTAACCACCATTGCACCATTGCAGGGTCACCTGTTCAAAATCCCCAGACCCATCTGGCATTCCTTGTCATAGTTAACACAACAAAGAAACCCAAGAGGAAAGTTGATTGGACGGAATAAAAGTAACACACACACACACAACCACCCTTTGCCCGGGAAATCAGATAGGTGTCGTCTGAGATGTTACATATAATAATAATAATAATAATAATAATAATAATAATAATAATAATAATAATAATAAAGTTGGAAGGGACCTTGGAGGTCATCTAGTCCAACCCACTCTCAGGCAGGAAACCCTATATCATTTCAGACAAATGGCTGTCCAGTCTCTTCTTAAAAACTTCCAGTGTTGGAGCATTCACCGCTTCTGGAGGCAGGTGGTTCCACTGGTTAATATTTGCATCCCTGAATATCACCCACGTTCATTAAAACGAGGTCTGATGTTGGTTAAGGAAAAAAAAAAGATTGTTTAGAGTTCACAAAAGAGATGAACCAGACCCAAATGGGTACTGACAATTTTTTTTTCTTATCCAGCCAGTGTATCTTTTCCTACATTCCAGGGAGCCTGAACATTATTTTAAAAGCGGGGAAAATAAGTCAGATCAAAATGCAAACGGACTGGGTTATTGTTGGTGGGACAATATTGGAAGAAGCCAGAATTACCATCTATTGAAGAATGGACTTTGAAAGTCATAGATATGGCAGAAATGGCTAAAATATCTGCATATTTGAAGGATCATTCAAATGAAAAATATATGTTGGACTGGAAACATTGGATAGACTACATACAAGAGAAACACCAATCAAAGAAAATGTATCTGGCTTATAGTTAAATCTTGATATACGGAGTGAAGAATGTTTACAAATTTAAAATGATTGTATTAAGTTGTATAGCATTTAACTTGAATTTTTTCTTCGTTTACATGTACAAATATATATCTAATAATAAAAAATGTTATAAAATTTAAAAAAAACACGAGTTGCACAAATGCATCTCGTGTCTTCTCACTTGGCAGGCAGGGGTGCATCTGAGCCTGGGTCCAGCCGGGCCCTCCCCGCCTCCTCCGGGAGTTAATAGAAACCGTCAAAGATGGGGGTGAGCAGCTGTGGAGAAGCCGAGAGGTCTGCTTGGGTTCGCATGTGCCAGGCTGCACCTGTGGAAAGAGATCTCTCGCCACATGCCGGGCAAAGCTGGCGTGCTTAGCCGGGCAACGGATCCCCCTGGGCTGAGCCAGGAATGCGGCCACGCGTTCATCTTGGTCCCCGCAGATTTTATAAATAAAGATGGTTTATTTGTAGTAGGATAATAGTGTTATTTATAATAGAATAATACATGATATCACGGGATATAGCCAGAAATCGCGGGCTCTCTATCACTGGAGGTTTTTACGAAGAGACTAGACAGTCAATTGTCTGAAATGGTGCAGGTTCTCCTGCTTGAGCAGGGGGCTGGACTAGAAGACCTCCAAGGTCCCTTCGGCAAATATAAACAGAAGCTTTTGTTCACTGAAACCACAATCTTTTCTTTAAAAATCTCTTACACACACACACCCACACCTCCCTTCGTTCAGTTGTGCTCTTCTGTAGCCTCTGTTGTGGTAGTCAGAAATTAAGAATTCTATGCCAACATGTAACATGATCAATGTCCTCTGGAATTACACCGCCTTTGCTCGGACACAAAAGAGGATGGAATTTTTTTTTAAAAAAGAAAAGAATGAACTTGGTTCCTGACACAAGGGAAACTGTATCTGGGTATTTTTTCTAAATGAAATGCTACTCCAATTGCAAAAAGACTCCCCGTGCATCCAAAGGTGTACACACAACCTCTCCACTCGAGAAATTCAAGCATCATCTCCAGAAAGAATATGAAGGTAAGATCTGAGCTTCTAATAGTGTTCTGACAATATTGAAATGAGGTATTAAATCCTATTTAAAAATCAAATGCATTTTGCTAATTATTCAGGAGCGGTTTGACATTTGTGGCTTTCAGCACACATTCTATGCTGCCAGACTGAAATAGGAAATAAAACTTTCTAATTCAGATTTTCTCTAGCTGGCTAGATTCCTTTGTATTCTGTTCCATATTCTATTCTATTCTATCCTATTCCATTCCGCATTCCATTCATTCTCTATTATTCTATTCTATTCTATCATATTCTATTCCATTCCATTCTGCATTCTATTCCATTCCATTCATTCTATTATTCTATTCTATTCTATTCCATTCCGCATTCTATTCCATTCCATTCATTCTATTATTCTATTCTATTCTATTCCATTCCGCATTCTATTCCATTCCATTCATTCTATTATTCTATTCTATTCCATTCATTCTATTATTCTATTCTATTCCATTCCATTCTGCATTCTATTCCATTCCATTCATTCTATTATTCTATTCTATTCCATTCATTCTATTATTCTATTCTATTCCATTCCATTCTGCATTCTATTCCATTCCATTCATTCTATTATTATATTCTATTCCATTCCATTCATTCTCTATTATTCTATTCCATTCCATATTCTACCCTACCCTATCTTACTCTACTCATCAATATTTCTGATTCTACAGCAAGAACTGAAAAGCACAAATGTTGGAAAGAAATGAGCACTAATCTTTATTCCTCTCCATTTCCACAGCTGTTTTGTAGGCTCCAAACTCACCAGTGGTGTTTTATGCTCTTCAGTGTAGCCCTTTTCCACATTTTGCTCTTCGGAGCAGATCTGCTGGAAGAATACTTCTTACAAGCCATCCCCACCACTTACATGGACATGAAAGTCCTCAGAGCTCGGGAAAGAGCCCGGATACTGGACATGTCCTCCATGAAAACCAACATCTCCAAGGCTTATGTTCTTAGCAAACCAGAAGCTTGCTCCAAACGTGAGGTCTTCCTGCTGGTTCTCATTTTCAGTAGCCCTGAAAACCTGTCCAGGCGCAACGCAATTCGAAAAACATGGGCCAACGTGACCGACATCCAAGGTTACACCACTCTGGCCTTGTTTGTGTTGGGTGAGCCGTCTTCAGCCAGAGCCCAAATGGAGGTCATCAAGGAATCAGACCAGGAACAGGATCTAATCCAAGGGATCTTTCTTGATACCCCAGAGAATCAGACGCTGAAGATCAAGAGGGCCATAGAGTGGACCATCACTTATTGTCCCCAGGCCAGGTTCATTCTCAAGGTAGACCAGGATATGTTTGCCAACCTCCAAACCTTGGTTGAATACTTGCTCAACTTAAGAACTCGCCCGGAAGACGTCTATCTTGGGAGGGTGGTTCATCAAAACGTCCCTAGGGAAGAATCCCAAAACAGCACTTTTGTCTCCGTGAAAAAATATCCTGGACAGCACTATCCCAGCCACTGCAGCGCTACGGCCTTTGTCATCTCGCAAGATGTTGCTCGGAAGATCTACGTAACGTCTGGAGAAGTTCCTCTTTCCCTACCCCCTGGCATCTTTGTGGGTGTCTGTGCAAGAGCAGCCGGCGTGGTGCCCATCCACAGCTCCCGGTTTTCTGGGGAAAGACGTATCTGGTACAACCGATGCTGCTATCAATATATTTTCACTTCCACTGTTTCGGAGACCAGCCAGCTTCTCCAAGAATGGAGGGAGATGAACGGCGGTAAAGACTGCACAGTCCTGGAAACCTATTATGGGCTGGTGTCCTGCAGAATCATGACGTATCTGGATGGGTTGAAAGCTTCAAGAGTCAACACCGTCCAGAAAGAGGCGTTGTATTTTTCTGGCTAGAAGAATCAAATCATAGCATCTCTGTTTGGCTTCCTTGTGGGCTGACCCAATCTGATTTACTCCCCCTTCTTATTGGTATTATTCTGTTGCTTTCCATGTACACTGAGAGCTTCTCCACCGGAGACATATTCCTTTTGTGTCTAATCACCCGTGGCTAAATAAAGGATTCTATTCTATATTCTATTCTGCTGAAAAAAAGAGACTTACAATTGGTCTTCCCACTTACAATTGTTGCGGCATCCCATCATTCTATTCTGCTGAAAAAAAGAGACTTACAATTGGTCTTCCCACTTACAATTGTTGCGGCATCCCATCATGTGATTAAAATTGTTCATTTCTCGTTCAGCACTACGTAACTGGAGGACTCCCTGTATAAGGGTAGACGATCACTTGACTATGAGCCAGCAGTGTGCAGCAGCAACCAAAAAAGCTAATACACTCCTGGGTTGTATAAACAGAGGCATAGAATGAAGGTCACACAAAGTACTATTACTGCTTTATAAAGCCCTAGTAAGACCACAGCTGGAATACTGCAGCCAATTTTGGTCACCATATCACAAAAAAGATGTGGAGAGTTTGGAAAAAATCCAGAGAAGAGCAAGGACATGGCAACCCTGTTTTTCTTTGAAGACGTTTCGCTTCTCATCCAAGAAGCTTCTTCAGCTCTGACTGGATTGGTGGGGAGTGGAAGGAGACAAGAAGCTGGAGATTTTTTGCATGCTTTCCCCCCCCCCCCCGTTGAAAAGGGTAATTCTACATGTTTGTAAGCACAACAAAAGCAGTATTTTGGAGCCAACATATACACCAAAGGCAGCAGCTTGATCGAAACGGGGCTGAAAACCGGACTGCGAGTACCGACGTTCACACGTTCTTCGGTTCAAGACGTATTTCACAATTGAACCCAAAGCAGAATGGAAGAAAAACAAATGTCTGCACACAGGGAAACCACTCAAGCGTTACTACAGCCATAGAGTCATCTATTGTGGCGTTACTTTGTTGCTTCACAAATTAGTCAAGTATTAAGCCACCCGTGCATTTGACACCCATAAAGCTGAGCTGGATTATGCCTATTGGACTCTAGTCCTTCATGAAGAATCACTTTTTGATGCAAATTATTTCAAATTGTACCCTATCTGCAGACTGGTGTGTAGGAAAAGTGACAGGGCTGTGTCCTAACTAAATTAAGGAAGAAGTCTCTTGCATGTGTGTATATATATATATTTGCTAACTCTTAAAGGCACTGGAAGAGGTCCTTTTTTTGGAGGAGACTGTTTGGAATAAAGTCTCTGAGAAGTGAGCAGCATAATTTTTTCCATTCCTGGGGTTGAGATTAAGAGCTGGGGGGGATGGACAGTTGAAGGTGGGGAGAATAAGCATTGCTTTGTAAAATGGAGATTTGTTTAGCCTTTTATGTAAGCTATATTCTTTATTCTTCCATCTATTTGCTTTTAAGAACCCGGATTAAATCAATTTACTTTTTCCCTACGTAAAGTTCTGTGGAGGAATATTTGTGTCACGGCAATTGGAACGTCAGGCAAACAACACTGAGGAGGTGATGAAAAATGAATCCCTCTGAGCACAAATCTTAAACCCAGATGGTAAAACAACCCGTGTGATGAACGAAAAACAAACAAACAAATGTTTTTCACAAACGAAGGCGAATATACATATCCCGGGGTCTGTAACATTATCCTGGGGAAAATAGTTTTCTTCATATTTTATAAGAGTCTCTTTTAATGGTTTCTTGGATTTTAAGGAGCGTGAAATGGTGGAACCTGTGTTTTCCATCGGGAAAATACCTAGGAAATCTTCATATTTCAAACCCACTGGCATTTCAATGTCAAAAAAACAAACAAACGAACAAAAAAACCTCATACCAAGTTAATATTTCCCACACTTTCCTTCTCCTCTCTACAAAGCAACAGGCCAGCCTCACCTTCCAGGAATCCAGAAAGTTTAGTTAGCCCTGGAATTACTGAACAGTAGCTTAAAATGACGTCTTCCAAAGCTACTCAGCTCCTTCTACTGCGGTAGTTGAGACAGCCTTAACGTAATACGGCCCCTCGCGCATAAAAGCCTTCAATCTTAAGTAATGCTGGTTTCCCAAAATATCTGGCGCCGTCTTTGAGTTAACCAAAGCCTTGACAAGTTCGTATTTGGCCTCCTTAGAAGCTTTATCCGGTTCCACCGATCGGTCCACGATGTATTCCACAAAGCCAGGACTGGCCAACATCTCCTGCTGGGCCCAAGGTTGATTTGCAATGGCCTGGGGGAACAGGGAGGGGAAACAAGGCAGATTTTGTTAAATGGTTCTTTCTTAGCAACCATTCTAAGTCACAACGGCGCTACTCGTGACCCAGAGTCAAAGTTTTAAGAGTTGTGTCTTCCCAGACTTCGGGTGTTTTGACAACATGGCTGTGTTTACGATGAGTTTGCTGAAAAACTTCTATACGTGTTCTAGTTTAGCCTCTCTTGAAGACCCCCTGAAGTCATTTAATCAGGAGGTACGGTTAAAAAAATCTGTTCCGCTCAGTAGACTTTAGAACAGGGGACAATTTTTATCAATGGCTAGAAAAACAAGTTGGAGAGAAAGGCATGTGATATGTATTATGTAACCTTAAACATGTATTAGCAAGAAGAAGACTATTGGGTGAAGATATAAGAAACCTATTATTAACTAACATACTGATTATGAAAATATAGACACCAATTATTACTGATTGTTTTTGAAACACATCAAACCAGACAAGATGCTGATTGCTAAATACTAAAGAATGTCCTTTTATAAAAATAAATATGTAAAAAAAGCCACCTCTTCCAAATTAAAACAAAACAGTGTGTGTGTGTGTGTGTGTGTGTATGTATGTATATCGAGTGTTTCTTTTTAAATTGCACCCTGTAAACCCAAATATGGGAGAAAGAAATCTTTCTTTCTTTTACCTGTTTCAGCTCAACCCAGAGCCATCCGCAGGAACAAGTATATATATATGTTTTTATTTAAATTGCTAACAAAGAATAAGGGAGAACTGGGATAGCTATTTCGAGTTTCTTAACTCTCCTCAGAGGTTAATACAACTGCCTAACATGCAGACAGCCCAGGTTCGAATCTCAGAAGGGTAAGTTCTGGCTGAGGAGAGTTAAGAAACTCGAAATAGCTATCCCAGTTCTCCCTTATTCTTTGTTAGCAATTTAAATAAAAACATATATATATACTTGTTCCTGCTCTGGGTTGAGCTGAAACAGGTAAAAGAAAGAAAGATTTCTTTCTCCCATATTTGGGTTTACAGGGTGCAATTTAAAAAGAAACACTCGATATACATCTCTTCCCTCCCGATACTGCTAACAAAGTGAGACAGAGCCTGTGGTCTAGAGGTTAACACAACTGCCTAACATGCAGACAGCCCAGGTTCGAATCTCAGAAGGGTAAGTTCTGGCTGAGGAGAGTTAAGAAACTCGAAATAGCTATCCCAGTTCTCCCTTATTCTTTGTTAGCAATTTAAATAAAAACATATATATATTTGTTTTCTGAGGTTTTCGCGGGTGTTTGTATGTAGGTCTTTGGTTCTTCGGGTTTTCTCCCACGTAGAATTTGAAGTGTCTTGGCGACGTTTCGACGAAGTCTCATTCGTCATCTTCAGGCTGGTGCTTTCAGCTTCTGCTTCTAGGAGCAATGTGAGATTTTAGCTGTTTCTTCCTTTTAACTGCCAGTGGGGGTTTGAACTGATTGGCTGGGAGCTCGGCTGTGTTCTGATTGGGTGGAGGTGTGTTCTGATTGGTTAGGGGCTTGGCTGTGCCAGAAGATGACGAATGAGACTTCGTTGTCGCCAAGACACTTCAAATTCTACGTGGGAGAAAACCCGAAGAACCAAAGACCTACCGGTATATATATAGAAGCACGAAGCCGAAAGCACCAGCCTGAAGATGACGAATGGGACTTCGTCGAATATATAAAAGCCACCTCTTCCAAATTAAAACAAAAAACAGAATTAACCAGCAGAGGAAAGCCTGTCTTAGAGCAGTTTTCTGTTCAGCTGGAACATAACCCAGATTATCCTCAACCGCCGGCTGAAAAATTCTGGCTGATGCCACCCCAATTTATCCAAAGAATGCCAGCTGGGAAAAAGCTGCCCGAAAGGGTCTTACAGTGAAGACTCCCAAGGCTCCGCAGTGGAGATCTGGGAACGGCTGAGTGCTGATGCTTTTGAAGAGTTCCAAGGGCTGGTTGGATAGAGAGGAGAACCACGATTCTGTCATCCGGAGAAGATCTTCCGTTTGCTGTTCAGCCTGTGTGCAAAAGAGTAACGGGTTGAGTTTGCAAACGCCTCTGACCTGTTCTGTCTGGCCCCTCTCAGCTCATTAAAATCCACATAAATATGTCTTTAAGAGGTTTATTTAACACATTTCAAAAGGATTCACTTCAAAGCACGCTGCTGGCATTTTGCTGGCAGGAACGGCCAAGTCTCATTTATTTACATTTAGATTAAAACATGCTCTTCCCACACCTTCCAATTAACTCACTCTTTCTTTATCACATTGTCCAATACCTCATTATTCTTCCGTAGATTTCCAAAACATCAGAAGACTGAATTCAAACGCACTGCTCCAGATATCAGGCTACTCCTTGATTAACGTTGCTCGTGACAAAGGCGTAGTCTCTCTGTCCCCTTCTAATATAGTGTCCGATACGTCACTTCCCCTCATTACTTCCTTTTTCCACTTAACTGACACCGTTGCTTATCAAACCTTCGGAATCTCGGATCAAGCCATCTATCTTCTTGATCCAAATCTGACCCCTCACTTTGTGAATCTGACCCAGACTGCCTGTAAATCTCCTCCCTGTCTGGCTCAGCTGCCGGGAGGGGAAAATACCCAGAGGGGCCTGGCTGCTCTTCCTCGGCTGCCGGGAGGGGAAAACACCCAGAGGGGCCTGGCTGCGCATCCTCATACTCTGACACTTCCCAAGCTGGTCTAGGGACACTCACAACATGACCCATCCCTTTTTCCCGAAAGATTCGAAACAAAACATCCAGCTTTTTCTTCGGGTCACATTCAGTGGCGTTTGCAATGGCAGAATATACATCTGGGGACCGGCTGGATGGCAGGGAAGTGTCTGATGCCAGGTGGGAGAGAGCCCAGGGGGCTACGTGGTTGGCCGGGGAGGTGCCTGTAACTTACCTGCAAGTACAAAAGGGATGAAACAGCATCCAGACATCGGATTCTCATCTCAGTCGGGGCGTTCTTTATTTGATGCCCGATTCTGTTTAGCACCCGATGGAACCGACTCCCTGGAAAGCAAAGCAAACCCTGTTCTGGGCTAGGCATGTACAGCACCTCCTCCCTCCACATCTGTAACCAGAGGTGCACTTTTACCCGCGCCCACTGGACGAACCTGTCTTCTGGAGGACCAACTTGCCCTCCACGTTTGAGCCCAAGATCCCGACCGTGTCCACCGCCACGCCAAACAAAGTTGGGTCTTGGACTTCAGCCATGTTGAAGACCTTCTCGATGAAGGCAGGGTACTGCTCACAGATCTGCTGGGGGCTGTCCACGATGGCCAGGTTGCCAAAAAACTTAACAAAACCTGCAAAGGTGTCGACAGAGCAAGGAGAGGGTTGCCCCTGGAACCACTGTGCATTTGATCACTATCCTTTCCCTCTTAGTTTTAGTTTAGTTTTATTAAATTTCTATACCGCCCCTCTCCCGTAGGACTCGGGGCGGTTTACAACCCAATAAAAACATATTAATAACAATAAATATTTAAAAATAAATTAAATTAAATTAATACAAGGCTGTTACTAAAACCTGTTAAAAACCCAATTCTAAAACCCGAACAGCCTTGTTTAAAAATTTAAAACCCGAGGAGATCTAGGCCAGGCCGGCTTGATTGAAGAGATGAGTCTTCAATTCTCTTCTGAAGGTGCGGAGATCATGATACGTCCGGAGTTCCGGGGGGAGCTCGTTCCACATCGTCGGTGCCCCCACAGAAAAGGCTCTCCCCCTGGGCGCCACCAGCCGACACTGCTTAGCCGATGGCACCCTGAGGAGGCCCTCTCTGTGGGAGCGAACTGGTCGATGGGAGGTATTTACTGGCAGAAGGCGGTCTTGCTTGTAAGGGCATGGCGAAGACACAAGCCGGGCTGCAGGTGGGCAGAACCGAAAACAGTGTTCTCTATTTCTTAGAGGAACAGATACGGTTTCCACCGTATAAATACAGGAAGCAAATGAGGCCCTCTTTGTCCAGGGCAAGCTCTTCCCTCTGCAGAAAACAAAACTGAACCAAGACTCAAACTGGGACTGAGAGACTGAAAGAAAATGGAGCATCCCTAATGTGAAGCAGAATGAGTGCTGCTGAATGCAAATCGTCCCAAAGTTGCTTTTTTTTCCCCCAAGAGGCAACTGGACGTTCCGTTTTTTCTATGAAGACGTTTCGCTTCTCATCCCAGAAGCTTCTTCAGCTCTGACTGAATGGTGGGGAATGCAAAGTAGGCTTAAGGCCAATGGGAGAAGCCCTCTGGGAGCCTCCAGCATCCATTTCACTGCACTACAGGGGCGGAGAATAGCAGGCCACAGAGATACAGTATCAACCCTGCTAAGATCAAGAGGCCAAACGGCCACCTGTAATCACCTGGCAGGTAAAAACTGGAGAAGGGATCCGAATCAGCACCAATGATTATATTGGAAATCTTGTCGATGATGCCTTGCTGGGCAAGATACTGTCGTCCATGTTGAGTGTGGGCGAGTGAGGTCACCATCTCTATACAAGTCGCTCTGTTTTAAAACAAAAAAAACAAACGGACTGCTTCAGAAAGATGAGAATCAATACGCCTCTTTTTATTTTATTGGGCGAGGGACTGGCGATAGGGAGCAAGCAAAATTGGGACACAGCCATGCATTTACAAGCAGCAAAGAGATGGCAAGGATACCCCTTGCCTCTCATTCATGCTGAGTCCCGTACCTGACAAGCACGTCGTTTCCCGTCAGTTCTCCAATCATCTCCGCTATTAAACCGCTGTTCACGCAGTAGTTCAGAGAGTCCACCGACGTGGAGGAAATATTGACCACTAGCTAACACAAAGGCACACAAGACAGGAATCTGAGCCAGGTCTCCTTGCAGGTGTTTCTCCTGCCAAGGGATGGCCACACCTCCCCCATTTGTAAGTCAGATTTGCCGTTATTTAATTAAGAAAAATCAGCACATGTAGAAAGGTTAAGCCGCTCCATTTATTTCCCTTTAAAATGAAAATAAAAAATCCTATTCCCTCCGAGAGATTTCTGTTAATGTTCATCTTTATGGAGCCTTAGAGTGCCAAGTAAAATTAATCCATTTAAAGAAGCTGCATGCTAGTCTCCAGCTCGACATCCACCTACTACCAAATTCTCTTTCATATGTACCTTCTCCCCTTGTCCCAAAAATGTTTTGTTTTTTTTCTTCAAAAGGTAGCTGGGCTTTGTTTCTCCTTGAAGACGTTTCGCTTCTCATCCAGGAAGCTTCTTCATTTCTGGTGTCAGAACTGAAAAACCTTCTTGGAGAAGTGAAACGTTTTCAAGGAAAAATGAAGTCCAGTTGCCTTTTGAAAAAGCACCTTTGGGATAAGTGACTTGAGAATCTCTGGACACCCTCTCCCCTTAATCGTCATCTCTCATAATACCATGAATTTTATCCAACTTGGAACTTATCCTTATCCCCAGCCAGCCACAATCAGAACTGTTTCTAAATCCCCAAGTTACATCAGCCACCTGACAGTTAAAGAA
Organism: Bothrops alternatus; assembly: GCA_034064705.1. NCBI lineage: Eukaryota > Metazoa > Chordata > Lepidosauria > Squamata > Viperidae > Bothrops > Bothrops alternatus. The sequence goes on from JARGCV010000693.1 coordinate 1,676,657, forward strand.
ATGCATTTCTGTCCTCTTATCTGCTAGGCTAAAAAAAAAAGCAACAAAAAAAACCATTAACTCTTGCCTCATAGACGCGATAACGTATGATGTCGCTCTTTGCCATGACATTTTTCAAGTCGATCAGCAAATTCCCCGCCAGCAAAACTTCCAAGCCTTCAGGCGACTGTGCTATCCTGGACAAAGATTTGATGGCCTAAGAAACAAAGCTGCCAATGAAAATGGGAGAAGCAGACCTTGGCACACACTGGGGTGTAGAGACCCTGAATTAGCAGAAGGCACAATACTTGCAAACTTTGAATACACAGCCTTTTCTGTCCACTTCAGCGGGTTAAGGTGAAAGACCAAACCATTCTCAGAAAAATATTTTCCAGAAGGAAGAAAGCCTTTGTACAATGGGGTCATGTACTCTAGCACATTGGGGTTTTTTAAAAAGTATTTGAATTTATTTATCAGAAGCCTAAACACAGAGAAAGGCACACAACTGACATTAGAAATACTCAAGCAATAAAGAGTTTTGATTACAGTTATGGGTATTGAAGCTAGTGCATGACTGAATATATCCATTTTCTTTCTAAGAGATTTAGCAGGGGGATCCCAAAGAGATTCTTGAAGGATGTACATTTGAGTTGCAGAAAGCAGGAATAGGGAATGCAGAATGGCTACCAATAATTTTTGGGGAGGGAGGTGTGCCTTTGAGTCTATGTTTAATCCTTGGCAAGCCCCTGTAGTGTTCTTGGCAAGATTTTGGAAGTGGTTTGCCATTGCTTTCTTCCCGGGGCTGAGAGAGAACGACTGGCACAATAGATTAGGTAGGAGATTTATAAATAATTGTTGAGATTTGTACAGTTCAAATCTTCTGGAATTCATCGATGGCCTTCCCTCCCCAAGCAGCAATTGTCAGATCACAAGCACTGACCTCTTTTGCCACTGCTATTTTCTCCGCAGCAATGCAATAGATAATCTGCCTCAATAATTCAGGAGTGTTAAGGATTTCTCTGATGGCAACAGGGTCTTCAACAACTCTTCCAACCTAGGGGTGCAACATATAGTCATTTTTACATTCTTACTTCTGCTCTTTAAATCTCATTAAATCTCATTCTTAGCTGTCCTCTCTTGCTATTTTTTTACTGCATTGCAGTTTCATAAATAATAGCTCAAAGCATTTGTATTCCACTTACTAGCCAAAATTCTTAAGGCGATAACTGTAATTGAAACACAGTAACATGCAAGACAGGTTAATATACAGTGTGTCACCTCCAGTGTTGTTTCAAACACTTGTAGAAAATAGAGAAGCGCACGGCAGGATAAACATCTCATTCTTAACTTCCTTGAGAAGATTACAAAGCTAAATTGCAACACGTACTTGGGAGATGGTTAGGATTTTGACTGAATCATCAGGGTGGAACAGTCCCTTCTGAAGTTCTTCCCCAAAGTTTTGGATCACATCCAAGGGATCCATGACTTGCAGGAATCTCTCCAAGATGGAGACACACAAAGAGATTTGCTCACTGTTTTGCAAGAGAAAGGAAAACCCAGTGTTTGCTAATGAAATAAGGAAAGGCGTAAATACAGTGCAAAATAAGCAATCTCACTCCTTTACGGTCCTGCTCTTATGAAAATTCTTGAAAGCCCAAACCTTCAGACACCAATTTTCAAGAACTGATTGTGATGTAGATTGAAGGCTTCTCCCACACACACACACACACACACACACACCTCTCCATGCAAACGAACCCCACCCTTTCCAAAACCTTGCCCAAGCATTCACCAGCAATTGCAAAACCTACAGACAGCATAAAATCACTTTCCCAGCCTGTATGTTTCTCTCCCTTAACATTATTATGGTCATTTCAAGAGTTTCCACGTTTATAAAGCAACATTTTGAAGAAATGTTTGGGACGTGTGAGCTGTACTCTGCCCCTAGGCCTCTGATTGTGACTGTGTGTTGTATGAGTGAAATTGATTGTCTGTTTTTTTTTTTACACTGTGAATTGGTAGTTTTAATTGATTTTATGTTATACTTGTATTTTTGTTGTGAGCCACCCTGAGTCTTGGGAGAAGGGCGGCATATAAGTCAAATCAAATCAAATCAAAATCAAAATCAAAAGGAAAGAAGGGAGGGACTGGAGAGCAGGAGGCACAATGTTTGCAACTAAAAAAAAAACTTTCTACATCCACACATAGAAATATAGACACATATTTGGGTATGTGTGTATACGCACACACACACACACTGTATGAACATTCATAAATACAAATGTGCCATATACACACATTCACATACGTATCAATGTCTCTCTATACATATACAAACTTTCCCTTATACACAAATACATATGTGTGTGTACAGAGGTGTGTATATGGCACATATTTGTGTTTATACGTGCACATACATTATGTGTGTATGTGTGTGTACTTATATCTATATATTTATAAATATACACACCCAAATATGCATGCAGGTGTAGGAAGTCAGCACACACACCCCAGAGAAGGAAATATTTTTTTGGGGGGGGGGATATTAAAAAAGGCAGAATATTCTGACAACTCAATAAACTGGACCATCTTTCCTAAAGCAGTCTCCATTTTGTTTATTCCAAGCCCCCCGAAGATAACAGTTCCTCCACGAGGACTAGCCCCTTGATGCAAGGGACCCCCCCCAATCCACCCTCACCTCTCCCCGCGAGCCAGGAGGACGAAGAGCCCAGCCAGAGGGTAGCCGGGCCCTCGCTCGCGGAGGGCGCCGGGGGGCAGAGCCTGCACGGCCGCCCGCAGGGCCCGCAGCTCTTCAAGCGATTCTTCCAGCGAAGCGACCCGGCTCAGCAGCGCCAGAGCAGCTTCTACCTCAGCCGCCGCCATCTTGGAGAGAGGAGGGAACGTCTCGCGAGAATTCGGCGAGGTTTCGGATCCGCAAGGCTGCGCAGGCGCCGTGACGCCCTCTTTGTTGCGACGTGGCGATCACGCAAGCGCTCCGGTTGATGATTGGATGGAGAAGGCGGGCGGGCGGGCGGGCGGAAGAGAAGGGAGAAGGTCCCTCCCACTCCTAAGAGGCTGACCCCGCGCGGATGAGTGGATCTACCACATTTCCGTGTCTCTCAACGAAGCCGCTATGCGGGGCTAACGTGACGCCTCTCCCCGCTGAGCACCCTTTTAAAAAAAATTTACAATATCGTCCTAACCAGAATGTATTAGCCAGCCTCTGACAGACGCTTGTAAATTCAAGAGCTGCCGCGCTTTGGAGGTTCTTCCCCGCTTCGTCCTGTTTCAGTTTTTTACCGTAAATGAAGGGGCCTATTATTCTTTCTTTACCCCTATGACCTCCAGCTGAGTTTTAAAAAGTTGTTTTCTAACTCAAAAACTGGACTCAAACCGTAAGGAAAATCGAACACTTGCTCACAGTGTGTGTGTGTGTGTGTGTGTGTGTGTGTGTATCTATAGCTAACCTCGGAGGCCTCTATTTATTTAGACAGATAATAGTGCAAGCCAAGGGTACATAAAATAAAAAGAAGAGTGCCTCTGAGCATGCCTAAAGTGCCCCTTCTCTCCCACCCCCCATCCCTGTTAACGAGTAATAAGAATAAAGAGCCAGAAGCATTTGAGTCTGAAAGTCTTTTTTTTTCCTTAACATTTTGCATAGAGCCTTTTGTAATTCTTGCAGCTGCTGTATGCTCTCACGCAATGCTAGCAGTACAAACCTATGGCAAAGTTATCAATCTTTTTTTTTAATAATTGTACCCCTGACACATTCATTGCCATTTGAACAGAACGAATACACAAAAAGGTCAGTTGTTTTTTAAAAAAGCAGCAGCCTTGACACTGTGAAGGTGCATAGAAGCGTTTACAAGATCAGTCCAAACCAATGCAAAAATAATTATTATAATATTTAAAAATACAAATAAGTCCTTCTGGGGGAGAGGGGGGGGGGAGAATATATATTTTAGAAGCCCTGTCTTGTCTGTAGGGGCCTCGAGCTAAACTGTGCAAACAGGAGCAGGAAAATACAGTTAGATTCAGAATTGCTCTGCAAATATACTATAATGTACTATAGAGAGAGAGAGAGAGAGAGAGAGGCACTTGTGAAAGAAGGACCCTTGACAACGTAAAATGCAACAGCCAGTTTTGTGCTTTTCCTAGGCTGGGAACTGGCTCCTTTTGAGACATTGGTCTTAACCAGACCATCCTGGGTGAAGTTATGACCAAATGGTAGGCTTTCGTCCACGCCAGCCGAAAAAACCCGCAATTCATCCAGCCCAAACGGACACAGGAAGAAACTCCACAACCGAACGTCGACTTCAAATTAAGTTCAAGAGAATCCAGATGTGTGTCGCTAGTGCATTTGTTAATTTCTCCCTTCGGTCACATTAGAACTGCCACCCAGCTTAGGAAAGGTTATTCTGGGGGCGCACTCAGGAGCTTGGAAGGGTCCCTAAAGTCTGCCCTTATACGCTTTTGTGCACCTGCCATCTTATTTATTTATTAATCAAATTTATATGCCGCCCTTCTCCTAGGATCCAGGGCGGCTTATCTGCCATCTACTTTAACACCTCCCTGCAAACTCTCTACTCATCCCATTTGCTAGGCAGGGTTATCCCCTCATTCCTCTTGATTGTTACAGAGGCATGACCTCTTGCTATCCTTTACCACGGGGGTGGGGGAGAAATAAGTGCCACGTTAGATGGGGGCCAACTTTGTCCAGGTGGTGTCATTTCTATGGGGCTGACCCAGGAATTCACTCCCCTTTTTTGCCCCAAACGGCGCTAAGATTGAGCAATATTTGGCTGTGAAGCCACCCCTTCCGTCTTTCCTAGCCCAACCCAAAGGGCCCGTTTAGGAGTCTACAACAGGAAACCTCTGGGAAAAAAACTGATCTTAAACAGACTTTGTATAAGGCAGTTAAGAACAAATCTGCTTTTCGTAGTTGGCTCCCCCATTCCCACCCTGTTCCTCTCTCACGGCATCAAGTGCCGGACCCCGACACGCATCAGTAGGGAGTGCTGCCCTCCCACTCCACGAGATACTCCACTTTTCCCTCCGGGCTGATCCTCCGAGCCAAGACTTGATATTTCTCGCCGCAAATTAGCCGGCCGGTGGCTCCGAAGTAGCTGCTGATGGAGGACTGGAGGTGAGAGAGGGATAAATCATCTTCGCTCAAGCTCTCTAAAGTCTGACAGTCGATGGCGTTGTCCGGGCGATCCGAACTGCTGGCACGGTCACTGCCATCCAAGGAACAGCCGGGGACAAGTCGGCGAAGATGCTCGGAGGATTTCTGCTTGGTGGGGTCGAGCGCCGCGTATGTTTTAGCGGAGAGTTTGCGTTTACGGCTCCCGACGTTTGTCCTACCGAAAGAGGATAAGAAAAAAAAACACAAAAAACGGGTTTCTTAAGACTGTGGTGTGAGGCGAACTGCTGGTTTTGGAAAGCAGAAAGTGGTTTCTGATGGTGTAAAATTGTGCAGGGTGAGGGAATGGGTGAGGTGTGTGCAGCTGTGTCTCTCTCTTTCTCTCCCTCCCTCTCCCTCTGAATGTGTTTGTGTGTGTGTGTGTTTTGCAAAGGCCTGCAAGCAGGGAAATTTAGAATGGGAAAGGAGATGACGTCGTCTGTATGAAAAACAAGGTCGTAAGCCGAGAACTACCTGGTACACTTTTTTTTTTCAATTTATAAAGCATTTTCAATTGACAAAGGACTAATGTCACCTTGATTCACAGGACAGACTTGTTGAGGCTGAGCCCGACGTGCTGGCAGCGTCCGTGGAATCTACGTCGGACAGACCCGAGCTTATGCTAGAAAAAGAGGGAGAGTAAACACCGCTCGGTTAGGTTTACACCAATGGTACGTTGCAGAGTATGTAAAGGGCCCACCGTGCCTCGGAGCAAATGAAGAGGGCCCACCATCAGCAGCCCAACTAGAGATATTTGCAATCTTTTGGTCTTGGGAGGATTTGAGCTCAACTGATCAGACTCCCAATTTCTTTCAAACGTTCACAGGAAGGGCTAAGTTGAAGCTCGTCTGCTTAGCTACTCGGCAGCCGCCGACTAAGTGCGTAGTAGGGCATTTTGCTTTGCTCAGCCAAGCCCTCCAGCTTCGAAAATGGCAGGAGTGATGGCATGTGTCTAAAAAGTCAGCAGTGCACGCTGCCTACCTCTGGCTGAGTGAACTTGCAAGCAGAGCCCTGATTTTTTTTTTTGAAAGAGCTTTGCCAGAGCGAACAGTCGGTCTCCGGAGTCACAACCATGAACACCCGTTCACAAATGGATCTGAATAGTTGTAGATCAGGGTTAAAAGGAGGGGTCCTTGATGCTTTCTGAGCTTGGTTGTTTGTGTGCAGACGTTTCATTGCCCAACTAGGTAATATCATCAGGGCTAGAAGGACTGAAAAGCAACCCCCACTCCCTTCCATCACTGATGATGTTACCTAGTTGGGTAATGAAACGTTTGCAAGAAAACAATCAAAATCAGAGAACACCAAGGACCCCACAATTCTCCTCCTCCTCCTCCTCCTCCTCCTTCTCCCTGCAAACCCCACTCCCTTCTAGCACTGATGATGTTACCTAGTTGGGTAATGAAACGTCTGCAAGAAAACAGCCAAGCTTAGAGAGACCAAGGATCCCACAGTCTTCCTCCTCCTCCTCCTCCCTGCAAACCCCACTCCCTTCTAGCACTGATCATGTTACCTAGTTGGGTAATGAAACGTCTGCAAGAAAACCACCAAGCTCAGAGAGCATCGAGGACCACACAAAAATGGATCTTTTTATCTACAAGGGCTGGAATCGGGTCACTGCACTAAGGCAGGTGTGCAGTTACCTTTTTAGACTCTGGATTTCATCCAGTGAGAAATCAAAGATGCAGGCCAGGTGATGGTTGGTGCTCCAAGCTGAGGCAAAATCACTCTGTGGCAGGAAGGAAACGAGACAGAGATGGGGGGGGGGGGAGAAACAAACAAACAGCCGTTATCCAGCATCCTCCAGCGGGGAAATAATTTTCAAGAAAACCCACAATCCTCTCCCAGCCCCACGAGGAATTTGGAGGCAATTCCCCACAGCTTTTTTTTTTTTTTCCCCCAAGCCCATCCTTTTCTGCAAACTGACACTTGGAATAGCATCCTCCAAGAGGAATTTGGGCCTTTTCCTTCTCCGTTCGTGCTGGGATTGGTGAGGCTGCAAACTGGAAAGGAAGGGTGGGGGGGGGAGAAATGACAAGGAATCAGACCAAGGGCAGAGGGAAAGAAACTTGAACGCTCCAACTGAGCACCTCTGCTGGCTTCTACCGACCTGCTTTTGTGGGCGTGTTTGCACTTCCCCCTTTTCTTTGGCTCCCTCAGTCCTGCCAACTTGTCCGGGAGGATTTTGCTGGGAGGATACGGCGGGACTCGAACCCGCAGGCGAAAGATGCATTTCTTTTTCTTGATTTCCCTCCCGCACAGGAACCTGAAAGGCCCACAAGACAATCTAGCAGCTTGGTGAAAGGAACAAAGAAACGCCCACAAGGACCCCACCATCCTCTGCCCAAACCCCACCCCCTTCTAGCACTGATGATGTCCCCTAGTAGGGTAATGAAACGTCTGCAAGGAAACCACCAAGCTCAGAGAGCACTAAAGACCCCAGTCTTCCTCCTCCTCCTCCTCCTCCTCCTCCTCTCACCCCACTCCCTTATAGCACTGATGATGTCCCCTAGTAGGGTAATGAAACGTCTGCAAGGAAACCACCAAGCTCAGAGAGCACTAAGGACCCCAGTCTTCCTCCTCCTCCTCCTCCTCCTCCTCCTCCTCCTCCTCCTCCTCTCACACCCCACTCCCTTATAGCACTGATGATGTTCCCTAGTAAGGTAATGAAACGTCTGCAAGAAAACCACCAAGCTCAGAGAGCACTAAGGACCCCACAGTTTTCTCCTCCTCCTCCTCCTTCCCCTACACCCCACTCCGTTCTAGCAATGATGATGTCCCCTAGTTGGGTAATGAAACGTCTGCAAGAAAACCACCAAGCAGAGAGCACCAAGGACCCCACAACTCAACCCTCAGCTATAAATATCCTCTTCTGCCGAGTCAGCTGAATCTTTCCACCTCTTGGGAGAATAGATTCTGAGGCTCACCTGCTTTTGTAGCTGTTAAGTGCATCTAGAAGGAGAGGACCTCGTTCTGCCACTGGAGTTGCAGCCAACTGGGGAAGAGATTTTATTTTAAAAGGCAAAATTAGCCCCAAAATTAGCTTTTCACACCAGCATATAACCCGGCATCCACGATCCTTCTCTAATCTTCTGTGGAATTTCGTGGATCCATTCTTGCTCGCCCCAGCTTTTTGCCGGAGTCTTGCTTTTAGTTTTAGAGAAAAGGGGGGAAAAACTTGGGAGAACTTACTTTGCCCACCTCAAGATCCCAGATTTGATACCAAGTTGAGTCTGTAGAAGACCCCCGGTCAACCCCTTTGCCACACACACACACACACAAACACACACACCATTCCTGCCTGACCTTCTCATGCAAAGAGGGAGTGAGCATCTAAGTATCTCTCATTTAGCTTATAGATCCTATTCTATAGAACCGCTCCAGAGGAAGGGAGCTGCGTACACACACACACACACACACACACACACACAAGTACCTTGCCAAGCTGAAAGTGGTCCCAGCGGTGATTGACGAAGGCCAAAATTTCCTCAAAGTTGAAATACTTCTTCTTGCTTTGCACGCCCAGGTTGTAAAGGGCAAGGTGCACGACGTCCACCCTGTGTTTGTGTGTTTGTGTGTGTGTTCGAAAAACAAAGGAGACAATGACCTTCCCGGTGAGGGAAAGGATTGCAGGAGGGAGAGGGCAATTTTTATTGCATAAAGGGAAGGCGTGGAGAATAGCATTTCCTGATGACTGAATCTTTCTTTCTTTCCTTTCTTCTCTTTCTTTTTTCTCTTTCTTCCTCCTCCTCCTCCCATATCTCTCATCCCTCTTCATGTCTTCTCCTCCTCCTCCTCCTATTTCTCATCTTCCTCCTCCTCTCTTCTCCTTTTCCTCCTATTTCTCATCTTCTTCTTCCTCATCTCATCTCTTCCTTCTCCTCCTATTTCTCATCTCCTTCCTCCTCCTCCTCCTCCTCGTTCTCATTTCTCATAATAATAATAATAAACACTACAAGCCATACAGTTCGTAAAGGTCTGTACGGCATACGAGAACTGGGTTCCTTATACCACACAAGCATCCTTTGCCGTCGACTCCCTCTTGCTCAAATTAACACACGCGTGAAGCCAGGCCACTCCAAACATTTCCTGCTCCAGGGTTAACATTTTCAAACGATGCTAAAAACGACCAGAGCGCCACCTCCATCCCCCTAGCTTTCTGGGGGAGGCCGTTCTTATTGGCCCCTGTCATAAAGACGCCGGAATCCAGAAGCCAACTTTGAAAAACTTAGCGGGGCCAGGATGAGAACGGAGGAAGCTCTCTAGGGCGTAACATGGTTTGCTAATTCCTCTCCTCCCCACCCCCCAAGGGCTAAGTGGTTCCTGTTGCAATAAGATACAGTGAATGAGAATCATTTTATTGGGGGGGGAGCAGGCCTTACCATCTTAAAGGCAAGTGTTTGAGATACTCAGGTCCCTGATTACACACGGTGCAGTAGAAAATATAAAATCTGGAAGAGGCGAGAGAGGAAAAAAAGAGAGAACAGGCTCTGGTTATTCCTTTCAGATGTGTGCAAGAACTGGAATCCACTTCCCGCCCCCCCCCGCTCCAGCTGCTGCCTTCGGTAGGGCTTGGACTACAAAACCCTTCCTCCTCAGCCAACAGGAGACCCCGGGCTGCACCTACCGATCTCCAAAGAGCATGGGGAAGTTCAGGCATTGTATGCAAGCTTCGTGAAACCACTGGCGACAGCGAACACACTGCAGCATCTTCAGGTACCATCTGAAGCAGGAACAGGAAGAGGTTATAATCGCTACCGTCCAGTCCTCGTTTAGTGACTGTCTCCGTACAGCGACTATGCGCAGGTATGAGGGTGAGGAAACAGTCACTTTATACGGCCAGCCACTCCCATTTGCCACCTGGGCAAGGCTGCAAAGCCGAGGGAAAGCTTAGCCACTGTTTCAACTCAACGAGCGTCCCAATTTCGCTTGCTAAATGAGGACAGTCTCTGTCTTGATTTCTAAGCTGTTGCTGGGGGTGGGTGGGGGGGGGAATCTGAAACAGAATTGAGTTTCAAGCCCAGAACGAGGCATTTTGGGGTTCCCTTTTTGCAAAGCGAGGCTCCTCTTATTTAGAACGGGGGATGTCCAAACTCGGAAACTTTTAAAGACTTGTGGGCTTCAGTTCCCAGAATTCCTCAGCCGGCTGGTGAATTCTGGGGGCTGAAGTCCCGAGGGTTGATCTATATACCCTTCAGTCCTTAATATCCCCCCCACCCCCCGCCAGGATCGGTTTCTCTCCCAGAGAAGGGGCCAAAGGAATGGCTTAACAACCCTTGCCCTGTTTTTAAACATGGGATTGCTTGCGCTTCTTGGGGAGGGATTTAAAAGCCGTGGCCTCCAGCTGTCAAATTTCACCACCCTGTGTTTTTTTTAAAAAAGGAGATATTTCCATCCCTTGGACCAGTTTGAAAAGAGTCACCTGCCAGCTGCTGAAGCTCACGGCCATGTTTGAAAAAGGTGGCGTTGCAAATACCCCTCGGAGGCGCATTTGAAAGCCACGGCCCCCAACTGCCAAAGCTGAGGGCTGCGTTTTTGTTTTAAAAAGGGAAATATTTGCATCCCTTGGGGATGCCGAAGAACAGTCTCACTCCAGCTGCTAAAGCTCTCACCCCCACCACCACCCTCTTGCACACTTAAGGGATCCACACACACACACACACACACAGAGACACATATCGTCCCCAACTGAACGTACTCGCCGGGACCGCCGCAGTAGCAGTAACACTGCTGCTGGTTCGTTCTGTGCAAGGAATCCCATTCCAGCTGCTCCGGATTGTAACACAGGACCATTTTGATCATCTGCAGGGTCCGGGCGATGGCTCCCTTTCGCAAGGCGCCCCCTTTCTGGAGAAGCAACAAGCAACAGTGTTTACTTGGCATTCTCACGTTGTTCGGTGCCTTCTTCTTTTATCTAATTAGGCCAGTGGTTCTCAACCTTTTTCAGGTTGAGACCCCACTTGCGCCGCCCATGTGCGGCGCGATCCCGACCCATGCGCGATGGGCTGATCCGCGCATGCGCGGCGCGTGTGCGACGGGGAAAAAACAAAATGGCGGACCGCGACGGGCCGATCCGCGCATGCGCGGCGCGCGCGTGACAAAAAAAACAAAAAAAAACAAAAAAAACAACAAAATGGCGGACCACGAGGGGCGGATTCGCGCATGCGCGGCGCGCGCGCGACAGCCCGAACCGCGCATGTGCAGCACGCGCGACAAAAAACAAACAAAACACAACAAAATGGCGGACCGCGATGTACGGCGACCCCCGCGAAGGTCGTTCGACCCCAAATGGGGTCACGACCCATAGGTTGAGAACCGCTGAATTAGGCAAAGCCTAGCAATCTTTTTTTGTTTTTTTAGTGATCTGCTAACCAAGCCTCTATGGAGGTTCTCCCATCATCCAGGTCATGGCTGTCCCAAAGATGCTTTTTCACGAGGCAACTGGACTTGCTTTGTTTTTCTTTGAAGACGTTTCGCTTCTGATCCAAGAAGCTTCTTCAGCTCTGACTTTGGATGGTGGGGAATGGAAGGATTGATACTCCTTGCAGACGGCTGGTCCTTTTGCCTTCTTTCGGAGAGCCGTTGAGACCACTTGGAGGTTTATCTCTGCCCTCAGAGTCCCCTGAGCGGTGCAAATGGGGGTGGAGTCTTCTCCACATCCAGGGGCAGAGAACATCCTGCAGCCAAGAAGGCTCCACGCCCATTTGCAAAGCTCAGGGGACCCTCCAAGTGGATGCAAATGACCAGCTCAACATTCCATTCAACGCATCCAATTGATCAGGGAATCCAACTGGGAAAGTCCCTGGATGGATCCTCTGCAGATCTATGCTTGGCACAGCCCCTGGTGTCCACCTTTCCTTTTTGCTGTTGTTTCAAACTCCTTTATCTTTTCCCAGCGGGAATAGCAGCCAGGAAAAAAACCTCTTTGTATGCCACTCACCCTCACGGCGAGTACAAAAATACATCTCCGACAAAACCAGGGGGTCACCAGGGACTCTTCAAGGCTCCCCACCAGGGGAATGTGGCACTGCTGGTGGTAACCTGAGTAGGGGGAAACAGAAGGTTTTAAGCGTGGATGCATCGTTACCAACAACCCCATTCCAGGTCAACACAAGTCACAGAGGAGGATGTTAGCTAGTTGGCCATAAAAGATCTGCAAGAAAACCAGCAGAGAGCATTGCTTTCCTCCCTCCCCCCTCTTCCTCCTCCACTCTGCAAACCCCACTCCCTTCTAGCACTGATGAGGTTCCCTAGTTGGGCCATGAAATGTCTGCAAGGAACATTTCTCAACTAGTTGGGCCATGAAATGTCTGCAAGGAACATGCTCAGAGAGCACCAAGAATCTCTGAGTCTTCCTCCTCCTCCTCCTCCTCCTCCTCGTCCTCCTCCTCCACTCTGCAAACCCCACTCCCTTCTAGCACTGATGAGGTTCCCTAGTTGGGCCATGAAATGTCTGCAAGGAACATTTCTCTAGTTGGGCCATGAAATGTCTGCAAGAAGCATGCTCAGAGAGCACCAAGAATCTCTGAGTCTTCCTCCTCCTCCTCCTCCTCCTCCTCCTCCACTCTGCAAACCCCACTCCCTTCTAGCACTGATGAGGTTCCCTAGTTGGGCCATGAAATGTCTGCAAGGAACATGCTCAGAGAGCACCAAGAATCTCTGAGTCTTCCTCCTCCTCCTCCACTCTGCAAACCCCACTCCCTTCTAGCACTGATGAGGTTCCCTAGTTGGGCCATGAAATGTCTGCAAGGAACATTTCTCTAGTTGGGCCATGAAATGTCTGCAAGAAGCATGCTCAGAGAGCACCAAGAATCTCTGAGTCTTCCTCCTCCTCCTCCTCCTCCACTCTGCAAACCCCACTTCCTTCTAGCACTGATGAGGTTCCCTAGTTGGGCCATGAAATGTCTGCAAGGAACATGCTCAGAGAGCACCAAGAATCATCTTGAGTCTTCCTCCTCCTCCTCCTCTTCCTCCACTCTGCAAACCCCACTCCCTTCTAGCACGGATGATGTTTGAATGTTAAGCTTTTTGCCCACCGCTACACCCACTGCAGAGAAACCATCGCATGGATGACCCAGGCCCACCCAAAACCAGGACAGAGGAAGATCTGGAGAACGTTCTCACCAACTCCACACTTCCCACAGATCAAGATCTCATTCAGAGGCTCCGATGTCTTCTCCAGGCAGATGTTGCATTCCGGCTGTTCACTGGGGATACCAGCTAGAAAGCAGGAAGGGGGGAAAAAAAGAAAAGAAATCTGCTAGGCCCGATCCAGATGTAGAATTGTAACCCAAGCCATTTGAAGGGCAACTCGGTGGAAGCGAATCCATCAGAATACGTGGACAATTCATATTTTCCCACTGTCAATCAGTCATAGACGTGATGCCTTTTGTCAGGCTAGTTCACTCCTTGCACCCAGGTTGACTGCAACGGAAGCCAGGTTTTTACTCTCCACGATTCAAAAGAGGGCAAAGACGCTCCAAACACGTCTAGCACCTGTTCCAAGGTGATCTGGCTCACCCCATCTCTACCCGGCAAGATTCTAGTCCTCATGCATTTCATCAGCCGTCTGCCTCAAGAGCATTTGAAAATCCTGAGAATTCCCCAAGGGCGTAGAGGCCGGGAAATGTTCACCCACCATGCTGGATGTCCTTCCAAAGGACCCAGTATTTGGAATTATCTTCAAAGGTCACCAGGCAACTTTGCTTAGCATCACTCACCTGTAAATGCAGAAGAAGAAAAAAATGCAGAACACCAACCTCAGATTGCAAAGTTAAGAGTAATCCCGGGCTTTGATATGGATTACTCCAACTTTGCAAACGGAGGTCTGCGTTCACATCTCAGGCCATGCCCGAGTGCAAAAACGAAGGTGGGGTTCCTCAGCACCCTAAAACAATGGACTCTCCACCCCCACATGGTCTAACTTAACATGTTCTGTGAACCCCCCTCCCCAAATTTTAAATCCCTTTTGTTCCTTCACTGGCTTCCGAGGGTATCCAGAGACTGCTATTTGTAGCAGAAAAAGGAGATGCAATAATAACTAATTAAAAAAGAAAGAAAGAGAAAGAACAGGCTTGGGGAAGGCTGGGAGAGGAGAAAGGGAAAAGGAGAACGCTTTATTTACTCTCTTAATCTTCCCAAGATAATAAAGTCCATCAGTCCAACGGCACAAGACATACTGTCCTTCGGGCAATTTCGCCATCAGCTCCCGCCGGCTGTCCCGACTTCGGGCTATCCAGTCTGCCATCGATTGCTGCAGGTGTCCGAGGGCTGCATAAGTGCGCCCAGGGTCAGGGGTCGCCATGCTCCTGGGCTACAGAAAGAAAGAAAGAAAGAAAGAAAGAAAGAAAGAAAGAAAGAAAGAAAGAAAGAAAGAAAGAAAGAAAGAAAGAAAGAAAGAAAGAAAGAAAAAAACATTTCTCAAAACGCACAGCTAGGATTAACACAAGGACACCAAGTTGCGGTTTTAAGGCAGCTGAAATCAACATTTGGAGCAGACAGATTTTATTCCGCTGAATTCAATGAAACCCATGCAATCTCCAGGCGAAGCTCCAGCTGCAAAGCATCTTTGGGACACTGCACAGCCCTAACTTTTGAGTGACCTTCAAGAAGCTGAAAAGTTGGCCCAAGAGGGCTCTAGGGCAACCAATTTGCCAACGTCAGAAAGCCATGCACTCTCGGCTGCATTGTGCAATTCCTATAAGGTCATTTGTACACCCGGGAAATATGTACGCAGCCTGGTGGAAGGCCCAGCTGAGCAAAAAAAGCCTGGCAGCTGGAATCACATCTGGCTGGATTTCATCCCACAACGCCCGTTTACTCGATGTAAGAAAGGAAGGAAGATGTTCAAGTACGCTAAGTAGCAAGGATCTCCTTTGCCAAAGTCTATTTTTGGCCTCTAGTTCTTGGCAGCTTCTGATCCATGTCAAGACTGTGGCATTCCAACGTCGGAGCAAGCAGCTGTGTCACACGGAAAACATCCTAGGTCACTTCCAAAGCTGTTATTGCACAATTCAGGGAGCCATGGTTTCTGGTGATCCGAATGACCAGGAAGCTTGGGAATGAGCTCAAAGGCAAGAATAGCCTCACGGGGCTGTTGGTCTAGATCAGCGCCCCCCCCCCCAATTGTTTGGGCATCAGGAACCGGTTCCGTAGAGAGAAATTTTTCCGCAGACTGGAAGGGATGTGGTTTTGCATGCTGCCTGCATCCCGTGGATGGGGATGCGCGGTCCGGTTTCTAACCAGTGCCGGTCCACAGACCGAGGGTTGGGGATCCCTGGTCAAGATGTTGGCTGGACACACCTTGACTGATGGTCAAGGTGTGCTCAGCCAACAACTAGAACCACAGCCTGTACAACAGCCTGTGATCATGGGAGATTTTCAAGAAGAGAGTGGACAGCCATTTGTCTGAAACTTATTTATTTATTATTTGATTTGACTTGACTTCTATGCCGATATAGGGTCTCCAACCTGAGCAGGGGGTTGGACTAGAAGACCTTCAAGTTCCCTTCCAACTCTGCAATTCTGACGGTCAAAGCTCCTTAGTAGCTGATGGGTTACGGAACCTCTGATGTTAGACATAGTCCGTGACTTAGGAGCACAAACGAGCCCAAACTTTTTGTCGCTAAGCAAAACATTGGCTCAGCGAATTTCGCCACTTTTCCTGCCACCGCTGTTAAGTGGATCACTGCAGTTGTTAAGTTGGTAAGTTGCTCAACGAATCTGGCTTCCCCATTGCCTGGGGGATGGACTAGATGACCTCCAAGATCCCTTCCAACTTTATTATTATTATTATTATTTAGACATAAGCCTCAGTCAACTGAACATTCAAATTATTATTATTATTATTATTATTATTATTATATTGTCAAAAGGCCACAAAGGGAGATTGCATGACCCCGGGACACGGCAACCGTCATAAATATGAGTCAGTTGCCCAGTGTCTGATCACGTGACTTCCTCCCCGGGACGCTGCAACAGTCATCAGTACAAGCCAGTTGCTTGCGTCTGAATTTTGATCACGTGACCCACGGGGATGCCAGTGTGAAAAACAGTCATAAACCACTTTTTAGTGCCGTTGTTAACTCTGAAGGGTCACTAAATGAACTGGTGTAACTTGAGTGATACCTGGAGAGCAATGCCTCCAGTCCAAGGGATGGTGGTGTATTCAGATGGGTTGATCACTGCCTTCAGCTGAGACACTCTTAGTCAGAGAATAAAATGAGAGATATTTCCCATTCTGGGGCCTCCTGAAAGCTCTGACTTCACTTCCCAGAATTCTTAGTTAAGCATTCCAAACTTCAAAAAGTGCCTCTGGTTTTCCAAGAACCAGGCCTGGAATTCATCCGTTGGTTTCTTTTTTTTTTTTCTTTTTTCTTTTTTTCTTTTTTCTTTTTTTGCTTTTTGCTTTTCAGAAAACCCACCATTATGCAAATGCCACATTGAGAAAGAATGTTGTTTAAAAAAAATAATAACAACAGTGATCTGCCCTGAATCCTTTTTCCTAGAAGTTTTTGGCAAACAGCTTTTCATTTCCAGCACTTGCGGAGATGACGTCAAGGCTGAGTCCTTAAAAATAATTAAAAAAAATAAAAGAAAAACAAAACTCCCAAATTCTGCAAAATTCTCCTGGAATTGTCTCCGTTGGAAAGAGGGTAATAAAAGCAAAGCTTTCCCCAGAAGGATTTTTCATTAACACCATCAGTGTAACAACAACACTTGCTGAGCAGAGGAAGGGCAAAAGTCACAAATCAAACCGATATAAATAGATGGATTGTCCCCTCAGCATGCTCTCACTGGCCGATTCAAAAGTTTTTTTTTAAGTGCAATATCTGTCTGTCTGTCTATCCTGTCTGTCTGTCTGTCTGTCTGTCTGTCTGCCTCTCTCTCTCTCTCTCTCTCTCTCTCTCTATCTATCTATCTATCTATCTTATATCTGCCTACCTACCTATCCTGTCTGTATCTTTCCTGCCTGCCTGCCTGCCTGCCTTCTATCTATCTATCTATCTATCTATCTATCTATCTATCTATCTATCTATCTATCTATCTATCTATCTATCTATCTACCTGTCTGTATCTTTCCTGCCTGCCTGCCTGCCTGCCTGCCTGCTATCTATCTATCTATCTATCTATCTATCTATCTATCTATCTATCTATCTATCTATCTATCTATCTATCTATCTATCTATCTATCTGTCTGTATCTTTCCTGCCTGCCTGCCTGCCTGCCTGCCTGCCTGCCATCTATCTATCTATCTATCTATCTATCTATCTATCTATCTATCTATCTATCTATCTATCTATCTATCTATCTATCTATCTATCTATCTATCTATCTATCTATCTATCTATCTATCTACCTTCCTACCTACCTATCCTGTCTGTACCTTGCCTGCCTGCCTGCCTGCCATCTATCTGTCTGTCTGTCTGCCTGCCTGCCTGCCTACCTCCATTTTAGCCTAGGTGGGGTCTCCAGCGTCAAAGGTTTCCAGGGTGGGGTGGGGGGGGGGGGAGAGAGAGAACCAGGAGAGAAAGGATGCGGTCGCTACAGTTACCCACCCAGGCAAGAACGCGGAGTCTCTCTGCAACGAAGAAAGGAAGTTGCGGATCGGAAGTTGCGGACCGAGCAATTCGGGTTACTCAGAGTTCCCTCCCTTGCAGTTACAAGCAGGGGAAGATCTGATCTCTGTTGCATTTGCAAAAAAAAAAAAGGGGGGGGAGGGCGTGGGCGCAGAGCCACCCTCGCCCTGACACCCCCACCCCACCCCACACACACCATACAAAGACCTTCCCACGGTGCCTCTGCTTTAGTTTTGGGTCGTTCCTACCAAGGGATGGGACCCCCCCCCGTTGCACCGCAGGCTTGCTCTCCTCCCCCCCCAGGCCCACCAAGAAGGGAGGGTGATACCCCCCCACACACACCCGCACATCCTCCCTCGGGGTCCAAGGCCGGTTCCCCGCCAGCCACGGGGGGGGGGAGAGGCCGCTTGCTGCGAAGGAAGCCCCACGAGAGCCTGGTGCGAGCCTGAAGGTGGCACGCCCAGGCGTGCTGTGGGAACGGGCGGTGGGCAACGCTGAGTTAGGCCAAGAGGATGAGCGGAGAGGGGGGGTTCTGGCTAGGGTTAGGGGGCCCTAGGGCAGCCCCCCCCAATGTCCCAGTCAGCTCCAACCCAGTTGACAGGCCGGATCTTTAGATACCATCCTGCCCAAAGGAAAAGCTCCCGATTCGTTTTTTGCTCCCGTTTCTCTCCCTCCCTCCCTCCCCCCACCCGCTCTTTTCCCTCTCTTTCTCTCCATCCATTTTTCTCGTTTTCCCATTCTCTCTCTCGCTCAGTCTCTCTCCCCCTCTGTTTCTCAATCCCCCCGCCTTCTCTCTCTCTTTTTCTCTCCTCCTCTCCCTTCCTCTCAATTTCTCTCTCTCTCTCTCTCTCAATCTTTCTCCCTCGTTCTGTCTCCAAACTTTCTTTCCTTCTCTTTCTCTCAATCTGCCTCTCTCGTTTTCTCATTCTCTCTCTCTCCCTCTCGCGCACACACACACACACACACACACACACACACGGAAGTGTATGCCTAGCTAGCAAAAGCAAAACTCGCCGGACTTTGCAATCCTCCCCCCCCCCGCCCCCCTCCCAACAAGTCTGGCATCAACCCGGCCGGCTTGCCAACTCGGGGCGCCCCCTCCGCCCTGCGCCTCCCGTGCGCCCCCCTTACCTATTTGCCGACCCGGACGAGGGTGGGGGGGCTCCTACCAGGCTGGCCCCCAGCCCTGCTCCATGGCCGGGGGGGAGAGGAAAGGTCCGGTGGGGGAGAGGAAGCCTTAGAAGTGAGGCGCTCTTGACTCCTCTGCGCCCCGATCGGGGTACCCTGAGCTCATCTCCCCGTTCAGAAGACCCCTCGTGCGCCCTGGGGTGGCCGGGGTTGTTTGGAAGCAACCTGGAAGCGGCGGAGCGCCATCTTTACCCCTCCTCTCTTCTTTTTTTTAAAACGCTACTTTCTCTCTCTCCTTCTTCTCCTCTCTCTCTCTCTCTCTCTCTCTCTCTCTCTCTCTCTTTTCCCGCGAATTATTTCGGTTGGGCTCCTTGCAAATTAGCGCGGCGGGTTTCCCTCGCGCCGCCCCTCCCGGCTCCTCCTTCCAAGTGGCATCCGAGCCCTTTCCTTCCCCCTCCCCTCCCCTCCCCTCCCCTTCTCTCTCCCTCTCTCTCTCTCTCTCTCTCTCTCTCTCTCTCTCTCTCTCTCTCTCTCTCGCCCCCCCCCTCCTCCGCCCAGGACGCCAAGCTTTTCGAGACCGGCTTTTCCCGCGCGCGGAGGCGGGGTGGAGCCTCCATAGCCAGGGGCAGTATACCTCGGAGTAGACGCAAACGCCCCGTCGCTGGGCGTGAAGAGCCGGCGAGCGATTCAGCAGCGCCTCTTTGCCTCGCCCGTTGGGAAGATTTGGGAACTGGGCAATTGGCGGATTTTGCACACACACACACACACACACACACAAAATAAAAATAAAATAAAATTGTTTTTCCTCTATGGCTGGCAGTGGCCCAATAAAGGGGGAGGTGCCCCACCCCCATCCTTGAGCATTGATAGTCCTCGACTTAACAGCAATTCATTTTGCACTATAGTTTGTTTCTCCCCCCCCCCAGTGGGGTCCTTGAACCCTGATCTGAAATATCTATGATTCCAAACTGGGGCAAAGCTTTGACACCAGTTTTGGTTGGGAGTGACCTCAGAACCAGAATAGACCTGGAAGGGACCTTGGAGGTCTTCTAGTCCAGCCCACTCTACGGTTTCAGACAAGTGACTGTCCGGTCTCTTCTCCAGGGATGGAGCGCTCACAACTTCTGGAGGCAATCCACGGAGGAACCGAGTTGGAAGGGACCTCGGAGGTCATCTAATCCACCCCTCCCCTGCTCCAGCAGGAAACCCTACCCTGTGTCAGACAAACGGGCCCCGTCGGATCTCTCCCATTACAGCAAAACCTCCCTGTTGAGTTTTTGGACTTAACGGTTCAAGCAAGAAGTAAACAACGCCTTTCCTGGCACCGCTTCTGCTGCTGGCTGGCCTGAAAGAAAAAAAAAAATACGTTCACCAGCCTTTTTTTTTCCTTTTTTTTCTTTTTGCGAGCAGCTTTTCCACTCTGCTGTGAGTCACGATGGAGATATGGTGAGCCGTGACACAGTTCTAAAGAAATGTGGTTCCTAATCCGTCTCTCTTTCCTCTTCTTCATGTGTTTTGCAGAGGGGCAGGTGCCAACTCCACCGGTTTGATTCCCCCTGGGGAGGGATAGCCTTGCTTTGGACGGAAGGACAAGTCAGTGGAAGGGCTGGCCTTTTCCAGAAGCGGTGGGTGCTCTATCCCTGGAGGCTCTCAGGAAGAGGCTGGACAGCCATGGGTTCAGGACGGTGTGTGGGGTCCCCTGCTCGAGCGGGGGGGGGGGGTGTCATCCGGCTCATTTTTTGCTGTCATTTTTTTAAAGGATCAAATTGCAAGGAATTGTTTCATTTCCAAAGAAATCCGTCCTGATCACGAGACTTGCCTGTTGCACATCTAAAATTTACTTGGAGGAGGAAGGAAAGTGATGGGAAGGATGGATGGATGGATGGATGGATGGATGGATGGATGGATGGATGGATGGATGGAAAAGGAAAGGAGAAGGAAGGAAGGAAGGAGGGAGGGAGGGAAGGAGGAAGGGAAGTGGAAAAAGGAAGGGAAGGAAGGAAGGAGGGAGGGAGGGAAGGAGGAAGGGAAGTGGAAAAAGGAAGGGGAGGAAGGAAGGAAGGAAGGAGGGAGAATGGAGGGAAGGGAAGAGGAAAAGGAAGGGAAGTGGGAAAAGCAAGGGAAGGAAGGAAGGAGAGAGAAGGGAGGGAAGGGAAGAGGAAAAGGAAGGCAAGTGGGAAAAGGAAGAGAAGGAAGGAAGGAAGCCATTTTGGTTCTGTCAGCTCTACCCATCACACAGTCTCCAACAAAGTTTACTGTACCTCTTAATTTCCAGCAATGCTGGAAATAAAGAAAGAGAAAAAAAAGCTTTCTTTTATGTAAAGCAAAGCAAAGCAACCTTCACGAGGATTTAAATGCAACTGGAAAATAGATTCAAGAGCGACATGAGTGAAATTTCATGGTTTTTAAACAGCAAAATTGGGAAGGCAGCCTTCTTCAAGGAAAAGAAGGCCCATGCACGGTACAATGTGTTCCATCCCAATCGCGTATTTTTTTAAAATAAGTTCTGGAACTGCTTCTTCCGCTGCACCTTTAATCTGTCAGTTAAATAAACTACACACCGTGGTACACAATTAGAACTTGGCTATTAACAGTCAGTCCAGTCAATTCATTTTATAAAAAAAAAATTAATGAGGTGAACGTTGCACTCTGGACCCAAAAAAATAAATAAATAAACAAAGGAATGTGACATTTCTCACACGCTACACCCCAAATTTGGCACTCAGCGCGTTCAGCAAAATGATTTGTCATCTTGCCACACCAGCTTTGGGTTTTTGGCATGGAAAGGGAAACAGCTTTTAAACATGACACGGAGACAATGTCCACTCACTCTGGATTTGAACCAGACAAGGAACGGATTTGGAGACAGGAAAACGGAGCGTGCAGCTCAGAACCAAACCAGTTTTCGTTGCTGGGCTGGATCAGCCCTTTTTGCAGAACCGAACCAAGCCTATTGCAAAGCCGCCATCATTTGGTCACCTGAGATGTTTTCAGTGTGGTTCACAGCCTTCAAATATAAATAAGAATAAGAATAATAAAGTTGGAAGGGACCTTGGAGGTCATCTAGTCCAGCCCTCTGCTCAGGCAGGAAACTCTTCACCCCAGAAAGGCGGGGGGGGGTTCATGAAGTGGCTTCCACGATGACCTTGAGGAACAAGGTGCCTTCTTTCAAATAAGTGTATTTTGGGGACTGTAACTTGGCCAAAGGGACGAATCGGGCAAAGCCGCTGGCCTCGTTCCTGTCAGCCACTGGCCTCTGAAACGAGGCAGAGGTAGGGTCTGGATGGAGAGGGGTCACCAGGTGGTCTCCGTGGTCCTGGCTGAGTAGCATGAAGGTGATCTGCAAGGTGATAGAGGGAAAGAAAAAAAGAAGAAGGAAGTTAGCTTCTTGGAGAGGCACTCTGCCTGAGCAGGGGTTGGACTAGATGTCCTCCAAGGTCCTTTCCAACTTTATTATTATTATTAAGATTGGGCTGTGTCTGGGCTCTCAGCAGCTTCAGCCGACAGGTTTGCTGGCTCAAGGAGAAAGAGCAGATTCTTCCCCTATCTCAAGGTCACCGGATAGAAGAATTCCTGTGGTTGAACAGATGGCGAGGACAGCAGTAACTCAAGGCCTATCTGTTGGGAAGACTTCCTGGAGGGGAGAAGGGAGGGAAGAACAGCCCACCCAAGTAGCACCCTTGCTTTGCACCCCAACCTGGACACAATCCACTCCGAGGGAGGCGGTCATCCCACCTCGCAAAGCTTCTCCGTAGTTGGCAAGGAGGACTCTTCTCTCTCCTGCCAGATCTGAACTTTTAAACCTGGAGTCCAAAGTTCAGGGGCTCTCTCCATCAGCTCCAAGTCACTCCTCCACCTTTCCCAGAAAGATCAACATTGCGCTGGATGAGCCCATTCTCAAAATATTCAGCCTACTCCTGAACAAGAGAGACGGTCAAAGAGAGCAGAAAGTCATCCCCTCCTTACAGCAAAGGGCAGGAGAAGAAGGATCAGGAGCCTCCCCTTCAAAAAAAGCCACTTTTACAAAGGTGGAGGCCGTGACAAGGTCCCAAACATCCCACCTGGACCAGCTGTGATTGCCAAGGGGTCTCTTATCATCTTTGACGGGAAAGGAAGGAAATAACTCTAGTGAAAGAGAGGTCGGATTCGTTAAGAAAAGATTGGACAACCATTTGTCTGGAAGGGTGGAGGGTCTCCTGCCTTGAGCAAGGGGCTGGACTAGAAGACCTCCAAGGTCCCTTCCAGCTCTACGATTCCACAATTTAAGGAATTTCATGAATACTTGTAGTTCGGGCTTGAAACAAGGGGTCCTTGGTGCTCCCTAAGCTTAGTTGTTTTCTTGCAGACATTTCATTACCCAACTAGGTAACATCATCAGTGCTAGAGGTTGAGGAGGAGGAGGAGGAGGAGGAGGAGGAGGAGGAGGAGGAGGAGGAGGAGGAGGAGGAGGAGGCTGGGGTCCTTGGTGCGCTCTAAGCTTTTCTTGCAGACATTTCATTACCCAACTAGGTAACATCATCAGTGCTAGAGGAGGAGGAGGAGGAGGAGGAGGAGGAGGAGGAGGAGGGGAGGAGGCTGGGGTCCTTGGTGCACTCTAAGCTTTTCTTGCAGACATTTCATTACCCAACTAGGTAACATCATCAGTGCTAGAGGTTGAGGAGGAGGAGGAGGAGGAGGAGGAGGAGGAGGAGGAGGAGGGGAGGAGGCTGGGGTCCTTGGTGTGCTCCAAGCTTTTCTTGCAGACATTTCATTACCCAACTAGGTAACATCATCAGTGCTAGAGGTTGAGGAGGAGGAGGAGGAGGAGGAGGAGGAGGAGGAGGAGGAGGAGGAGGAGAGGAGGCTGGGGTCCTTGGTGCGCTCCAAGCTTTTCTTGCAGACATTTCATTACCCAACTAGGTAACATCATCAGTGCTAGAGGTTGAGGAGGAGGAGGAGGAGGAGGAGGAGGAGGAGGAGGAGGAGGAGGAGGAGGAGGAGGAGGAGGAGGAGGAGAGGAGGCTGGGGTCCTTGGTGCGCTCCAAGCTTTTCTTGCAGACATTTCATTACCCAACTAGGTAACATCATCAGTGCTAGAGGTTGAGGAGGAGGAGGAGGAGGAGGAGGAGGAGGAGGAGGAGGAGGCTGGGGTCCTTGGTGCGCTCTAAGCTTTTCTTGCAGACATTTCATTACCCAACTAGGTAACATCATCAGTGCTAGAGGTTGAGGAGGAGGAGGAGGAGGAGGAGGAGGAGGAGGAGGCTGGGGTCCTTGGTGCGCTCCAAGCTTTTCTTGCAGACATTTCATTACCCAACTAGGTAACATCATCAGTGTAAGCAGTGGGCAATGAAATGTGTGCGGGAAAACCACCATGCTCAGAGAGCACATGAACCCCTCATTTCATAAATCTTGGATAAAATCGGGTGATCAGCTAAACATCTAACTTTGGGTGATCCTGAACAGTAGTTATGGAATGCCAAAGATCTGGCTCACCAACTTGCCATTGAAATTACTCTGATCTAAAGGAAAGGGTCCATGAATTTTACTTTATTTTATTTTATTTTATTTGCCATTTGCAAGCCCCTCTCAAGAGTTCCCGGATTTTAAATCCGGGACTTCAGTCTCTGCGTTTGTTTCGATTCCAGCACCAATTTAAGAAGATCCATGTTTATTTCCACCGTCTATCTCTTTGTGATTTTTTTTTTTTTTGTGATGAATTTTAAGTCTTAGCCTGTCTGAGGATTACTTTTTCTCCTCTCCAAAGGTTCATTAGTTCTGGCGGATGCTGTTACATCAGATATTCTGGAGAAGAAGACTGTGCCTTTGTAGTCTTCTCTTCTTCAGACACCCCACCCCCACCCCAATGAATTCGGGGTTCAAAACTCTCCAGATTCGCAGCCCCAAGAGTTGTTTTTCTCCCCTGCTGCTGGTGTTCATTGCATTTTTTAAAAAATCCCATTCTGTTTTTATTTATTTTATCTTGTATCTTAGTTTTGTTTTGTTTTTTTATGGTTTATGTCGAGGAGTGGAAGAAAAAAGGCAAAACACTTTGCCTTTGATTTGTCATTGAGGATTTCCAGGAATGTTGCCAAGCTCTGCTCAGGGGCTGCTGCTGTTTGAAGACTTGGCTTTCATTTGAGACGGTTGTAGGAAACCGTCCCGGCCGTGCGGAGTTATTTTCTTCAGCTGGCCTTGGCAATTCGATTGCTTCTTTCACTAGACTTCAAGAGGGATTTTTATTTGTTTCCCTTGCTGTTATTATGTATTTCCTTATTTTATTTTATTTCTGGCCTCTCCTTATAAATCAGGAATGTGAATAATGCACAATGATGTAGTATTCTCTGGCCACTTTTTCACAACTGCTGGTTTCATCCATCCATGGAATGGAATGGAAAATAGAATAGAGTAGAGTAGAGGGGAGTAGAGTAGAGTAGAGTAGAATATAGAATAGAATATAGAATAGAAGAGAAGAGAATGAGAAGAGAATAAAATAGAAAATAGAAGAGAGAATAGAATAGAAAATAGAATAGAATAGAATAAAGTAGAAAATAGAAGAGAGAATGGAATGGAATGGAATGGAATGGAATGGAGTAGAGTAGAGTAGAGTAGAGTAGAGTAGAGTAGAGTAGAGTAGAATAGAATAGAATAGAATAGAATAGAATAGAAATTAGAATAGAATAGAATAGAATAGAATAGAATAGAATAGAATAGAATAGAATAGAATAGAAATAGAATAGAATAGAATAGAATAGAATAGAACAGAACAGAACAGAACAGAACAGAACAGAACAGAATAGGAATAGAATAGAATAGAATAGAATAGAATAGAATAGAATAGAATAGAATAGAATAGAATAGAATAGAAATAAGGAATAGAATAGAATAGAATAGAATAGGAATAGAATAGAATAGAATAGAATAGAATAGAATAGAATAGAATAGAATAGAATAGAAATTAGAATAGAATAGAATAGAATAGAATAGAATAGAATAGAATAGAATAGAAATTAGAATAGAATAGAATGCAGAATAGAATAGAATAGAATAGAATAGAATAGAATAGAATAGAATAGAATAGAATAGAATAGAATAGAAATAGAATAGAATAGAATAGAATAGAATAGAAATAAGGAATAGAATAGAATAGAATAGAATAGAATAGAATAGAATAGAATAGAAAATAGAATAGAATAGAATAGAATAGAATAGAAATTAGAATAGAATAGAATAGAATAGAATAGAATAGAATAGAATAGAATAGAATAGAATAGAATAGAATAGAATAGAATAGAATAGAATAGAATAGAATAGAATATGGGACAGAATCCTTTCTTCCTTGATACAGTTTCTCTTCATGGCAACGACAACAATAGGTCTCTGTTACCTTGTGCGTGAAAGGCCAGGGCAGCAGTGCATCATAGTCCCCTTTCAGAAGTACGATGAAAAGGGAGACATGGGTTCCTCTGCCTCTGCCTTCTCCATTCAGGTAGATCCTCATGCACAGTTTGTATCCGTATCGGGAGGTGTAGAATGCTGAAAAGAAGGAGAACTTGGAAATTAGAGGCAGTTTCATATGGGGATGGGGAGGGGAGGGGATGGGAGGGGAAGGAAAGGAAGGGAAGGGAAGAAGGAAGGAAGGGAAAAGAGAAGGGAGGGAGGGAGGAAGGAAGGAAGAAAAAGAGAAGGGAGGGAGGGAGGGAGGGAGGGAGGAAGGAAGGAAGGAAGGAGGGAGGGAATTGGAGGGGAAGGTTGGAAGGAAGGAAGGAAGGAAGGAAGGAAAAAGAGAAAGGAGCGTGGGAGGAAGGAAGGAAAGAAAGAAAGAAAGAAAGAAAGAAAGAAAGAAAGAAAGAAAGAAAGAAAGGAGAGAGGGAGGGAATTGGAGGAGAAGGTTGGAAGGAAGGAAGGAAGGAAGAAAAAAGAGAAGGGAGGGAGGGAGGGAGGAAGGAAGGAAGGAAGGAAAGAAAGAAAGAAAGGAGGGAGGGAGGGAATTGGAGGGGAAGGTTGGAAGGAAGGA
The DNA here is from genome assembly GCA_034064705.1 of Bothrops alternatus. Classification (NCBI taxonomy): domain Eukaryota; kingdom Metazoa; phylum Chordata; class Lepidosauria; order Squamata; family Viperidae; genus Bothrops; species Bothrops alternatus. Next base: position 1,703,517 of record JARGCV010000693.1, read on the forward strand.
AGGAAGGAAGGAAGGAAGAAAGAAAAAGAGAAAGGAGGGAGGGAGGAAGAAAGAAAGAAAGAAAGAAAGAAAGAAAGAAAGAAAGAAAGAAAGAAAGAAAGAAAGAAAGAAAGAAAGAAAGGAGAGAGGGAGGGAGGGAATTGGAGGGGAAGGTTGGAAGGAAGGAAGGAAGGAAGGAAGGAAGGAAGGAAGGAAGAAAAAAGAGAAGGGAGGGAGGGAGGAAGGAAAGAAAGAAAGAAAGAAAGAAAGAAAGAAAGGAGGGAGGGAGGGAATTGGAGGGGAAGGCTGGAAGGAAGGAAGGAAGGAAGGAAGGAAGGAAGGAAGGAAGGAAGGAAGGAAGGAAGGAAGGAAGGAAGGAAGGAAGGAGCATTTTCTCCGCCTCAAACAAAGGCTCAAAAAAGACGAGCATCTCTAAGGATGCTGCGGGAGGCCCACAATTTCCTCCCCTTTCCCAGCATGAATGGTCCTAATCCATTTCTGAATCAGCCTTCTCCAACCTGGCGCCCTCAAACGCACGGGATGTTTCCCACTCAGAATGTTTCAAAAGGCCGCTTTGGGTACGAGAGCCTCACCGGGCGACTGGAAGCCGTCGACCTTCCCACAGATGGCTTCGTAGCACTTCTGATGAACATCTGTAATCTTCCAAAGGAAGACGCCGTCGTAAGACGCTTGCTCGGAGAAGTGAAGCTTCCTCCCCAGCCTGACGAGAGCGGCCTCTTTCTGCGCCAGGCATCGCTGGAGATCAGCAATCTTTGAAAGGAGAGAAATCCTCTTTTTTTTTTAATGGTTTTTTAAAGTTTTACCTTGACTTATAGCAATAGCACTTAAGACTTATAGACCGCTTCACACTGCTGTTACAGCCCTCTCTAAGTGGTTTACAGAGTCAGCGTATGAGCCCCCAACAATCTGGAGTCCTCATTTTACCGACCTGGGAAGGATGGAAGGCTGAGTCAACCTTGAGCCGGTCAGGATCGAACTGCCGGCAGTGGGCAGAGTCATCTCGCAGTGCTGCATTCTAACCACTGCGCCACCTTGGCTCTTGTGACCCCAGTTGAACTGGGCGTTCTGTTGTAAGGGGATGCGGTCATAAAATGGGTTGTTACAGGACCAGACCCCAATTTTACGATCGTTTTTAACCGTACTCATTAGCTGAATCATCACAACTTGTTAAGCAACGGCTTCTCCCGTTGACGTTGTGTGTCAGAAGATTGCAAATTGGGATCGCAATTGTGACTGCATTTCCCGTCAACGCCAGCCAGTTGCCAAGCACCCTCCTTGTGATCATGTGACCCTGAGGAAGGTGCGACAGTAGTAACTTTCAGGATGAGTCATAAGTCAACTTTCTCAAGGCTGTTGTAATTTTGAAGCATTGTTAAACAAGCGGTAGTAAGTGGAAGACGTAGAGTAGGGCTGCTCCATTCAGCTGAGCTGTAACATCCTTTCTTTGGCTTAATGAACTCACCAACCTTGTCAGTTGGGTCAACTAATGGTTAGTATCTCCTTGGAGTTAGATTAGGGTCAACAGAATTCAAGGAGAGCTAGACTTAGTTCATTTGTGACTACGTAGGGATTCTAGGCTGGACCACCTTTTGACTCCAACTCCCAGGTTCTGCTACTCCTTCTCCTACACCTCCCCACTGGCTTTCTGCAGACTTACCTTCAGCTCTAAGCCACGGATCATATCTTGGTCAAGGCCCCACTGTCCCCGGAAGGCCAGGATTTTCTGGCGGGATGTAACCATCTCCTTGTTCAGCACTGATGTGATGTTCTCAAAGACTTGCAGCTTGGTCTCCAGCCAAGAGACCCTCTTCACTCTTCTCAAGAGGGTGCACCAGCTCACCTCCCACTCCTCTACTGGCAACGCGGAGAAGGACCTTTCTCTCCCAGGATCCTGAATCTTCAGGGTGAGAGGAGCCTTCATCAAAAACCTGGCATCTGTTAAAGGTGAGTTGAACTGACTGCCTCTTGGGGATGAATTGCCCTTTAGTTGGTTGACATGCTGGAGCAGCAGCAACAGGTGTCTTCCTGCCGCGTTCTTCTCATGAACTTTTTGATCCCCTGCATTGCCCTGTTGAAAAGGAACAGGACACCTCTGACAGGAGAAGGACTCGGTGCTTTGGTCCCGTTTGACAACTCTCAGCCTGGCATCCATCGAGGGCACCAGCCAGAGATACTGGTGCTCACGGCTTCCCAGCCCTACCTTGAATAAACATCCGATCCTGGAAAATCGGCAACCTTCATCCCTGGAACAAAGTCCTGAAGGATTCTGTTTGGGGAAGGATTGGCAAAAATGGAAGAAAAGAGAAGAGAAGTAGGTGGATGGAGAGAAAAAGAAGGGGATGGAGAGATGGATGAGAGAGAACAGATATCAGACAGATACAGACATGGAGATAGGAAGCTATAAAACACAGATGTAAACCTATTCGGTTAAAATACAGAAAGTTGGACAAATGTAATGGGAGGACCTGATGTTCGTTCCTCGATGTTTCGGGATAATCGCCAGCATCTGGACCCATCGACACCCTGCATACCGCTGCCTGACCGTAGTTGACCAGGACATATTCACACATGCGGCGATGATCCTGCAAGATAGGTTTTGCAAGAATTTTACCCACGGAGAAAAGGAATTTGATTTTTATAGAACTTGAAGACCATCTATGAGGAAGGGGAAGGGAGATATGTCCAAAAAAAAACAAAACCAAAAAAACAACAACAACCACACATGTGCATAAAAAGAAGCAGGGCTTTGACGATGTGGCGGTCACCCCCATTTGGACTTTTCTTTTAACTAGGAACACCTGTGATGGAATGTTGTCCAGATTCCCAGAAGGGAGGGGGGCATTCAGAGGAGCAAGAGACAATGCAATTTAGACAGTTTGTGTGTGAGAAAGAGGATGAAGACTGCCCCTCCTCAATGGTTCCCAGAGGGCACGTTTTAGGTGCAAATAGTTTAGCTTGGCAAGATTTAAACAATAAAGAAATTTGCTTCGAAGAATTGCAACGTGTCTTTCCTGGGTTTGGGGAGCATGATAACATGTCAGAACACCTCTTTATTTGAAAGTCATCTCTGAAGTTAATGACAATAATTTCGCCCTAGAGCAGACTGAGATTCTCTATGATCCAAAGTGGATCACCTCCCATATCTCTTTCGTTCTTCCTCACCATACAGTTAGCCAGTCCCCCCGCCGATATGCTTTCTCCCTTACTTCCAAATTGCTCATTGGACCCTTCCAGTTGCATCCTGGTATCCCACAATGCACGGCAAATTCCAGAATCTCCTTGTTAGGGGTGGCCTTGCAAGGACCCTGGAAGCAAACAAAGACACACATCAAATGCTAAACTTTTGCAACACCGTGATTTCTAAGCTTGAGTTAGAAACAGGATTAAGCAAAGATTGTGAAGTTGTGAACCTGAGTTGAAGTCGCACCTCTCCAGGCCTAAACCTGAAGATGGGGATTGAAATTAAATGGACCCAGCTTTTGCTGGATCCAGCAGAACCATTTTCAAATCTCCTTGATCCGTCCTGTTACTGAATTATTATTTTCCTTTCCACTAGAAGCTTTGTCAAATGTTTTTTAAATGAGTGTGTGGCAAAATGCAATTCTTAAAAAGGAACTGGATATGGGGGGGAAAAATAGACAGTTTCGGTCACCCAGAGTGAACGATCAGCTCTTAAAGGTGTTTTTAAAGCCACATATAAATCCTATTGGTTGCATCGAATTAGGATCACCCAATTCTTATTTCTGGCATTTGATAAGAGAAGTTTTCACTGGGAAACTTGAAATCTCCCAACGTTGTTGAATCACTGGGAACTCATTTTGCTTTGCCTTGGCACAGTGTTGTGAACCGTCTCTTAACACAGCTGGAGGACAGCTATTTTCACATCTTTTTTGCGAAAGTTTGTCAACTCTCAGCTGTCCAGGTTACACACAACGGTCCATTGCTAAGTTTAATGGCAAGAAAGAGTACCTTTTGTTCGGAGGATGAATTGCCTTTCCCGTCAAGTTCAGAATCTTCTCCTTTACAATCCTGGCAAGTGGGGTTGCTATTATTTCTGAGCGAAACAGGAAAAGAAGAAGAAAAAAAAAAGTGGTCCCCAAGAGATTTTAACTGGAATCTTTCCGAGGACAAATTAGCTGAGGGTTATTTTAGTTAGCAGTATTCAAATAAGGTCTCTCCTTCTGTTTTCCCCACAATATTTTTTTTTTAAGGAGGTTTGAGCTGAGAGGGGCCGGCTGAAAGTCACCCGGCTTTTATCCTCGAGGCAGGATTAGAATTCACAATCTCCAAGCCTCTAGCCCAGCACTTTAACCACTAGGCCAAACTGACTCTCTAATATTATGTTTCTTGGAATCTTTTTCCTAGGCTGGGACACAATTAGTCGGTGGGATGACCGTAATAGCAGTGTTCTAATATCTGAGAGGCTGCTCCAAAGAAGAAAAGAGGGGGTCAAACTATCCTCCAAAGCATCTGAAGGCAGGTCAAGAAGCAATGGATGGAAACCAATCCAGGAGAGAAGCAATCTAGAAATAAGGATGAATTTTCCTGACGGTGGGAACAATTAACCAGTGGAACGCCTTGCCTCCAGAAGTTGTGGGTGCTCCAACGCTGGAGGTTTTTAAGGAGAGATTGGGCAGCCACTTGTCCGAAATGGGATAGGGTTTTCTGCCTGAGCAGGGGGTTGGACTAGATGACCTCCAGGGTCCCTTCTGACTCCTGTTATTCTATTATCCTAAAGAGTTATTGGGGACATCCGCACCCATCGTTTGAAAAACCAGAAAATTAAGAGATGTGAGGCCACCTCTTTTCTTAAGCATTTCCCTGGCTCAAAAAATAAAGAAAGAAAGAAAGAAAAAAAGCAGAGCAGTTGAGACATCTTAAGGGATCATTTTTTATTTATTTTTTTGCTAAAATGGCCTTCCCACAACCCTGGAAAAGCAGAAGAAGGTGTTTTTGGACCAGGCTGGAAGATGAAAAGACAAGAAAGCCTGTTTTGCTTTATTTTTGTTTTCATTTCCCCTCCTCTTATCCAGCTTAATCCTCTTGACAGGGTTGCTACGAGAGGGAAGCCGAGAGAATTGCGCAATAACACGGCACGCATTTCTGTGACATGTGCAAACCACCAAACCAAAACACTAGATAACCTTTCCCCCCAAAAAAAAATCATCCTGAGATTTTCCTGGATTTGGGCACCATAAATCAAATGGGCGAATGGATAGGAACCGTAGTCCTGGCACAGAGCAAAGAGTGAAATAGGGAAATATTTAGTGGAGAGCAGAACATGGCAGCTGATGCACGCATTGGGGTTTTCAACCTGGGGGTCCTTCTCAAATATTTCTGATTCCCCCCCCCTCCAAGCAGTTTTAGAAAACTGCTTGGACAATCATAGGAGAATCAGTCTCCCTTGCCTCTTGGTTCTGTTGGCTACCATGTGCCCAGTCAGGATAAGGGGTTAGGACCAATTTGAGGGCTTTGGGATAGCGGTGACTCTTCTACAGTTCTTTGCCAGCTCACCTCAGCTCAAGAGCAACAAAGATGATTTAGGGGGCTGGAGGCTAAAGCATAGGAAGAACAGTGGTAGGAATTGGGTATGTCTAGTTTAATGAAGAGAAGGATGAGGGGGGACATGATAGCAGTCTTCCAATATCTCAGGGGCTGCCCCAAAGAAGAGGGAGTCAAGCTATTCTCCAACGCGCCTGAAGGCAGGACAAGAAACCATGGATGGAAACTCAGCAAGGAGAGAAGCAGCCTGGAACTAAGGAGGAATTTCCAGACAGTGAGAACGATGAGCCTTCATAAGTGGTGGATGCTCCATCCCTGGAGAAATGGCTGGACAGCCATTTGTCTGGAATGGCAGAGGGTCTCCTGCTTGTGCAAGGGGCTGGACTAGAAGACCTCCAAGGTCCATTCCAACTCTGTTATTCTGGTATTCTCCTGGAGTGGAGCACACATGTTGGATCCAGCCAAAGCCTGCTTAGTCCAGGAGCTTTTGAGGGCAAACCTTCCAAGGCTGCTATTCTGTGAATTTTTTCTCCGTCATCCTAGTCCACCTTGATTAGGGGAAAGTAAGGGGAGGTGGTCCTCCTCCATCCAAATAGAGGCAGAGAGAAATGGACGTTGCTAAGATTCAGTGGCTCTTGCAGGAGGCAGAGGACAGCTGTTAGGACTTCATTGTGAGCTGGGAGATGATGTCAGCCATGGACAAAATCTTGTTCTCCACCTCTTCACCAGGACGAGCATCCTAAACAGGTGAGCTAACAGCCTCTCCAGCTTTCTTCATCCATCATTCTCTGGCCCTGGGTCTATCTTTTGCCCGCCCTGTGCTTCTCCCCCTATCTATCTATCTACACACACACACACACACACACACACACACACACACACACACAAACACAAGTCTCGTTCTCTCTCCTCTTTTTCCTGACTACCATCTCCTTCCCTCCCCCCCCACCCCCCTCCCACTTCATCACGTGTCCTCCCTCTTGCGAAAGAGACTCACCGTATCCTCCAGGTCAGGCAGGCTGTGTAATAGGGGTTCCTGCAAGGATTTTGCGGGTCTCCTTGCAGGACGATCCTGCTGTGGCTGCAAAGATCTTTCGGCTCCCCGGCCTTGGCGCAGAGGCAAAGCGGGGAGCCCTCTTTGGCTCCATCCAGAGGGGAGCAGGCTGTTGGGGGAGCAGCACAGCTGTTGCTGCTGCTTCTCTGTCTGTCTGCCATCCGCAGCAGTTCCTGTTCAAGGGGGGGGGGAGAGAGAGAGAGAGAGAGAGAGAGAGAGAGAGAGAGAGAGAGAGAGAGAGAGAGAGACCAAGGTCCAAGGATCTGTGCCCTGCTAAAGCTAGCAAGATGTCCTTCCTTCCTTCCAAGGATGTTGAGCTGGGCTGAACGGAGGAGCCCAGCTGAAAGGGTTGAGGCAGCTGTGACAGGAAGTTACACAGCCATCCTTTGAATTCCCCCGACAAACACTGCAGTGCAGAGGGCAGGAAAGACCAGCAAGGCTGAATCCAGGGCCACAAGGTCCAGCGAAATCGATGGAGGAGATTCCTCCCCATTGGATAGGGAGGCTGGGGGAGAGGGGGTCTTGGCCTTTGCAGAGGGATTTTGTCCCCTTTCCATGCCATCCTCCACTTACAACTGTTTTACTGAGTGGCTGTTCGTGGTTACCAAAAGCAACTCATGACCGTTTGGGGGGGGTGTTGTGCTTACGGCCGGGGAGGTCAGGCGATGAAAACCCAGACGCTTGGCAACTGGCATGTACTTGCGACGGTTGCCGTGATCCCCGTTTGCGAGCTTCAGACGAGCCAAGTCAGTGGGGGAAGCCAGGCTCACCACGTTACTAACTTCCCGACTTCACCCCTGTGGCGAGGAAGGCGGTAACATTGGGGGGTGGGGGGACTCGCTTCATTGTCTCACTTAGCCACCGACGCTTTGGGCTCAGCCGTGATCGTAAGGGGAGGACCCTCTCTCTAAATGAATAATAAGATTGGGGTTGTGGGCATACCAACTCAAATCGGTGGAAAAGGTCTTCTGCCGGAGGTTGGGGGCCAGCGATGTGCATGCATGTGTGCGTGATTTCTCTCCCTGTGAAAAGCAATTCCCTCTCTCCCCCCACCTTTCGTGGTTCCCTTCCTGATGGTTAGAACAATTAACCCGTGGAACCACCTGCCTCCAGAAACGGTGAATGCTCCAACACTGGAAGTTTTTAAAGAAGAGACTGGAGAGCCCTTGGTCTGAAATGGGATAGGGTTTCCTGCCTGAGCAGGGGGTTGGGCTGGATGACCTCCAAGGTCCCTTCCAACATCATCATCATTATCATGATTATTATTATTATTATTATTATTATTATTATTATTATTATTATTATTATTATTATTATTATTATTCTGTTCCTCCTGCTAGGCTGTGCCCCCAGACGTCTGTCTCCAAATCCTACCGTTATCTCTACCGTAGCTCTTAGGCTGACCTATTTTCTCACCACCAATGGAGTTTCAGCTAATCGAAGGAGCCGGGAGAATGGTTAATCATGATAAAAGCTGGATCCAGTGAAATTTGCTCTCATCTCCTTCAACTTCATTAGCCCAAAGAGCTTTCTGATGACAGCTGGCAGATAATCCGAGCCAAGCTGGTCAAAAGATGAGAGTTGCGATGTTTTGTTTGGCCGGACTGGCCGCTAGGATTTCTGAGCTCCTGCTCCTGAGAGCTGTTTTTTTTATTATTATTATTATTAAAAATATTTATTATTAGATAAACATTTGTCCATGTAAACAAAGAAAAAATTCAAGTTAAATGCCATTCAACTTAATAAAATCATTTTAAATTTGTAGACCTTCTTCACTCCGTGTGTCCAAGTTTTAACTATAAACCAACTACATTTTAAAAATTGTAACTTTCACTTCTTTTCAGATCAGTCCATTGGATTTCAAACAGACAAGTCATCTTATTAAAATTAATAATTTTCATGTCGATACGCCCTTCCCTCTATCAAGTACATTCTTAGTCTATTTGATAGAGGACATTGAGCAGACGCCCCCAAGGTTTTTCCCTATGTATAAGATGTCAGAGGATCTCTTGGCCTGCATGGTGTCAACCGAAATTGAGAAGGGCAAATGGCTGCAGCCACGCTCATTTTCAAAGTCTGTCTCTATCTATTGGAACCAGGATGCATGGATAATCAATATGTTTTATGTATGCAGTGGGTGTTATGAACTATTCATTGACCAATTCTTCTCCTCCCCCTCCCCCCCTTTTTCTCCTCTTGTCTATCTTCTCCTTCTCTACCTTTCCTTCTCCATCTTCTCCTTCTCTTTCTTCTCCTCCTCCTCCTCCCCTTTCCTTCTCCATCTTCTCCTTCTCTTCCTCCTCCTCCTCCTCCTTCTCCTCCCCCTTCTTTCTCCTCTTGTCTATCTTCTCCTTCTCTACCTTTCCTTCCCCATCTTCTCCTTCTCTTTCTTCTCCTCCTCCTCCTCCTCCCCTTTCCTTCTCCATCTTCTCCTTCTCCTTCTCTTCCTCCTCCTCCTCCTCCTTCTCCTCCCCCCTTCTTTCTCCTCTTGTCTATCTTCTCCTTCTCTACCTTTCCTTCTCCATCTTCTCCTTCTCTTTCTTCTCCTCCTCCTCCTCCCCTTTCCTTCTCCATCTTCTCCTTCTCCTTCTCTTCCTCCTCCTCCTCCTCCTTCTCCTCCCCCTTCTTTCTCCTCTTGTCTATCTTCTCCTTCTCTACCTTTCCTTCTCCATCTTCTCCTTCTCCTTCTTCTCCTCCTCCTCCTCCTCCCCTTCTTTCTCCTCTTGTCTATCTTCTCCTTCTCTATCTTTCCTTCTCCATCTTCTCCTTCTCCTTCTTCTTCTCCTCCTCCTCCTCCCCTTCTTTCTCCTCTTGTCTATCTTCTCCTTCTCTATCTTTCCTTCTCCATCTTCTCCTTCTCCTTCTCCTTCTTCTCCTCCTCCTCCTCCCCTTCTTTCTCCTCTTGTCTATCTTCTCCTTCTCTACCTTTCCTTCTCCATCTTCTCCTCCTCCCCCCTTCTTTCTCCTCTTGTCTATCTTTTCCTTCTCTACCTTTCCTTCTCCATCTTCTCCTTCTCCTTCTTCTCCTCCTCCTCCTCCCCTTTTCTCCTCTTGTCTATTTTCTCCTTCTCTACCTTTCCTTCTCCATCTCCTCCTCCTCCTCCTCCTCCTCCTCCTCCTCCTTCTTCTTCTTCTTCCTTCTCCTCCTGTCTATCTTCTCTATCTTGTCCTTCTCTATCTTCTTGTTTCCTTCTCCTTCTCTCCTCCTCCTCTTCTTCCTCTTTCTTTATCTTCTCTTCATCCTCCTGGTCCTTTTTCGCCTCCTCCCCACAACATTGTCAATTTGATTGCTTGAACGCCCTTCAGCAAGGTGCTGCTACAATAACCCACTTCACCCTCATATCAAAGTGAACGTTTCCTTTAAGCCCCAAACTGGGCCCAATGCATTTACACAACTTTCTTACTCATCATATGAAACTTGCTCTTCTAGAATATTTTCCAACTTCTAAGCTGGCTCACTTGCTCACAGTTTCCCATCCCACAACTCACCCAATCGGTAGCCCACGTATAACAGTCTAACCTGAAGTTGCCATTAGATGGGGGACAGTCTAACCTGAAGTTGCCATTAGATGGGGGAAAGGATATTTGATGGCATCTCTTATGCCACAGGGAGAATTGTGGTGATGGGTCAGGCAAGAAAACCATCTAATCTCAGTCTCCTGTTTCCTGCAAAGACCCTTCAGCTGCCTTTGTGATTCCCAGACCTTAACAAGAAAATAAATGCCCTTATTCTTTTACTGCAAACAGCTACGTGAACAGGTTTTCAGGCCCTTGAAGTCAAAATTTATCCTTGACCCTTTAGGGAGTGAATGATCTTCCTTCGCTGTGCATCCTGCAGGACTGGTTTATCCTCCGCAAAATAAACAGATCCCTCTTTCTTAGAGACCCAGGATCCGGGAGCGATGATCCCAGAGACCAAGTCAGCAAAGCAGGTATGTCAGCTTGTGAGGACTTGTGCATTGCAGCTTGTTCTTGAAGTGAGGAGTGAAGAATGTTTACCTATTGTTGTATGTTATGTTCTATGATGATCGCTTCTTAATATGATCTTATGCTTAATGTTGATTACTTTAATAATGAAAAAGCAGACTGAATTTTTACCCCAGGTTATTGAATCTCTACTTCAGGATCTTTTGCTAGGGATCATAAAAGATAAAATATAACAGACATATAGTTGAGGCTGGAAGTGAGGAGTAAAGAATATATACCAAACCAGACGTTTACAAAGATTAATACCTAGTGTTATATGTTGTGTTCTATGATGATTGATTTTTAGTATGATCTTATGTTTAATGTTTAACTACTACCTCAGGACCTATTGTTAGGGATCATAGAGAATAAAAAATGTAACAGGTGTATAATAGAGGATTGAAGTGGGGACGTTTACAAAGAATAATACGTAGTGTTGTATATCAGATGCTATGATGTTTGATGCATACAAAGATTTTATGTTCAATGCTGATTATTTTAATAAAGGAATTTTTATATATATAAAAAAATTAAAACAAAAACAAAAACAGCTCTCTCTCTCTCTCTCTCTCTCTCTCTTTTTTTTTTTTTTTTTGCAAAACAGCCAGCAATCCAGCATCTACACTTTTGCAAAACTTACTGCTTTCCACCTACACAAGGTTGCTTTGTAAATCTTTCGGCTGCGGATTGGCTGCTTAAAATTAGGGGAATCCGGAGTTTCGAGCCTCTAGTTCTTGGCCAGCCACATCCTCTTGTGTTTGGGAGTGTTTTTAGCCGAGCAGTCTCTGCGCTCGTGAAAAGATGGGCTGGCGGGGAATTACCAGAGGAAGCAAGTCAGCTGCGGAAAGTACCGAAAAACTTATTGTCAGTTTCAAGTTGCGTTTTGAGACCACAGGTCAACCCTCAAAAGTGGCTCCGGCTGAGTGCAGTGGTGCTGACCTCTGCGGACAGGCTGAGTAATCCTTTCTAGGAGATAATTGTATTTGGGCTTCTTGCAAACCCGCAAGGGAGGCTCCAAATTTAACTCAGCAAATTTAATGTTCGTTAAGTGAGTTTTGCCCTGTTCTTACGACTTTTCTTGCCACTGTGGTTAAGTTGCAGTTGGTTAACTTAGTCTCCATGGTTGTTGTCAGAAGTTTGCCCCAGGGGATCACGTGACCCCCCACCCCGGGACCCTGCGACTTTCATAACCTGCGACTGTCATAAATAGGAGTCAGAAGCGTGTGAATTTTGATCACGTGGCCCCGGGGAGGCTGCCAGCGGTCATTAAGCGTGAAAAGCAGTCGTAAGTCACCTTGTTCGGGGTAACTTTGAGTGGTCACTAAAGGAACAGTCGTAAGTTGAGGACTGCCTGTATAAAAAAAAAGACTCGGTATTGTAGATTGTCACACCCGCTTTTGCGAATCAGTGAGTTTGGGCACAGGTTTGCCATGTTTTGAGGAGTTTTTACCGACCATTTTTAACACATGCAAATTTGGGGTGGTTTATCGTACATAAAATTTGACACGTGCATATCAGATATGAAGGCTGAGTGATTTATTACAAACATCTACCCTAATTTTTTTTAGAGAGATTTATGACGATTTCTTTTTTTTAATCAGGAAACAGGGAAGTACCAAAACATTTTTTTTATTATTGGCTGTTGGGAATCTTCCCGAGTCTTTCCTGCTCGGTTTGGAAATTCCGGTAAGCACAGCCTACAATTTCAAGGAGTCATGAGGACTAGAAGCTTTTGAAGGTTTAATCAGTCAGCCACACAAGAAGTGAGTAGCCATTGGAGGGTGATATTTAAGAGTGGAGGAAGCTAGCAAATTAGCTAGTGAGGTAACTTGGGGTGAGAGGAAAAAAACTAGTCCAGAGTCAGCCAGCCGGCTTTCACGGCTAAGGTGAGACTAGAACTCACCGTCTCCTGGTGATTGGCCCAAAGTCATCCAATGGGCTTTCATGCCTAAAGTGAGACTAGAACTCTCAGTCTCCTGGTGATTGGCCCAAAGTCATCCAGTGGGCTTTCACGCCAAAGGTGAGACTAGAACTCTCAGTCTCCCGGTGATTGGCCCAAAGTCACCCAATGGGCTTTGACGCCTAAAGTGAGACTAGAACTCTCAGTCTCCTGGTGATTGGCCCAAAGTCATCCAGTGGGCTTTCACCCCTAAGGTGGGACTAGAACTCTCAGTTCTCCTGGTGATTGGCCCAAAGTCACCTAGCCGGCTTTCCTATCTAACGTGGGACTAGAAGTCACCATCTCCTGGTGATTGGCCCCAAAGTCACCTATGATGGATGAGGAATTCTGGGAGCTGAAGTCCACACGTCTTAAAGTTGCCAGGTTTGGAGAGCCCTGATCTAAAGCATGATCATATCCCTACTTGCTTAGGAGTATGCAAGTCCATAAGAAATTGTCAAAAATGCTAGTTACAGGAAGCCGGAGACTTTTTGAGGAGTTTTTAACAACCGATGAGAAAGAGATCTTCTGCAAATTCCTCCAATGAGTCTGTAAAGGCCTGGCAAGAACCACAGGTGGCACTTGAGGACGGCCACCACTCAATCCACGTCGAATCGTCCAAAGGATACTGGAATCTAGGAGAAGAAAAAGGATATTTTTACAGGAAAGCCAGCAGATGTTCACACGGATGGAGGAAACCCAGGTGGCTGGTGGGTGTTTTTTTACTTGCACAGTCACAACAGCAGAGCTGCTGTAAAAAAAAGTGTCAGCTAACAACGTTGTAGTTAAACTCGCTTCAGGGTCCTGATGTTAACGTCCCGGAGTAGTGTTTCTCAACTTGGGCAACTCTGAAAATGGGTTGGACTTCAACTCCCAGAATTCCCCAACTGGCTGGGGTGTTCTGGGAGTTGAGGTCCTACCCAAGGTTAAAGAAGAGTGTCCTAGAGCACGCCCTCTTTCTCAAAAAAAGGTGTTGTGTGAAGGATCACCCCTCCAACAGAAGGATGGTTTGCTGACCTGGCATTGGCGCCCTGTCCTGTCTTCAAAGCCTCTTTTCCCATGATCAGGTAATTCTCCTTTGGATTCAGCTGGACATCCGTACAGGAGCTCTTTTTAATAAAGATGATTTCTGTGTTCTTCTCGGCAAAAGTCACCCCTGCGGAAGAGTTGAAACAAATTGAAGAGAACCTACAAATCGAACATTCTCCCACTGTGTTTAAATCTAATAGAAGAGACTAGAATCTAATAGAAGAGACTAGAATCTAATAGAAGAGACTAGAATCGAACCAAATAGAATAGAATAGAATAGAATAGAATAGAATAGAATAGAATAGAATAGAATAGAATAGAATAGAATAGAATAGAATAGAAAATATGGAGTGGAGTGGAGTGGAGTGGAGTGGAGTGGAGTGGAGTGGAATGGAATGTTGTAAGCCGCCCTGAGCTTTCGGAATAGGGCGGCATAGAAATCGAAACAAACAAATAAATAAATAGAATAGAATAGAATAGAATAGAATAGAATA
>JARGCV010000697.1:0-136003 GCA_034064705.1 Bothrops alternatus
CCTTTGACACCCATTTGCAGATGCCTGTCAGCTTCTTTTCTTTTGATCTCCTATCATTTTCACACCACTTTCTATTTAGAAGGAGGAGGTGAAATTAAAAGAAGTGGAAAAAATAAAACTAGGAAGAGAAAAAGCGCACCAGTATCTCTATTTCTATCGCAATGAAACGACCTCTCGGTTATAGCTGCTTAGTGTAGGTAGGTACTATTCTCTGCTGAATAGGTGGACTGCGCTGCTTTGCGTTCTCTCCCTTGCAACCCAGGTGTGCGGTTTTTAAACAACGGAGGGGGAGGGGGAGGGAGAGGGAGAGGGAGAGGGAGAGAGAGAGAGAGAGAGAGAGAGGAGAGAGAGAGAGAGAGAGAGAGAGAGAGAGAGAGAGAGAGAGAGGAAGAGAGAGAGAGAGAGAGAGAGAGAGAGAGAGAGAGAGAGAGAGAGAGAGAGAGAGATGGAAAAAGTATTCTTCGTCAAGAAAAGCTGAGAGAAGTTTCTAATAAAGCAAAAACGAACCATTGTATTTTCTACTGGTCTTTCAAAAGTCGTTTTTCCACTGCCCAGGGCCCACAAATAAATCGTTTTAGGCAGGACTGGCGCCTATGTTTTTAATGCTTGGCTTGATTTTTTTTGGGGGGGGGCAGGGTTACGTAAAAGAAAGTGCCACTGAATTCAGTGGATTTACTTCTGGGAAGTTGTGTCTGAGGGTTACTTAAACTGCAACCCTAATCTTAACTTTTTGGAAACATTTTTTTGCTACTTATCTTTAGATCAATCGGTGCATTTAAATAAATGAAATACACATCTGATACAAAGCCCATCTTGTTTTTACAGACCCACCACGCTGCAATTTTCAAGGATGATGTGTGTAGTGGGTGGGGGGGGCACAGTTTCTTTGCAAACAATGATTTAATATCTCCGTTCCTTTTCATTTCAGGGCTGCAACTGTGTTTGAAAGCAAAATAATTTTAGAAAACTGGGGTTGGCAAGCGGAGAGGTTGCAGCTTGAAATGATAAGATTCAACTTAGTGACTCTCCAAACTGTCTTGAAATAAGTAGCCTAAACTGTAAACTAAGGGAAAGTACATTTGAAAAATACTGTGGTTTCGCTTTTTGAAAACGTGAAGGGGCTACTACATTGTATGCAAATAAAGATTCTTTTTATAAGTGAATAGGCAGTAAGAAATTCTTCGTTTCCACCGGAGCTTCCACCAAAATCTTCAGCAATTTTGAGTTGCTCCTAGGTTTCCTACAATTCCCTCACCCTACCCCAAGTTGGGATTTCTGAAATGGTGAAAAAATCTCAAACGAGGGGGTTCTTGCCGGTGGAGGGGGGGTAACTGTCGTTGTTCTAGTGCCCCCGCTGTCAGTCTGCAACTAGGTTGGATCTCGGGGGAACCCATTCCCTCTGTCTCTTGCGGTGTCAATCACAACGCATATTGCTTTCCCCTCCCCCACACCCTTCGTTCCCCCCCCCCACTCCCCAACTACCACTTAGTAACAGCCCAGCTCTGAGAGTCCGCTTCTGAGTGGCTCGCAGCAATCTGTCAACTGAGCCAGGGAGCCACCTCACAACAGATCCGGTTACTTTTGATTGACAGCGTCACCATGGCAAATAATTTGATTAAAACTATTGTCTTCTCCTTTGGCAGTCCCCGAGTCAGATAACTGGACCAATCACTGCGCGGCTAATCACTTTTTCATGCCAGTTTAGAACAACATTTGGAAGGAGAGAGGCAAAGAAGAGCAAGGAGAAAGGGGGGGAGGACGGGAGGGGGGGGTAAAGAAGAGAAGAACCGGTAGGGAAAAGAAAAAGAGAAAGGGAAGAGAGGAGAGGAGAGAAGGAGGAGGAGAAAAAGAAGGAAAGGGGAAGCGGGCTTTTAAAGGACTTGATTCCATGTAAGCGATCCTATGGCAGAAAGGGGGGGAAGAGAGAGAGGGAGCGCGCGCGCGAGCCAGAGAGGAACTTGCGAGCCCGGCCAGGGGGTGGGGAGAGTGAAAGTTCCACTCTCGCAAGTGCCGCGTCTCTCACACAATAGAGGCGCAAAGTTTGACGGTCGGAACTCGGGGACTTACAAACCAGCCCGGAGCCCAACGGTGGGGGCGTCGGCGCGGGCGCTGCGTGGGAGCCTCCCTCCCGCGCGAAGCTTCTCCGGCTCCATGGGCGCCCCGGCCGGGACAGGGGCAGCCGCGCTGACCTAGCCCCGGGGCTTTCGTTCGAGCGCGCTGTGGTTGGCCGCTCCCTCGCCGAGCCCTTTCCCCATTGGCGCCGAGCGTCGCGGGCTCCCGCGCGCCCCCCGACCGCCTCCCCCTCGGCGTTTCTCATCCCCCCCCCACCCCAGGCGGTGCCTGCGGGGCGCCGGGTCCGGACGGCTGCCCCCTTTCGGCCAGGGTAGCTACGATAAGAGGGTCGGCGGCGACGGCAGGAGGGCCTTCCCGGACGCGCCACCATGTCCATGCTGCCCACTTTTGGCTTCACCCAGGAGCAAGTGGCTTGCGTGTGCGAAGTGCTCCAGCAAGGGGGCAACATCGAGAGGCTGGGCCGCTTCCTCTGGTCGCTGCCGGCTTGCGAGCACCTTCACAAGAACGAGAGCGTCCTGAAGGCCAAGGCCGTGGTGGCTTTCCACCGAGGCAACTTCCGCGAGCTCTACAAGATCCTGGAGAGCCACCAGTTCTCGGCGCACAACCACCCCAAGCTGCAGCAGCTGTGGCTCAAGGCGCACTACATCGAGGCCGAGAAGCTGCGGGGGCGACCCCTAGGGGCAGTCGGCAAGTACCGGGTCCGCCGCAAGTTCCCCTTGCCCCGCTCGATCTGGGATGGCGAGGAGACCAGCTACTGCTTCAAGGAGAAGAGCCGGAGCGTCCTGCGGGAATGGTACGCCCATAACCCTTACCCGTCCCCCAGGGAGAAGCGGGAACTGGCCGAGGCCACCGGGCTCACCACCACCCAAGTCAGCAACTGGTTCAAAAACCGGAGGCAGCGGGACCGGGCGGCGGAGGCCAAAGAAAGGTACGAGTAAGTAGAGCCGTCCTCCCTTCCGCTTCTCTGCAGAAAGGGCTCTGCTTCGGGGACGGTCGGGAAGGGATGTGCAAGGCTGACTTCATTCCGGACCGAAGTGCGCTGCGTTGGCCCGGGGAGGAAGCCTTCTTCCCTTCCGAACTAACCCCCCGTGGGGGGGGGGCTCGGGGCTGCGATTTAGGAAGGCACCCGCAGCCTGGAAAAAGTACAAAAGAAGGGGAACACAAGGGCTTCTCTATCTGCACTGATTTTTTTCCTCTTTCTTTTTTAAAAAAGTTTTGGAAAAGTTAGTCTAGGGAGGGGGGACGCCTAGGGGGGATCGGTTACCGCAGGGACCAGTTTGATGTATTCGAGAGCAAAATCGGGCTGTGGCCAAGATAAATATCCCCGATTCGACTTGGATTCCAAGCCACGTCTTCGGAAAACTAGTCTAGTAGATATGTAAGTTAAGTTTTCAATGAACGGGAGAGGAGTATTAGAAAGAACTTCCTTGAAGGCGAGCCAACTGGCATTGTTTCTTTTATCTGTGTCTCTAATTTTCAACCTAGCCTAACATCGCAAAAGACAAGAAACAGTCTAATTTGTGCCAATTAAGGCTGCCTTTCCTTCTGCCAGCTCAGAATTAAAACCCCATAGAGGTCAATGAACCTGCGCTGCGCTAAGGAGCTATAAAGGATGTAGCTTTTCAATTTTCATTTTAATTATGACAGTGGGTTTAGTGAGAGAGAGAAAGCAATGCCCCCAAATCTATAACTGAAAAACAAATGGATCGCCATCAGCCAAGATGTCACAAGTGCTGGTTTGTATGAAAAACCCTTATTTAGCCAATTGTCAATACAATAAGCAAAAACAAACAAACAAATCGTGTTTTTAATATCTTGGTATCTACGTCTAAATAGTACTTCACTGTCGGCGTATGCACACTGCTTTTAAAATGAGGCAGAGAGATCTCCAGCTCTGAATGGAATACTGTATTTTTCTCAGGAGGTGTTTGTGAGTTGAGGGGGGGGGAAGGAAAGTGCCCTCCCGCCACCCCTTATACATTTTAATCCAGAGTGATGAGCATAACTGAATAGCGTCCGGGGGTTCATTCCTAAATCTTCCACTGGCTTTTTCCAGTGACAAACTCCCTCGCGTTTTTCTTAGGTGTCAGTTTAGTGGGAAGTGAGGTGTATATTTGAATAAGTGGTCATTGGACTTTATTTTTTTTTTTAGCGAACTCCATCCTTTTAAAACACACCCGCTTGCGCACATTTTCTTGAAAATAAACTCCCAGGAGTTTCAGTACTGCGGGGGCTTATCTATCCGGATGCAAGTTCCTTTCATTTCATTAAGACTGGCTTCGGCGTCAATAGGAAGGAGCTTCCAGACATTATTTTATTTTGCAATTTCTATACCGCCCCCCTCCCGAAGGACTCGGGGCGATGTACAGCCCAATTAAAAACATCAACATACAAAAAGTAAAAAAAAGTAAGACATTAGATCAAGTGATAGTGGGTCAAGAGTCCCCAAAGTTCTACAATACCAACACAAACAAGTTCTATTCATTTCTAAGAAACAATACAAGCCCTTCATACAGTATTCGGGTATTAATGGAAAACTATTTCTCCTCCCTCCCTTCCTGCGTGCCTTTCTTTTTTCTATTTCTTTTCCTTTTTGCTGACCTTGCCCTTCTAATACAGCAATGCCAAAGCAGGGGCCTGGGATCTTCCACCGGCAGAAACCCTGGGCTGGGCGATTGCTATTAAGATTTTAAGACTGTGTCCAGAATCACTGCTGGCTAGCCCTCTGAGTCTTTTTGGTTTACTTTCAGTGTGCTCCTAGCTGGTCGCAGACCTAAATTATCTTCTGGGAGATGATTTTGTCCCAAATTGTCCCTCAACGCTTGTTTGCTAGATTTGTTCTCTTCCAAGATCTAGTGCTTGGGATTCTGAGATTCTGCCAGAAAGAGGAAAAAAGACACCCCAGGCACCCCAAGATGTCATAAGCTGCCACGTCTCCTGAAAGCAGCAAGAAGAACCCCTCTCCACAAACACTGCGGAACAGGGAGAGTTTTAGGCCGAAAAGTTAAGAGGGGGGGGGAACTCACATAGCACAGAGAGTCCAACAAGCAACCTTCATAATTGGATTAAGGAACTGTTGGATTAAAGAAGCCTGAATTATTCTAAACTTCGAAGGGGTCAAACAGAAGAGTTTGGGACAAGACAGCTTGCTATTCTGCAGCTTTCGATGCCTGCCTACTCAAGCCCTGGATGTTCTTATTGGAAAGTGTGGCCTGATGAGAAAGATTGCTCTGAGGAGCTGGGCCAGAAAGTTTCCAGACTTGTGCCAGCTCATTTGGGGGAGAAGCCCCTACTTCTTCCAATCTTGTAGTACTTGCAGCTGTTTTCTAGGGGGTTGCCCTGAGTCGGTAAACTCTGAATCTGTCTCTCCCTCTTCCCTCCCCTTCTCTCTCCTCCCTTTGTGGCTGAAATTGATTTGAAAATATTTTAAAATTTGATTTAGAAAACCAGGTGCAGGCCGGAAGAGAAAACTTTGCATAGTACCATCAGGCTGCATTAAGCCAAACGTGCGCTTTATGCATGTAAATAATAAAAGAGTTTGGAGGGTTGCCTTTTTATTTTCAGGATTCTTGTACAATAACCTCCCGGAAAAGAAATGAATTTGACCTAAAAGTAGCCAGGGACCTGGCTACTTTCATTCTTGGCACCCTCCCATCCAGTAACTAAAGGCAAAGGTACTTTTTCTAACGAGCCAAATACTGGTCGAAAATCAAAAGCACAGTACCAGCTCCCACCAACATCTGGGGCTAATAAAAATGTATTATCTGCTTGATAGATTGGATCTAGTCTCGGTACTGCAGTCCGCAGCTGCTGAGCACAAATCTAGATGGTGGTTTCTCCTGAGAAGGTGAGCTGCTTTACTGAGTTGGACAGCTGGACAAATATGTAAAGGTAGATGGGGGAGGGGGGAGTCACTTATCCAAACAGATAGCGCCACATTCCCAGAAAAGAGGCGCAGTCTTGGGAAGTGACACTGATAGAAAATAATAGAGTCCTAACTAGAAACCACCACTTAACACCTGTCAATCCTGCACGTTTTAGAAAAGGGGGTTGTAAAACTTTAACTGCAGTTGCCGAAACACACAAGCAACTATCAGGTCGACTTTCATGACAGCCGGTGGGCTTTGCATCCGAATGTGTTAGAATGTCAAAGGCAGGGGTTCTCAACCTTGGCAACTTTAAGACTTGTGGACTTCAACTCCCAGAATTCCTCAGCCAGCAAAGCTGGCTGAGGAATTCTGGGAGTTGAAGTCCACAAGTCTTAAAGTTGCCAAGGTTGAGAACCCCTGGTCAAAGGTCTGTGGGCCCTTGCGTGCTTCTTGGGAAGGATTTTTACTCTTGAAGAAAAACGCACAAGAATGAGACCAAGCTCTTCCCTGAGTGGCCAAATATGGACCACCCTAGTGATGGGGGAGGAATCGCAGGTGGCTATCAGGGTTCAGACGGGAAAGGTTTCTGTTTGCAAGCAGCAACGCTGGTTCACCCCCAGCCTCTGCAGATTTCAACCCTAATGTCTCTTCCTGGATGCAGGGCATAAACAACTTGACTTGACCAGAAGCGGAGCTTTCAGGCGAGGATTCCTATCCCCCCCCCCCGCCGCGACCCAGGAGAGCAGAGGCTTCTTCAGGGCAATCCTTCCTAGCCACCTTGATTGCGTGGGTGCAGAAACAGACTTGAAGTTAGAGATCTCAAAAACTGGAAATTGGGCGGTGGGAGAGAAGGCATTGCTTTTAGTTGATGGCCCTGGCTACCGATAGGGTAGCGTGGGCATGAAGGAAGTTAGACTGGATCTGATTCGAGGCACTAGGTTCAAACTCACGCCAGCCATTTTCCTAGATGGACTTGGGCTGCTTATTTTCTGGGTGGAGGAGGAGGGCTGCCCAGGCTGACTTGGTTTTGGTGAGACCTTATCTTTAACTCCTATGAGCCCCAACCGGAGGACAGTAATGCAGGCACACAGGTTGACTATCCAAAAGGTAGAGCATATGGTGCTTTTCCCAGTAGGGGCAATTCACTGCCTCGAGTTCTCAAAAAAGGGCGGTCCCTTAACAAAGTGGTCTGTTTTTGAGAGGGACGCGGGCATCAACCCAAAACCTCCCCCCCCCCGCCGCTGCCTTCCCTGGACCAGAGAGGTTCCTTTCATCTGACTAAGGGCAGTGGGGAAGCGTCCTATAATTAATTAATACAATTTCTCGTAGTACTAGTGGTACTGCTACCTAGAACTTACTTGCAGGATAGTTCATAAGAGAGCCTTAGCCAATAGCTAAGATTAGAGGGATATTGTGGTCTCATGGCAGGAGACCACAAAATGTGGCACCGGGACTGCAACCTCCGAAGAATTAAAAAAAAAAAACTAGGGCAAAAACTAGGACGCAGATTTCTTTACTTTTAGATTTAATTAAAATGAAAAATAGTTGGTATGCTTCCTCTCTGGCCATGTGAATAATTTTCCTTACCACCTAACCCCCCCCCTTCGCCCCTACGTAAGTATTAACTTTGGTAACACAATCTTTGGAGGTCAGGAGTGAGGAGGAAGATATGCACCCGAGGTTTTCTGGGGTCTTGGATAGAAAATAAGGGCATGGTATTGGACGGCACATTTAACGGGAATTCCTCCTCTGTTTAATCGAAGAATTTGAGACTTTTCAGCCCTATTTGAAACACTTCCTAAAACTCCGATGAATTGTACCCGGCCTTTCTGAGCTCATCAGAATGTTCTCCCTGTTGCATGCGAATAATAAGAAAGTCTGTGGGGACAGCCTTATAACAATCACAAAATATAATAATATAACATTACATTGCACTCAGCGATTATTCGCTTCAGAGCAAGCTCTCCTGAAAGTATTGGCATTTACTTTTGAGTAAATATGCCACAAGACCCGCATCAAATGGTAAATCACAACTTTGTCTTCTTCGTATTAAGGGCAGTCAAATTTGAGGTTCTTGTTTTCGTTATGACGACTTATATAAAACGCCGACCTAAACTGTGCACTAGACTGGATCAGGCTCCCTTTCTTGGCCACCTTATACAGTTAAGTGATTTGGATTTGGATCCAATTCATTTTATGAATTTCGATAAGTCCTGTTGTTGTTTTTTTTAAAAAGGGATTCTTTGGGGTTTAAAGCGAATTAGAAAGCGTTATGTTCAGATACACATAATGTCAGTAACCCACATGCCTTTAAAAAAGGTACATATGCAGTGGGTTGTTTTCGATCTCGGGAACGCTCCTCTGTCTCTGAGGCAGCGCCTTCGTGCATTGGGGAAAGCGTTTTAGATCAGGGGTTCTCAACCTTGGCAACTTTAAGACTTGTGGACTTCAACTCCCAGAATTCCTCAGCCAGCTTTGCTGGCTGAGGAATTCTGGGAGTTGAAGTCCACAAGTCTTAAAGTTGCCAAGGTTGAGAACCCCTGTTTTAGATACACGGAACGGTCGGCATCCCCAGGAACCACCGTCAGCCGCCTTTGAGGTCAACCGCTATACAGTTGACCTCCGAGGGGCTGAATTTTGCCATCTCCTTTTTTTTTTTTGTTCAAAATCAGCCTCATTCAACTCAACTGCCGAAATTATCTTCAAAATCTGAAGCACATTTTCCAAGAAGGAAGGAAGACCTAGAGGGAGTTCATCAGTATCTCATGAACTGGAGCGGGAAGGCTATTCTGAAAAGGCGTTGGTTTTTTTTTTTTTTTGGTCTTTTCTAGCGGGATTTTAAGTTCGGACCAAGTAGGCTTTCGAGGGAGCTGCCCATTATTGGCTGGAACTAATGATTTCCAGCTGAACCGAAAAGTTTCAGTAGCTGTGTGTTTATCCCTCCTTTCCTCCCACTTGTTTTGATTTTTTTTTCCCCTCCAGTTCTAAAGACATCCTGCTTTGCTTTTTTTCCAGAGGCTTTGTGCCACCTGAAATATTAAGTGTGGTGGAAGCTTTAGTCCTGAGAATTCGCTTGATTTACTAGCAGTTCTAGTAAAGGGAAACTGTTTATTTCATGCAGTTCTCGCCTATCTAAAACTCGAGTCCTACAAAACTACAAAGCTTCTAGACCAAATTCAGACACGCTCTGATCCAATCCAGTGAATCAGTCCTATCTTAGCCGCCTAGCGTGTTTTGGGACCCAGACGATCTGATGTGTTTGTGATTTAATGCGTGGGGTGAACCCAGCGAATGGATTGATTCAGTAAACCATGGCTAACTACAAGCGAGCCACTTGGAGGAACGCAACCTTTAGCTGCAATCTGCCTACACTCGCGTTAAAGGGCACTATTCGGTGGCATTATTCTTTGAGCAAAAGCGACCTAGAACTGGATTGTTTCTCTACAATATATTTCTTTTTGATATAGTACCGTAGCTTGGTTTGGAACCACTGATGTTCGGATACAAAAACTGGACCTCGCTGGGCCTCTGTACCTTGGAATGCCCTTTTAAACAATTGCGGAGCTAAATCTAAGAAGAAATTCCCCCGCCTCGCTTTACCTGGCGCGCGCCTCTCTGCAAACTTGGGAACCCTCCGAAGCAACCGCCAAAGAGATGGCGACTTCCCTTCCAGGGCTGCATCAGGGCTCATTCCCTCCCCGCTATCCTCCTCGCCTTGATTTGCCCGCCTTGGTAAAAGAAAGAAGTTGTTTTCTTTTGCCGCACTCTCTCCTAGGTCAGGCGAAAATTGTTTACAAGACTCAAGACGTCCCCAAAGAGGGCCCGAAGAGCTGCAGGCACAAGTTCTGTAAACCCGGTTTTTATTCCTTCCCTCCGAAAATTTTACCCCGTTCTTCCGCGTTTTTCTTCCAAATTAACAGCTTAGATGGGCAGCAAATCACATTTCCCACCCTCCGTTACCAACTTAAAGCCGAAGAGTGTCGGCGTCTTGGGGGTTGTTTCAAAAGAAAACAGATCTAGGAAAAGCAAGTTTGGCGTTTATTTGCACTTCAGGCCTTCACTCCTAAGCGCCTGAAAAAGCTACTTCTTCAGACTCCGTATCGAGCATCGGCGTCACCCGCTTTTTCAGAGGCCGCCGCAAGCTTGGAAGAACTCAAAGGAGCGAAGGGAAGAATTGCGGAAGTTGACGTCAGTCGGTTTCCAGCACGGCTTCAGGACCGGGCATTCATTCTTGGAAATGAGCATGCGTGAAGTATGCCATGCCGGAAATTAGCGTGGAAACAACGCTTTCCGTTTAAGTGGCGTTAGCGAGTGGTGGAGATCAAAAATAACCGTGAAAGTTAACCTTATGAGGAGCTAATATAAAGGGTTATAATTATTCCTTGATACGGCCTGTTCCATGTCTTTGAATAAGGCAAATTAACTCCGCGGCATCTTAATTACCTAATGTACCCCAGCAGCGTTAGAGCCCGGCTCCTAGAACTATGTTCTCTCGGAGATTAATGTCTTATACAAATGCCCCCAGGTCTGGGAGTGACTGCCAACCTAATGAAATATGAACCATTCTGTTTAAGTTGGTTGTGAATCACTTGATGATTATCGTTGCTTTTTTTTTTTTCATTTTTAATCCCTTTGGTAGAGGTGTGAATATGTTTTACAACTCCCAGAGTAAATGCAGATAGTCCTCGGCTTACACCAAAACTGAGCCCAAAATTTCTGTTGTTAAGTGAGATATTTGTTAAGTGGGTTTTGCCCCATTTTATGACTTCCCTTGCCTCAGTTATTAAGTGAATCACTGCAGGTGATAAGTTAGTAACCTGGTTGTTAAGTGAATCTGACTTCCGTGTTCAACCTTTTGCCAGAAAGTTGCAAACAAAAGATGATCACATGACCTTAGGACACAAATATGAACCAGTTGCCAAACATCTGAATTTTGATCACATGATCATGGGGATGCTGCAAAAGTCATAACTGAAAAATGGGTCATAAGTCACTTTTTTCAGTGCTGTTGTAACTTTGAATGGCCACTAAATGAACTGTTGTAAGTTGTATTCTCAGTGGTACAGGTAGTCCTTAACCTATGACCACAACTGAGCCAAAAATTTCTGTTGCTAAGTGAGACACTTGTAAAGTGAATTTTGCCCCATTTTATGACCTCTTGCCACAGTTGTTAAGTGAAGCACTGTAGTTGTTAATAACATGGTTGTTAAGTGAATTTGGTTTCCCCATTGACTTTACTTATCAGAAGGTTACAAAAGGAGATCACATGACCCTGGGACATTGCAACCATCATAAAAACAAGTCAATTATCAAGCATCTGAGTTTTGATCATGTGACCATGAGGATGCTGCAATGGTCATAAGTATGAAAAAGGTTATAAGTGACATTTTTCAGTGCCATTGTAACTTTGAATGGTCACTAAACAAACTGTTGTAAGTTGAGGACTACCTATACTTACTTTCAGGTCACTGTCCACAAGATCCCAGACCCATCTTGGCCTAGTTCTGTGTCTTCATTTTTACTGGGGACTTTAGTGAGAATTAGGGCTCAAGAGGTTGTCTGTAGTCAGCCCATATGAAGGCAATCTTTTCTCCTTCCATTTCAAAAGTAGTGCCTTTTGCTGAGCCAAGCCATGTTTACATATCTCCCTGCTACATTTAATTTCATGTTTATGTCCTGTGGTGGGGAATGCCCCCTCCTTTCCGATAATTGGTGATGCCCCACCACAGCCATTTTGTCCTGGGCCACTGGACTGCCTGCCCACTTCTGAATGTGCTTCTCCACATGAACCAGTGAAAAACAGTAGCTTTATTAACAAATGCATTGGTAGATTGTGAAAGGATGGCCTTTTCTCTTTTTGTCAGGATCATTTATGGCGAGCCTTTTTTTGTTTTTTGTTTAAAAAACCCAAGTAAATGAATAACAGTACCTCAAGAAGGATATAATGGAACTGGAAAAGGTGCAAAAAAGGGCAACAAGAATGATCAAGGAAATGGAGCACCTCCCTTATGAAACCAGATTGCAACACCTTGGTCTCTTCAGCCTTGAAAGACGGCGTTTAAGGGGTGACTTGATCGAAGTGTATAAAATCATGCATGGGATAGAAAAGGTGGATAGAGAAAAATTCTTTTCTCTATCACACAATACCAGGACAAGGGGGCACTCCCTAAAGCTCATAGCTAAGAAAGTGAGGACAAATAAAGGGAAATATTTCTTCACCCAGAGGGTCGTTGATTTATGGAATTCACTTCCAGAAGGGGTCGTGACAGCTGTCAGCCTTGACAGCTTCAAGGCAGGGTTAGACAGATTCATGGATGCCAAGTGTATCGGTGGTTATTAAAACGGATGTCCATGTGCCGCCTCTATGTTGGTTGAGGCAGGCAGGATTCCCTTGAGTACCATTTGTTGGGGGTCAAGGGAAAGGGAGGGTTTTGCCTTCTCTTTCTGCTCAAGATCCCCATGTACAATTGGTGGGCCACTGTGTGACACAGAATGCTGGACTTGATGGGCTTTGGCCTGATTCAGCATGGCTCTTCTTATGTTCTTATGTTCTAGTTCTGCCAGTTTCCCCTGGTAGTCAAGTAATAGGGAGTGTTTTATTTTACTGCTCACCCATGGGTATATATGCTGCACTGAGTGTGAGAGAAAGTTAAGGGAGAAGGGCTCAAAGTCTATCAGTGGAAGCCATATGTCCTCAAAGACCCACTTTTGGAGAGGAAAGTGTCAGGCATTCACTTGTCTGGCAGATATAGGGGCGTGGGCGTGGGGGGAGAGAATAAGGGATCCACAGACCAGGGTCCATGGTAGCCATCATGCAAATAAAGCACTTGACTATCATGGCCGCCAAAGCTGAAGAACAAGATTTAAATCTAGACAGCAATATATAAAGCTAGCTTAATTTCCCAAGAGTTTCCGCATGAGAGGCAAGCAGCTTATGGGTGTTGTGCCAAACAGACCTTAAGTTCAAGGAAATACAGAGCCTTGGCTGCTATCTAGACATATGTCTATTGAAATAAAAAAAAACATTAATCTTTTTAGAAGATTGTTTATTATTTAGGTTTGGTAGGCTAGTTTCATAATAATTCTTTAAAAATAGTTACACCTAACAAATGATGACTGGGTTCACACATACACTAATAAGGCATACTGAGGTTTGTTTGGCTTTGGTTTAATATGTTGGGTGAAATGAGCCATGACTTATAAACCATGTTATGTGGATTAGAATTGTATGTGAACTTATTATTTATGGCATGTTTAACAAGGGAAAATTAGAATGATGATGGTATAAAGTGAAATATAATTCCACTGCCAGCCTAGTTTACACCTAGCACCAATAAATAATGTAATTTGTTTGTTCTGGCTGTGTGAATCTAACATTTGTGATGTTAAAGTATATTTCATATGGTTTAGTTAGTCTGTGAACTCAGTAAATGTAGTTTATTCAATAAACTATGGTTAACACAATGGTTTGGCACAGTATATAAATCCAGCTATGGTATAGCTTAGCTTCTCCAGCCCTCCACTATAGTTCCCATCATTTACAGCTGATGCAAATTCTACAATTTCCATCATACTACTGATTCTACCTAGCATTTTTTGAATGCTTAGGTCCAATCTCAAAGTGGTTTATGGGAAATTTAACCTACATCCTTTCCTATTTAGCCTATATCCCATACTGTATCCTATTGACTTAATTTGGGATAAAGCATTTAAAGATATATGCCTCCACAAAAAGGTGGCAATAATTTGTACCTGAAACATTATATTCTCCATGGCTCCTGCAATAGAGACAGCCATGACAATTGGAACCCACATCTTTCTGCTCCCTCTTTTTTTTAAAAAAAAAAACTCACATATTTAAGTTGAAGCAAACAAAAATGTTCTACAAAATGAAATTATTCTTGTCCATAAATCACTTTGGAAGATTTTTTTTTTTTAAAAAATAAACTATTTCAGTGCCATACGCAGGTGGGGTAGGGAGAAAAGAACCATACTTGGCTTCAGGCTGACCGGCGATTTATATTCTGTGCCTCTACTATGCGGTCCATGAGCAAATGGTATCTCCTTCCCCACCACACACACACACAATATACTATTTCAGCACCTTGTACTCTTATTAAGGATGCGCGTGAGGGAGGGGTGTTATGTTGTGTCCTTTTACAATCTGATGTTTTCTCTCTCCCTTGTTCTTTGTCCCATCCCCCTCCCTTTTAGGGAAAACAATGAAAATTCCAGTTCCAATGGCCACAATCCGCTTTCTTCGTCCCTCAACGGCAATAAGACAGTTTTGGGCAGTTCCGAAGATGAGAAAACGCCCTCTGGCACCCCGGATCATTCCTCCTCCAGCCCTGCCTTACTTCTCAATTCAAACCCAGGCTTACAACCTCTCCACAGCTTGGGCCATCCTCAGGGTCCTAGCGCCATTCCAGTTCCCAGCGCGGACCCTCTGCATCATCACAGTTTGCAAGACTCCATTCTCAACTCCATGTCTTCAAATCTGGTCGATCTGGGCTCTTAAAAATATTTGCTGAACCTACCATGCTCCCTGAAGCCAGGCTCTCTTCATCTGGGCTGTCCTCTTCTTCTTCTTTTTCCCCACTTAATTCCTCTGTTCCACAAACCAAGGATCTGAAACCTTAGAAGGATCTATAAAAATTGATCCATTGTTTTACTTTGGATCAATTGCCAAGCAGCTGACTGGAGCATACTGTAAATTCAAAGACATTGTAAGCTGCCCAATGACTTAAATCTTAAGAGGATGTGGTGAAACTCACTGCAGAAAAGTGGAGGACATTACTGTAGGAAGAAGGAATGGAGGGAGGATGGGGTGGAGGTTGGTGTAAAAGCTGTTGCTTTGACAGAATGAAGGCCGGGAGTCTCAGCCCACGCAGCCTCTTGTACAAGATCCAACCCACATTTGGATTTCAACTTCTTAACATGCCTCTGTAAATGTGCCTCAACCTGATCTGCAGGAATCAATTCATGAAGCTGTTGAGAACTGAAGAGCTGAAGCCAAAGCTCCATCAATTCCAACAGGATATTGGGAACCCTAACCCCTATGGTTGCCCCCACCACCAACTGGCATCCCATGCTATACTGCTTCTAAATCTGGAGGCTTTAGTAACTGGGCAACACAGATAGTTTTATCTACCATAAATTTGTCAAATCTTAAATCCATTTTTATTTTATTTTTATTTTATTTTTTTGCTTGTGGCAGCAATCACTTGCCCATGTAATCACAGAAATGTTAATGAAAGACTCTTGTCTAAGGCAGAGCTGGCTCTTCAGATTTTTGCTTCTTCTCAGCCAGGATGAGTGCAGGCTGCTGGGAATTCTAGTTCAATGACATCTGGAGGGAGGCCATGGAGAAGCTCCGTGCTACTTTCCTTAGATGCAGAGGCTGATTGACGGGTTGATGGTTCCATCAGGCTTACAGCGTACTGCAGCTGGAAATAAGGAAACCTTTGGGACTCTTTTGCAAAGAATGGGATTATTTGCTTACTTCCGAGATCAGAGTGATAGAGCAACATTTTGTTTTTATCCCAGAGCCAATCTCTTTCCTTTTTGGGAGAATTCATCTAGCTTGTGAACAGCAGTTTATGAAATACTTTTTCTTCTAGGCAGAATCAAAGGGCCTGGTAGAGAAGAAGGGAGAGTATAACATGGTGTAGTGGTTAGAGTAGAGGACTAAGACACTTGGAGAGTCAAGTTCAGATCCTCACTCAGGCATGAAGCATACTGGATAACTTTGGGCCAGTCATGCTCTCTTAGCCAGCCTACTTCACAAGGTTGTTGTCAGGATAACATTGGAGGGGAGTATCCTATATGCTTCCTTGAGTGTTTTTTTTGGGGGGGGAAAGTGAGATATAAACAATATAAATAGAGAAGCCACACCTCTTAACTTATTTGAAGAGAAAAAACATTTGCGATCATTGTACTATATGCCAATGCTAGCTATTCAAACGCTGTAGTACCACCAGCTTGTAAAAAACTCCTGGCTTCTAAGCATGACCTCCTCCAGATAATACTATCTCCCTTGTAGCTGATGCTATAATCAGGGGTGTCAAACTGCCGGCCCGTGGGCCGGTTGCATCGTGCGGAGGCCGCGCCCACCTCAACTCCGGCAATGTAAAAAAAAGCCACAACACGTCGCGACACATCACGTGACGTGGCGAGTTTGACACGCGTGCTATACATGAACCTTGATTGAAAGGAAGAGGAAAATGGGCTTCTTTTGCCTTGTGTATTTCCCTACCGCTACCCACCCAAACGTTTAGGTGGGGAGGACAAGGCAACATCCACAAATCACTTAAGCCAGATATCTTGCCTCCACCTGATCCAGTAGCTGCAAAGGTGAGCTGCTAGACACTGCAAACATCTTCCGTCTCATCTGCAAAATGGGAACAAAGGCGAATTTCCCAAGAGGTTCCTGGCGAGGCACTGGACAGCGTTTTGCACATTTTGACTTTGAGACAGCCTCTATCCCTCGTTATTATTTTTAATACTCCTACTAATAGTGTTTCCCTTGAAGACTGTGGGGCCAACCTACGTCAAAGTACTTTATTATCCAGTCTTAGGCGAGCCCTGGATTTCCTCCTGGGTTTAGTCCCACGCAGACCCCAGGACACCCCTTCAAACCAAGCAAGGCGAACAGCGAACCTGATGACAGCCGTCTCTCCGGGGCTCTAGAAGCCGCCGCTGCCGCCGCTCTCACTCCCCCCCCCCCAAAAGGCAAGGACGGTTCCCTAGCCAGCCAGTCTCCCTACAATTTTGTGTGTTGTTTCTATCCTGTGAAAACCGCCTTTGGAAAGATATTTCTGCTTCTATTTTATAATAAAATCGAGACATCCAGCATAATAATGCGAGAAGTGAAGGCTTTCGTGTTTAAGCCGGCCATCGGCGCTCTGGGTTGTTTTTAAGATTTTCTCAGTGCTTAAAACAAGTCAATAACAAATTGACAAATCGCCTTGGGCAGCGCAGCCGGGCAGGGCTCTGGGAAAAGGTGGTCGCAAGAAGTGGCAAAACACAACCAGAGCTGTGCGTTTCCGCACCTCAGAAAACAACTTCGACCACGCTGCCTTTTTTGACCACCCCCTGCTCGCTTTCCTGACAGCGGCAGCAACCTTCAGGGGCCGGGCCATCTTTCCCAGAATTTCTTCAAGGAAAATGAAAGATTCCCGAGGAAACGGACCCGCATCATTCAGGAAGCGGAAGTTTCCCCAAATGGGACGGAAAGAGGCTTGGCTCTTTTTCCTGGGTTGCCTCAGGTCGCTGCATAACCATTTTATTGAAACTCTCCGCAATTCACTGATCGCCAGATCTGCTTCCAAATTGCAAAGCAGAGGCTTTGGTTATTTCTCTCGTCTCTACTCCCTTCTGTGCTCACTACGGTTTTTTTTTTTTCAGATCCCAGTTTTAATGCTCAGGGTCCTAGTCCTCTTTGAGTGGGGGAGGGGAGAGGTGAACTTTATTTCTCATCCCCACCCCATCCAAAAAAAAACCCCACCACAATTTGAAAACGATGGTGACAGAGTAGAGAAAGAGAGGAGAAAATGGGTCTGAAGATGTAAATTCCAATGTTGGGGGGAAAAAAACCAGTGAGAAATATTTGAAGGACACAGAAAGGAGGTGGGGAGAGAATGGAAAAAAGGGTATCAGAGCCCAGAGAACTGACCAATTTAGGTAGTAAAAGGTTCCATGTTTGCTCCTGCTAAGTTGGATACTGGAGTCCAGAGCCCAGCCCAGAGTTAAATGAAAAGTAGCTTCTTCAAGACCCAATGATTTCATGGAACCATCTGTGATGTTTACTACACAACAATTCAAAAATAATTCATAACTTTATTTTTCCAGGCCATTTTCTCCACTTTAGTCCTCCCACCTAGACCATCCCCAAGATTCCCTGGTGATTTCTATCCACGTTACAAGCCAGTTTGCTGTAAGGTGCTGGCCTAAAAACCAGGAATGAGTTGGGTAATTTTGGTCCAGCCATTGTCTCTCAGCCCAACCCACCCCTCACAGGGTTGTTGTGGGGAAAACAGGAGAGAAAGGAGTGTTATGTATGTTTGCTGCCTTGAGTTACTTATAAAGTAATAAACGCAGGATAAAAATCTAATAAATAATAAATATTAACCAAGTGTGACCTCACTCAGAGCGTTTCCATTCCAGCAAAAATATGCCAAAATTATTAGTGCAAGCCATATTGCAATCCTGAAGAGGTTTACATAGATTCCATTAAATTCAGTAGGATTGATCTCCACCAATGCAGGTATGAAATTTCCATTTGATAAAAATAAATGGTACTTTTGTCATACATAGGACGTAGAGACCTGACCTCTGCTATCAGCCAAAATGTTTTCAGTCATGAATGAAACTTTTCCCATGGATTAAAATATGAGCCCTTGTGTTGCCAAAGAAACTGGCAAGACTCATGCTTGGTGATCATGATGGTAAGACTGAGGGTCAGTTTTTAATTTTTGACTATGGTTTTGCTTTAGCACAGTTCCACAACCATTCCCTGAACTAGGATTGCTCCTGACCTTGCAAAAATAAGCTGGGCCTATTCCAAAAAAATAGTGTGGAATGAGGCCAAATATGATTTCCTTCCATTTCCCATTATATTTAATTGTAAATAAATGTGCTCTCCAATCACCAGTTTTATTGTTTCTTCCTTTATCAAACAAAACCTTACAATTTGATAATGATTTCTAGAGTTGTGGTGCAGGCTGGCTCAGTTGTTCAGACTGCATGCCTGAGCAATATCTGCAAATAACTTGCAGTTTGTGAATCACTGTGGTTTATTGAACAAATGCTGATTAAGCAAATCATTAAACATCATGGCCAGTGAATCTGATCAAGAATTAGCTGGTGGCAAGGTTGATCTAAGCATTTTTCAAGTCTCAAAATGGGTATGCATATACACATGCACATGCGAAGCAGTTCACCACCACCATCCTCCCCCTTCCTGAATTAATTATTTCTTCCCTTCTTTCTTTTCCTGGAGCTTCGAAAATATAAATGTTTCAAATGGGAAAGTGATAGATAAGGACACTTTTAAGGTTTTCATGTTGCTTTTGGTGGAAGCAGCCAGAAGTCAGTTCTGATGCCAAGTTCTTCTCCTCTGGATTAAAGTTTAAAGAAACAAAATCATCAGTGGAAAAAATCATGCAGCCTAAACACAAATGGCTGTGTGTGTGTGTGTGTGTGTGTGTGTGTGTGAGTCAGATGTATCTCTTGGCTCCCAAGCATGATCATCTCTATGGGGGCAGTATATTTCAGGTTTACAGAGCTTACCTCTGCTTTTGAATAGAACTAAAGTTCCATTGGGTGGAATCTGGTCAAAGGTTGTAGAATCAAGAGATTCTGAGCCCTGGGCTGTGTTTTAAGGAACAACTGGGCAGATTTCATACACTTGCCATTCAAAGATCCACTCCTAGCTTCATACCCCTCAAGTTCTTGTGATTGTTTTGGTTGTCTGCTACTCTTACACAGTTGTGGGTAAGAAACCTAACTGATCTATTATAAATCACATCAAAATCTACTGTACTAGTATATCTAAAACTATCCCCTGCTCTAAATTAGATTCCTTTTTAATCTCAATGACATCAATACATATTTATTTATTTATTTATTCCAACTGAAAGTTTCTATAAAGTTTCCAATCTGCCAAAATAGTATCTTTTTTCAGTAACCAGAGGCGAAATTGATTATCTGGATTCTTTCAGTTCAAGGATGGATTTAGATCATAATTGGCTACCTTAGTGGACGACCTTGGAAAATAGGGGGGAAAAGGGTCCCAGGTGGCTCTGCTCATCTTTATACTGGCATCTGATATCACTATGTATCCCTCTGGGATGTTTGGCTAGTAGAGAATTTGAAGGTTCTACTTGCAGTAGTTTTGTTCTTTATGTCAATTTAAGTTGGGTCTAGTGGTTAAAGAATCAGGCTAGAAAGTAGGATAGTGTGAGTTCAAGTCTCATCTTCGCCATGAAAGCCAGCTGGGTGACTTTGGACCAGTCTCTCTCTCTCTCTCTCTCTCTCTCTCTCTCTCTCTCTCTCTCTCTCTCTCTCTCTCTCTCTCTCTCTCTCTCTCTCTCTCTCTCTCTCTCTCTCTCTCTCTCTCTCTCTCTCTCTCTCTCTCTCTCTCTCTCTCTCCCCAACCTAACCTAACTATCACAGGGTTGTTGTTGTTGTGGGCAAAATAGAAGGAGGAAGGTATGTTGGATTTGTTCACAGCCTTGAGTTATTTGAAAAAATAATAAAGGTGGGATACAAATAAATAAAATAAATAATATAATGATAAGGTATAAGCTTCATCATAAGGTAGAGCTGAACAATTCTTGCTGCATCATTAGTTTGTAGGTTACCTGGGTTTATTTTATTGTTGGCTTCAACTTTACATACAACCAGAGAAGCAGATAATCTAAAACCAGGGCAGGGGAGGGGAGAGGAAAGGAGGGGAAGGAAGGAAGGAAGGAAGGAAGGAAGGAAGGAAGGAAGGAAGGAAGGAAGGAAGGAAGGAAAGGGATCTCACCATTGGGCTCCAGATTCCCAGGATTATATCTCTTTATCAAGTGGCCCCAAGAAAGACATGAATATCTTATATAAACCCAACAATAGACTGACTGTGAGCCTGGAGTTAGGCAAAAATACTTAATGAAATACTTAGCAAAAAAGAGGTGGGGTTATCTTTTCTCCAATGGCAAGTTAGATACTCTGAAAAAACGGCGGCTGTCATGGCCCAGAGGGCTTTTACCCAGTGATTCCCATGCATTAGCCAAGACTTTTTGTAGAGAAGGCAGATTAGTACAAATTATCCCTGTTTTAATTACTTCTCATTTAGTTGTGGTCCATTTGCTTCTCCTGGTCCTGCCCTTAAAGAATTCTAGCAGCAACTGCAAAATGGGGCAATCAAAAAATGTAGTCTATGAAGGAAGCAAGAGTGGGCTTAAATCCATTAGAGATCTATTGAAGCCCCCTTGCTCCAACAACCCATCCAATCCATACTTACTTGGTAATAAGCTGCATGGAAATACTTATTGCCAAGAATATGGGAGTACCCGTCAGCTTGGTTTTGCAAATTCAGAATAATCCTTGCATGTTAGGATGACTGACTTTGAGTACTCTGGCATTTGTGTCTTTTGCAAGAATGTTTTTGAAATTTACCTTTCCCCTTCCCCCACTCCGCATGTTTTCTAGAACTTCCAGAAACACCCTTGCATTTTGTAAGGCAGAGATGCAATTAATCTGGGATTTTCAGAAGATTAAGATCTGATTCACCAGCAGTTAATTTTTTGTGGGAAATGCTTATCTTGGGCATATTCGCCCTTAGGATTCCTGCTTAGTTTTAAAATAAGCAATGTATGATATCCCCTCATCCCAAGTCTTCAAGGAGATGCTTAAAAACAAATCCTGTTAGTTCCTCTCAGTTTCCTATAGAGGAATCCATTGCACGCACTTTCTGTTCTCTACTAATCACTGTTGAAGCACTTTTGCTTCCTTCACGCGTGTGCTTTTCATTTAAGTTTTCTACCCTTGATACCTATCAACCAAACATATGGAAAAAATTCAGTTCAAAGCTAGTAGAATGCTAGTTTAGATTTAAAACTCATCGAAGTCCCTTAGACAAGTTTGTGTTCTCTCTCCCTTTTTCATTTTCTCAGATTAATCTGTTTTATAAGTTAATTGTTATTTGAAGGCAACACAAAGGATAATTAGAAACAACTCTTGAGTTCTATGAAATAACAGCAAAATTTCTTAAAATGTATTACTGTATTTATTAAAGGATTCAAATACCGTGTGCGGAATTGGACTCCTGAGTCCTTGACAGCTGAATTAATGGACTGTGTGTAGCAGCTCCATTGTGTACCTTTCCAACTGAACTGACCTCAGCTGCAAATCTGCAGCCAGAAGGATCCCATCTCCCTGGGAAATTCTTGCCTGCCACTAATTGGCTTCAATTTCTAAACTTCTCAAGCCAATTAGAAATATCCAATTGCAATCATCCTGAATCATCAATGGGTGACACTGCACCATGTAGCTACCAGGAGTTGTACAGGTGCTGTAGTTACTTTACTTTTTAGTACATATGGATGAAAATAACCTGTGAGTACACAATGCAGTAAAACTGATCTAATCAATATCCCTTTCCCATCTCTGGTGGGATCAATAAAGATTGCCCCTCTTCCTTGATGCCCCACTTACAGTACACTAACAGGAAGACTTTGTCCATCAACCACTGGAAGAACTCAGACTTAAAGAGTTATTTTTGTTATCTAGGGAGAGTCTCAATCAGACAATCATTTTTGTTGTTTCTCTGGAACCTGAGGATAGCCAAAACCCAAACACCTTACAGAAAAGCTGCAAGCCCAGAAAAGTGCTATAAGTATTCAGATTTGTAATTTGGCTAGATTGATAATCAAAATACATTGTAGAATCACCCTATGCTGCTTGTTTCTGGTAATATTGTGCTTATTTTCATTAAATCAGAATCAATCTCATTGTAATAAATCTTGGTTCTTGTTTCTGGTGATTTCCACAAATTGCATACATATCAGGAACTACTTTTGTTTTTAATTATGTTTTTTATGCATTGTTGCCACCTAGAACCATCATATGAGATCAGTGGCCATATAAGATAGATAGATAGATAGATAGATAGATAGATAGATAGATAGATAGATAGATAGATAGATAGATAGATAGATAGATAGATAGATAGATAGATAGATAGATAGATAGAGTCACAGTCTTTTCATACAAAAATCTACTTCAGGAGAGCTCAAGGGAGAGAACAGCTTTCTTCGGTTGGGCAGGATAAAATAGATAAATTATTCATATCTGCAATAGTTTAAAATGATTGGAAACCAATCTAGCTTCTCTGCCTACTTCTTCTGTATCATTTGGGCTATTATTATTATTATTATTTGGCAATTTCTTCTAGCTCTAGGATTCCCTGGTTGAGATGGGCAACAATCTGAATATTTTAAACAATTTTAACCATGAGGATTTTAGTAGCGCTGAATCTTAACAAAAGAAAGAGAAACTATCTCATTGCTAACCATTCTTCACATGTATAATTTCACCAAGGAAGTGTCTTACTTCAGTAAGAACTAATGGTAAATGCAGGCATTATGGCCTGGACCAGTCTTCTCTACTCAGTGTGTGTGGAGTTCGTGTTATTACCAACCACCATGAAAAGTGCTCAGGCTGAATGAGCATAATGGGAGTTGTAGTTCAAAACTTGTGCAGGCCTTTATTCCTGTAGGAAAATAGGGATCAACTTGCTTGGGTTAGAATTCAGTCCTTTATCTTCAAGAAACATTATCTTGAATTACAGAAACAGGAGTAACACGTGAGAAAGATTTATTTCACTGTAAGTTAAAAGGTAGAAGAAAATGAAAGAAGGAAAATACAGAAGGTGGGGATTTGTCATTTTTATTGCCATTGCCATGATTTTTCCTCTCCTCCTCCTCCTCCATACTTCACTTTTTCTTTCTTAGAGAGTCACTGCCATTTCAGATCTCAACAGCAAATATACAGTGGCCAACAGATGGGAAGAGGTTAAATCTACAGACCAGTACCAAAAAAAAAAACA
Source organism: Bothrops alternatus (assembly GCA_034064705.1). NCBI lineage: Eukaryota > Metazoa > Chordata > Lepidosauria > Squamata > Viperidae > Bothrops > Bothrops alternatus. The sequence goes on from JARGCV010000697.1 coordinate 23,536, forward strand.
TTTAACAGTGTGTACAAATTGTGTATGCTTAATTTCACATGCTAGCAAAATAATATCTGGGATCATCCAACAGATTAGAGCACTAGTTAGAAAAAGAGATGCCAGATGTTCAACTGGCTTTAGAAAAAGCCAAGGAACATGAGACATTTTTTGCTGATGCATGTTGGATAATTAAGAAAGCTAAAGGATACCAAAAAGAAGTCACCACATGCTTTTTTTATAATAAAAAAGCTTTTGATTCCATGAATCAGGTCATGCTGTGGAACGTGCATAGAAATATTGGAATCCCGTAAATCATATTATCATACAAAACTGGTATACATAGGTCAGAAAGCCACAGTATAGACAAAACATGACAAGACAGCCAGATCCAGTTTTGACAAAGAAGTAAGAGAAAGTTGCATATTCTCCTTTTATTTATTCAAATCTATATGCAGAACACATTTTGTGGGGGGAAGCTGGATTGGTAAAAATTAAGCATGGTTTTAAAACTGGTGGAATAAACATCAATAATTCACACTATGCTGATGACAAATGAGTTGCAAGCTCCAGTTATAATAATCAAGAACACAATGAAAAATGGGACTTTATATTTAATGTAAATATAAAGAAGACCAAACTAATGGCTACAGGTACAACAATTGACAATGACAATGATAATGAAGATATTGAATTGGTGGATAGCTTCTGTATTTTAGGATCAAATTGAAGGAACCAGCAGCCAAGAAATAATGTTGCAGACTAGCCTTTGGAAAAAAAAATAGGTAGAGGTCTAAGTGTGTTTTTATCTATAACATAAACACGAAAGCAACGTTTTCCCCTGCAATGCTCAAAGAAAAGACAATTTGTACTTTGAAGAAGGAGAATAGGAAGAATATTGATACTTTTGAACTTTGGCATTAGACTGCTGAAAATACCATGGATAACCAAGAAAACAAAGACATTGATATTGAATAAATCCACCCAGATTTCTCACTTGAGACACAAATGATCAGGCTCAAATTATCTTACTTTGGATTCATTATACAAAAACCTAGCTCCCTGGAGTCTAGGGGCTTTTGTAGTAGTTTTGTTCTTAATTTTAAGTTTGGTCACCGCACCAGACTAGAAACCAGGAGATGATGAGTTCTAGTCCTGCCTTATGCATGAAAGGCAGCTGGCTGACTTTGGGCCAGTCACTCTCATTCAACCCAATCCACCTTACGGGATTGTTGTTGTGGGGCAAACAGGGGAAAGAAGGAATATTAGCTATGTTTGCCACTTGGAGTTACGTATTAAAAAAATAAAGCAGGGCATAAACAAACAATGCTGGGAAAGTTCAGAGGAAAAAGAGTAAGAATGCTGTACAACAGGGGTCCCAACCCCCGGGCAGGGGCCCATTACTGGGCCATGGAAGCAATGGGTGAGCGTGCATGTACATGCAGTTTCACACACAAGTGGTGGGTAAGTGCAGCTCCACTTGCATGAGCGGTGGGAGAGAGCATGTGTGCAGCTCCATTTGCACAAGCGGCGGGTGCATGTGCCCACCACTTGCACAATGAAGTTGTGCATATGCTCACCCACCACTCACATGGAACCATCCCTTCTTCCCCTCCCCACTCTGGTCTGCAAAACTAGAAAGGTTGGGAATGCTGTACAACCAATAGTAAAGTGGATGAACTCCATTAGAGTGGTGATGGGTGCAGCATTGGAAAACCTGAAGGGCAGGTGGAGACACATCCTCCTGGAGAAAGTCTTTCTACAGTATGTATTCTCTAATGTGAACTCTGACTTTATGGAACATAATCAAAGCTCCTATTTCTGTCCACAGTGTCATCAATGTTACCTAGCCATTCGGTCTTCTATTACCTTGTTTATTTCATTGTCTTTGATTTTTTTCATACCTGAAGAGCGTTTCCAATTATTTTTGGTTTCAAAATGTTTAAACTGTAGCTTCATCATTAGTACTTCAGTTATTAGTATTTGGTCTGATTTTATTTTGCCTAGTATTTCATTTTTGTTTTTGCAGTCCTTGGACTTCTTGGCATTCTGACCAAATTTTCTGCCCACCACAACTCAAAGGCGTTAATCTTTTTTTGATCAGCCATTGTGACAGCTTTGAAACAGATGGACTGTCACAAATGAGAAAACCAGTCCTAAAGATACCTACAGAGCACTAACATTTTGCATATTTTGGAAGCCCAGATTCAGTAGTCTTAAGTTATTCCAAATATCCCATTCCTCTCTAAATTCTCTAAGTACACTTTTTCTTAGCCTAAATAAGCCTTCATCAAGAGTAAAGAGTTTCCCTTAGTCACCCTGAAAATCCCAATACTTCCCTGAGTTTAACTCACTTTTTATGCTATAACACAAATAGAGACACACCCAACCTCCCTAGAACAAAAGGGAAGATTTGCAAAGATTACTAAAGGCTTGTCTTGAGTTTTCATTTTTTTCCTGTGGCAGAATGTTCAAAACAACAGGAAATGACCTGCCTTTTTTTTTAACTTAAGTTTCAGAACTCCAGAACATAGGCCAGTTCATTATTAACATCATATAGTGATTCCTATAATCCCCTGTCATGTTCAGAAGGGTTTTGTGAGAATGTGTGTCAGATCTGTCAAAAATATTAACCAGTGACTGAGAGGTCAGGAAAAAGGCTGTAAGAAAGAGAAGAAAGGGTGCAGGGATGGGTCCAACAAATCAAGATGATGGTCTTGAGTGCATGATTGAAGCCTTGCACTTTTTTAAACACAGGAGGTGTGGTGTCTCAGGATTAAAGACACTGAGCTTGTCAGCTGGAAAGCTGACAGCCTGAGTTGGAGACCCAAGTGCTGCATGATGGGATGAGCTCTGGTTACTTGCCCAGCTTCTATCCACCTAGACATTTGAAAGCATGCAAATGCGAATAGATAAATAGGTACCACTTTGATGAGAAAGTAACAGCATTCCATGCACCTCGGTGTATAGTCATGTTGGCCACATGACCACAGAAAGGGTCTTCAGACAATGTTGACTTCCTCAGCTAAGAAACAGAGATGAGCACCACCCCCTAGAGTAAGATATGACTGGACAGGGGAAACCTTTACACTTACTGTTAAGTACTTCATTTGCGTGCGAATGATGAAGATACATAGTGATGTTAAACAGCTCTTTATTCTTCTTCTAACAACACCCCAACAAAAACAAAAGGCACGCAGGCCTTTTTATATGGCCAGAAACCCGGACAATGTCAACCAATAGAATAGAGCGTTTTCGCGCCTTGCACATGCACACAAGACTGGCACCACTCTGTCTGGTCCCGGGCAGCTTTTGGAATGGCCGGGACCAATGCAACATCCCGAGCCTGCTTTTGCATACTCAGGACACAACACCCGTCCCCCCTCCCCCCTAGATAGAACATACTTTGCACACACATATGTGTGCCATGCAATGGGAAGCGTGTCATACAGTTTCAATAATCAAATGCAAGGAGTGTGGAATACTCTAGTCTGCCCTCAGGCAAACCCCCTTCAATCTTAGTAATACAATGAATGTATCTGAAATCAAAAAATACTACAAAATAATCTACCCACGAGTTACTCCATTATTCAGGGGCCTCATGAACAGGTCCCTCATGATTTGACAGCAACTTCACAAAGTCTCTCAGATATTTGGTGGGCACTTGGCCCGCTGCGACCTTCTAATGCCCGGAGAGATTGCCTGGCCTACCTGCTCACCTACCAGGCTAGGCAGGCCAGAGTGTTGCTGCCCTAAATTCCCAGGTGACCCTGGTGAGGGTGCCTGGCCTACCTGCTCGCTTACCAGGCTAGGCATGCCAGGACTTCGCTGCCCCAGATACCTGGTTGACCTGCCCAGCTGCTGGCTGGCTGGCTGGACCCTCTAACTCCAAGCCAGCATACCTTGGAGGGGTGGAAGTCCCCAAATCCACAATGGACCTCTCTTGGGAACACTGTCCCTCGAGCCCAAGGCCAGCAGATGGAGAAGGCTGGGTAGCGGAAGTGCCCCAGTACTCTGTGGCCCCCAAACACGTGCAACTGGTGCCAGAGTCAGGAGTCACCTCCATGGCAACCCCCCTCGCTGGAGACCTCCTTTTGGGAGCAATTGTGGAATTTGGCAAGTGCCCCTGATGGAATTCCTTTTCTCTTGCTGCTTGTGATTTGTGTGGATATCCCCGGTCAGTCTCCCTGCCTGGAGCACTATCTGACATATGTGAATATTGTGGATACCCCCAGTGTGACTCCCTGTCTGGAGTAATTATGGATGTGTGGGATGATCCCCTATCCAGCGAATTCCTGTTAGGAGCACTTACGGAACCTTGGGATGAACCCCCAACAGACTCAGTAGCAGCTAGTGATGGCCTGTTAGACCTGGGAAACTGTGACCCAGAATGCATATTATGGTCCTTCTCCCCCCGCCAGAGCAGAGCCAGGAGCGGAAGGGTGCGAGTCCAGTCTCCAACGCAGTTGGTCTACATGTCTGGGTAGAACGTGGCCATCACCCAAGGCCACTTCTTATGACAATGGCCCCGAGACCTTGCAGACCACAGCTGTGACCCAGAGACATCCAGGCCTATAGTTTCTTGCCCAAACCGGATCGCCCACCTGGAGTCTCCTAGGTGACCACGGTTGTGACATCTGTGAAGCCACCCGGTCAGGGTGCAGCCTGTCCAGTTTAGTGATGAGGCGGCGACCCCAGCGGAGTTCAGCAGGGCTCTTCCCTTTGGCTGTGCATAGTGTGGTGCTGTGTGCAAGAAGGAAATCTGTTAACCTGTGATGCCAGTTACCATAAGTCAGTTTCTTGAGGACATCTTTGGTAGTTTGCACCATCCTCTCTGCCAGTCCATTCGAGGGTGGATGGAAGGGAGACAAAGTTGCATGGCAGATCAGGTTGGCCTAAAGAAAAGCCTGGAACTCAGAAGAGATAAATTGAGGGCCATTATCTGAAACCAGAACATCTGGAAGACCATGTGATGCAAAAAATCCTCTCAACATCTGGATGGCCCTGGCAGTAGTAGTGGAGGAAACAGGAACAACCTCTAGCCACTTGGAATGGCTATCAACAACCAGGAAGAATTGCCCCTGAAAGGGCCCAGCATAATCTATATGCACTCTAGACCATGGGGTTTGAGTTTCCTCCCACCTATGTACTGGGGCCTGAGGCATTTCAGGCCGAGACTGTTGGCACACTTGGCATTCGTGCACCTGGGCCTCGATGGCTTTATCGAGTCCAGGCCACCAAAGATGGCTGTGTGCAAGCGCTTTCATCCTGACTATGCCAGGATGTCCCTCATGCAGAGAGATCAAGATTCTAGACCTCAATGAGGCTGGGATCACTACCCTGCTACCCCATAACAGGCAACCCTTGAAAGTGGAAAACTCATGTTTCTTGTGCCAGAGGTTTTGGAACTCAGTATCTGGGCACTTGTCAGGCCATCCTGACAACACCCATGTCAGCATGCATGTAAGCATGTGATCAGTGGCAGTTTCTGCAGCCACATCCCTAGCATTGAGGGGAGACTCAGGTAACTCCTGAATGGACAGAATATTAATAGCTGGATCTGGATCTGGCTCCAATTGATTCAGGACTAATCTACTCAGGCCATCTGCATGACCCATTTCTTTTCCTGGTTTGTGAACTAATATATAGTCATATGCTGACAGGAAAATGGACCATCTCAGCATACGAGGAGAAATGATATGTGGGGTCTATTTGTTAGTGGGAAACAAACCCAGCAGAGGCTTATGGTCAGTATAGACAGTGAAATGGCGGCTATATAAGAAATCATGAAATTTCTTAATGCCAGCCACTATGGCAAAGGCTATTCTGTCAATCTGAGTGTAATTCCACTCTGCAGAAGTCCTTGAATAATAGACCACAGGGACCTGTGTCCCATCAGCCTTCAGATGGCTGAGTAGAGCTCCCACCCCATAAGGAGATGCATCACATGTGATGCAAACAGGCAGTTGCTCATTGAAATGCACTAAAACAGCATTAGAAGTGAGCAAGGCCTTAACCTCATTGAAGCTCTTGTCATGGACTTTAGTCCACTGCCAAGGAGCCTGCTTGTCTAAGAGCCTGTGTAATGGCTCTGCCACAGCAGCTTTATGTGGGAGAAATGCATGGTAAAAATTTAATAGCCCCATGAAGGCTTGCAGCTCACTCTTAGACTTAGGACTTGGGGCCTGCTGGACAGCTTGCAATTTAGTTTCAGCAGGGTGAATGCCTTGAGCATCTATCCTGAATCCTAAGAAGTCAGTAGAAGTGACTCCTATCTTACATTTATCCTTCTTTAGTTTAAGGCCTGCTTTTCGAAAACAAAGCAAGACAACCCTTAATCTCTCTGCTAAATTTTGAGATGATCCCCAGCAATGAGGACATCATCAAAGTAGGGACAGACTCCAGGAATACCACGCAGTGTGTTCTCCATGACACTTTGGAATATGTCAGGGGCTACATTTATCCCAAATTGCAGTCTCTTGACCTTGAAGTCCCCCCTGTGAGTTACAATAGTCTGGGCCTCTGCAGCTGCCTCATCAACAGGTAGTTGCTGATAGGCCTGTGCCAGGTCAAGCTTTGCAAAAATGCACCCCCCCTTGAGGAGGCCAGAATGTGACTTACCACAGGCACTGGATAAGCGTGCTGTTGCAGTGCCTTATTCAGTGTGCACTTGTAGTCTGCACATATACGTATGTCCCCATTAGCCTTTAGAGGCGTTACTATGGGGGTTTCCCATGGACTAGAATCCACAGGTTCTAGAATGCCCTGCTGGAGCAATTTGTCCAGCTCAGCATCAATCTTGCCTTTGAGGGCAAAAGGTACCCTCCTAGGCTTAACCCTGATGGGCGTGATGGTTGTGTTTAACCATAGCGAAATTGGAGGCCCCTTGTAGGATCCTAGCTCTGAACTAAACACATCTGCAATCTCCTTGCAGACTTCTGCAAGGCTCAATGTTTACAACTGGTGCAGCCCAGTTACCTGGATTCCCAGAGCCTTGAACCAATCAAGTTCAATAAGACTCATACGTTCACCCCCAACAACCACCACATCTAGGGGACCCTCAAAATCCTTATGCTGTACTCTAAGGGTGGCCTCCCCCTTAACACATACCATAGAATTCTAAAAATCTGTAAGTATTAGATTGGATAGCCTGAGTTTAACTCGAAGGCCACTGCTGCTGCATATCCTTTTGAATGTGTTAATAGAAATAATGGAGAGAGCGGACCCAGTGTCCAACTCCATTGATAAGGGAACCCCTTGCAACCTTACGTTAATGGAAAGTTTCTTCTTAAGGGGCTTATGTGTCCCTGTCCTCAAAATACTCCTGCGTGATGCGCAGAAACCCACCCTATGTTGGCTAGGGACCCTGGTACTTTTCAGACGCAATTCTTCACGAGGTTGGATTTTCTAGCAACCCAAACATACGGATGCGATGTGACCTTGCCTGCCACACGCTCTGCAAATGGCGGAGAGCTCGCTTGTGGCGTCCTCCGCACCCGAAGCATTGAAGAGATGCTGGGGCCTTGTCCCGACGTTCCTTCTGCCTCCTTTCAGCTGACTGGTGAAGCCTATCCACCACTTCTTCAGGATCTCCTTCCGATCCTTCTCGAGCATCCGCTTGATGGACGGTGGCTGTGTCTGGAGGGTTCTTGGTGAGCCATAAGGCCTTCACAGCCCTGCCTGCTGCTTCCTCAGCTGTCACCTCTCGTAGCGCGTCTTGGAAAGAGATCTTCTTTTGCAAAAATCTTCTGTTGTAAGTCTCTGTTCCTTAAACCACATATGAAGCAATCTCGCAGCCTCTCTTCCAGATCCTTGAACTCACAAGGTCTGGCTGCTTGCCTTAAGGCCGCAATAAAATCCACAGCAGATTCACCCGGCCTCTGGTCTCTCTGCTCGAATGCATGACTCCAAGCAATAACAGATAACTTTGGCTGGAAGTGTTCCTTTAACATTTTCTTCAAGTCAGTATATATTACTGACTCCAGAGGTGCAGGGGCCACCAGATTCTCTGCGATTTCAAAAGCTTCCTGTCCATAGACACACAAAAGAGTTGCAGCCCTCAAGCCGTCTTCTCTAATTTGATTTACTCTGAAGTGATTGTCCACCCTTGCAACGTAGGAATTTCACCTCTCTGGGTGTGAGACATCAAAATCAGACAAACGGCCAATCTTCGCCATCATACTATTATGACCTTCACCACTCGCTCCTCTCAAGCTGCTATTGGGGAAAGGGTCCTTTAGCCGAGCTCACCCTCCAGCAACGCTATACTGGCAGGCTGGGATGCTGATTCAGAAGCCGTCTTCCCCTCTTCAGGACTTCCTGGATAAGTCCTTAAAGCTTTTTCTTCAGCTTGCAAAGGATCCCACCTTCGTCACTAGTGTTATGTACTTCGTTCGCGTGCGAATGTTAAACAGCTCTTTATTCTTCTTCTAACAACACCCCAACGAAAACAAAAGGCACGCAGGCCTTTTTATGTGGCCAGAAACCCCGACAACGTCAACCAATAGAATAGAGTGTTTTCACGCCTTGCGCATGCACACAAGACTGGCACCACTCTGTCTGGTCCCGGGCAGCTTTTGGAATGCCCGGGACCAATGCAACGTCCCGAGCCTGCTTTTGCAGCCTCAGGACACAACACTTACCTTTATCTTATTTTTTAAAATGTCTGTTATGATGCAAGTAAAAAGAGACTTGACATCCATGCCATGGGCATGGAGCCATCTTGACTTCTTTAACCCTTCACTGCAGACACTCCAGAAAGGGTATGTCAGAGAAAACTGGTATATTGTTCACTTCGGCCTTAGTTCCTACGCCACTCCCACATACATACTCACAACTGCAGTGCTCAACAATTACTTCTACAGTAAGATTCTTGCCAGATTGAAGAAAGCTGCTCTAGCCTTGGCCTACATTGATTGGAAATTACCAGTTGGGGTTTTAGTCAAGGTTTCTTTCTTGGTTCTACTAGGAAATACTGAGATTGGACTTGTGGTCATGTGCACAAACTCCAGCATTAAATTTTTCATTTTTAAAAAGGAGCTTTTTGACAACATGAAGGATTCTTATCAGTATCTGTGCTAGGATTACTCCTTAAACTTTCACATTGGTGCTAAAGCTCCAGGTAGAGTCTCACATATCTTTTAAATATTCATTGAGCTGCTGGTGAGGCTCTAGAAAGTAGATTGAAGGGAACATTTCTTCACATCTGATGGGAATGTGATAAAGTTTTAGAAATGTTTAGTTTTTGAAAGATATTTAATCAAATGTCATATAAAACTAAATAGAATGCCAAATTCTCCCCAAAGTTAGAGCTGCTACATATATTTGACAGAACGAAAAAAAAATGCAATGTTAAAATACTTTTTACATTTCTACTTCTACCAGTCATATTTTTTTTTGCTAAATAATGGACATATAACAGATGGCATTATAAATTCTGATCTTTAGTTTTGCTTGAGAAAATATTTGATAATATCTATTGTACAACAAGGAAAACTAGCAAATAATTGTTTTACAAGCAAAGGTGATATTTCACTTTTATATAAGAGGGAAGGATCCTGGCAACTCTTTGTAACAAAAATTACAGGCAAGCATCCTATGTTCATTCTTTATTATCTCTGTCTCTATCTCATTATCTCTATATCAGAGAGCTAATTTGGTCTAGTGATTTAAGGCACCGGGCTAGAAACCAGGAAACCATGGGCTAGTCCCACCTCAGCCATGAAAGCCAGTTGGGTGACTTTGGGCCAGTGACTCTCTCTCAATCCAATTCACCTCAAAGGGTTATTGTTGTGGGGAAAATAGAAGGAGGAAGGTGTGTTGGATATGTTCACTGCCTTGAGGTTTTTTTTGTGAAAATAATAAAGGCAGGATATAAATAAATAAAAATATCCAGTTAGGTACCAAAGTAGTTTGAAAATAACAAGTTTCTGAATCTGTTCTTTTATGAATATGTTTTGCACATAAAAATATGGTAGTTCCAAGATTATTATCAAAAGAGTTGGACTCTATGAATGCCATCTTCTTGGGGCTTGGAATTGCTCCTGGCCATGGCCCAGAAGATGCTCTGAATGACTTGTTCTAAGAAAGCTTCCTAATATTTTTCCACATGTTCTCACTGATTTTCCCATCCTTTTTATAAGCATGCTAATGCTATGAAGGATAGAAATATGTCAGTGGCCATGGGCAACAGGCAAGTGTTGTGGCTGAGTGGCTTTGAGTCCATACTACTACCCACCACATCTCACTGATTTGCCTGAGCACATCATTACTTTTTGGTAAAGAAAAAGAAATGGGGGGCAGGTGGAGTAAACCCCTCACGAACCCCTCTAAATGTCTCTGTTCATGTGCACACATTTCTAACTTGCCACAGGTGAATAGGAAGGTAGAAGCTCAGTGTCCAAAGAGACACAAGTGGAAGGTCTCCATAATCACATCCCATAACACTGTTCTCCTCTATTTCTTTTGCCTCTACAAACGTGTCCCCCTTCCTCTCTTTTGGCTGCCTGTCTCGGCTCTAACATTGGCTTTTGCAGCTGTTTGCCATAGATTTGCAGCCTGGAGGGGGCTGGATAGAGAGGCCCTTCTTTCCCAGAAAGATCAGGTCACTGTTGAGTCATGCTTGAGCAAAATAGCAACCCTTCTGCTGTAATGGAGACTAAGGTAGAACAAAGGAGCTTGATTCTGCACTTAACAAAAACAGGAGAAGCAATGGGAAATTTAAAAAAAAACACCATTGGTTTCTATTCAAAGGAAAACAGGTATGACCAGGTATGGTGGCGGGAAGCTTCACTGCTGCTAGCTTGTACCCAGTATTTGCACAGAGTCTGGCGTAATTCAATCTCGAAGCACAGAGGGGGCTGTCAGAAACAAGACATCTAAAACATCTCCAATTTGTATCAATAGATGTAATTAATCTTTTACATCTTCTCTAGGGCTGCTGGGTGCCAATGTAAAATACAACCCCTAACATTATAGACCTGTGTGTAAATGGTTTCTTATTATTTTCAACCTTATATATGAGGATAGAATTTCTTCATTAATTTTTTTAGAGGATAAAGACATTCTCCAGCTTATGGGAGTTGTCTGAGTGGGGACAAGCCTTTGTTTTTTGAGTGAAAACACAACAGAACATTCTCCAAAATGCGCTTTCTGAGAAAATTCCACACAATACCAGATTGGAGTATATAGCTAAGATAGCCGTGGTGATCATTATGACTTGAAGCCCAGAGATTAACTCAATGAAAAATCACATTGCTACTTTAGAAGAACTCTTTGATTCCATGTTCAGTTTTCAGCTTCTTCAGCTAAAAGCAGCAGGAAACAGATGATGGGAAAATAATGAAGACTCTGAAATAATAGCTAGTAGTAGGCAAGAGTGAGCAGGCTCGCTCCTCATTCCAACTTCTCATATGGTCCCAAGAATCTTTGTAAAGTTGATCAACACTGATGCTCATTGGCTCAGCTGGGGTTTGTGTGTGCTTCTGGTAGCAAAAAAAGAGTGAACAAATCTGCATATAGATAAAAGCAGAAGACATTGGAGAATGTAACTGATCTTCTTTTATTTCCTGAATCATATGCTAGCTAGAACAAGCAAAGATAGTGGGAAAATGTAGTTGAAGCTTAAAGATGATGGGAAGTGTGAGGTACGAGGAAATGGTCCTGCTGTGAATTCCATTTTTCTCTCTTACACTTTTCTCCTTCCCTTTCTCCTACTTTGTTGCAGTTCCCCACCAAGTCACCTACCTAACTTTCCAGAAATTCAGTACCCAACCCTATTTCCCCTAGTGACGAATCAGATACTTAGAACATTTCCACACTGAACCATTACAGCAGAAAAATTATCTTATTTGTCAATCTTTTGAAAATAAAACTAAAACATTCTGATGTGCAAGAGGCATGTGTTCTCTAAACTGGAAGTTTTATTGAGACAATACTAGCTCATCAAGATTGCTAGCACCCCATCCTGTGGTAATTCATATTTACACATGGTCTAAAAATGCATCACTAGATGACAAGGAAATCAGTGAAAGTAGTAAACAGGATAAGAAAATTGTAAAGAAACCATATGATTTGTTTAGGGAACAAGACTGTTTTTATTGCCCTACCGTAGAATAGACAACCTGACACCTATTATAATGTTTTTGTGGCTACTTCCCTTGTTGTCCACTAAGCTCCAGGTCCTACCCAATTTTAATCATTATAACATTAATTAATTAAATAGGAGGGTCAACAAAGTACCAGTAGGCACCATCATTTTTACCTATAGTGCTTCTGGGTTCACATGGTCATCCTTAGAAAAATAATGGGCCACTGTTGCCCATTGTTTTGTCAAGAAATGCCCCCCCAATACAAAAAGAAAGACAATGGTTAGCAGGATTAGATCCTAGGTTATGGTATGGTAAGGTTATGATAAAAAATGGCAAGGAGCAATCTCATTATTATGCTTTCTGGTAAATAGGTCTCATTTGAATGGCACAGTCACTATAGCAGCCATGCGGTGATACCGGTAGTACTCACTGCATGCTGTCCACATTCCAATCTCAGTTACCTTTCCTATTCTTAAACTAGTGTTTCTCCACCTTGGCAACTTTAAGATGTCTGGACTTCAACCCCCACAATTCCTGGCTGGGGAATTCTGGGAGTTGAAGTTCAGGCATCTTAAAATTGCCAATGTGGAGAAACATTGTCCTACTCTCATTCTTTTAGATTTTGGTGAGATTGTCAACAAGCACACAGAGAGATATGATTTCGTAGATGTTATTGGATGTGGATTTAATCTGAAGAAGGAGCCCAACATTAAGAAGAAGAAACAAGCTTTATTGCAACAATCATTGGGTCTGAAAAATGGAAAAGCAAAGATGTTTACAGAAGCTGAGGGTACAAGGTGGGAAATCACAGGGATCTGATTTGCTCGCCAATTTGGGGAAGCTAGGGAGATCTTTATGGTGTACCTAGGGTTAGTTCTATAGATAGTCCTTGTTTAATGATCACTTATTCAGTGACCATTTGAACTTACAATGGTATTGAACAAGTAGTACTTATGACTTTCACTACCAGCTTCCAATAAGCAAAGGGAAGCTGGCAGGACGTCACAAATGGCAATCACATAACATCACACTTAACAATGGCAATCAAACATGCCAGAAATTAAATTAATAATGTAGTCATGAAAATAAACCTATCAAATAAAATTGCACCCTTTTTCTCCCTGCCTTTTGGATATGACGGGATCAAACCAAAGTTCCTCTCTTTGCCTAATTCTGACTCAAACTAACCTCCCAATCCCAGATATAGACCCTAAAATCCCACATCCCATTATTTACTAAACAGCACAGTCACATGAAGTCACATTTTACATTTTATGATTGTGTTTCTTAGCAATGAAAACTCTAGTCCGAATTGCCATCATTAACCAAGGGCCTTTCAGGAGGGCAATAGTGTGGGGGAAGCCCCTTATTAAAGGAGAGGGAATCTTGAGGTCATCAGTTGATGGATGATGAAAGGTTTGGGTTTTCCCAGATTGCTATTCCCTTATAAGAATTCTCCTTGGGCTGTCCTGTGGGCTGGTAAGGAGGCTTCTATTCTTTGGTTTTGTGGGATTGCAGGGGCTTGTCCGGAGCAGGGAGGGTTAATTTGGGTCTGCCAGAATTAGACAAAGAGAAGAACTGGGTTTAATCCTGGTCATATCTAAAAGACAGGGAGAAAAAGAGTGCAACCTCCATTTTGTTTGCTAGCTTTATTTTTTCAACTATGTTATTTGCTGGAACAAACTCCCTTGCTTTTTTTTACCCATGTCATTATTTCAACTTGATCTTTTACATTCATAATAATGTAAGTGGGATCCGGACAACTCTCATTATTACTTAGTCTTTAATCCATCTTTTCTCTCAATTTCATCCTTGTTCCGGCCTCCTAATCCAACGTCGTGAGTCTGGAGTTGGCTTGGCGGTTAAGAACCATCTTGTTCGCCAACTTGCCAGTCTTCCTAAGGGTGTGAATGATCGACTTATGACACTGCACCTCCCATTACTAAGTGGAAAGCAAGCCACATTGATCAGTGCCTACGCACCTACAATGACAAATCCAGATGAAGTAAAGGACAAGTTTTACGAAGATCTTGATGCCCTACTTTCATCCGTGAAGCACACTGATAGGCTGATTTTACTTGGTGATTTCAACGCGAGAGTGGGGTCTGATCATTCTACCTGGGATGGCGCTATTGGTAAAAATGGAATTGGCATGTGTAACAGCAATGGTTTGCTATTATTTTTTTTTTAATGGTTTGCTATTATTGAAGACATGTACTGCTCATGATCTGGTCATTACTAATACCATCTTTTGCCTGCCTACTCGTAAAAAGACATCCTGGATGCACCCACACTCCAGGCACTGGCATCTCATTGACTACATCATTGTGCGGAGGAAAGACATGCAAGATGTAAGAGTAACTAAGGCTATGCCGAGTGCTGACTGTTGGACTGACCATAGACTCATCATTTCAAAGTTAAATATTCACATCAAGCCAAATAATCATCCACAGGGAAACAGAGTTGTGATGAAAAAGATCAATGTCAGTGCACTGGAAAACCCCGACGTAGCAGCTTCATTAGTAAAAGATCTTGATACTCAACTCCTGGAGCTGCAAATACAGGAAAATGCTGAGAAGGACTGGAAATGTTTCCAGGACATCTTGCACTCTTCTGCACTCAAGGTTCTTGGACCTTCATATAGGAAGCAGCAGGACTGGTTTGATGAAAATGACGAAGAGATTAAGATCTTGCTTGCTGAAAAGCACCACCTCTACCGTGCTCATCAAAATGATCCATCGTCAACTGCAAAGAAAAATGCTTTCATAAACACTCGCAGGATTGTACAGAGCAAGCTCCGCAAGATGCAGGATTCCTGGTTGAGTGCTAAAGCAGATGAAATCCAGAAGTTTGCTGATAGAGGCGATGTCAAATGGTTCTATGAAGCCCTTAGATCCCTGTATTGACCTCAGCCCTTAGGAAGCTCTCCTCTACTGGATTCGAGTGGTGCAACTCTTATCATTGAGAAGGCCCTGATTTTACAGCATTGGGCTGAGCACTTCCACTCTATGCTGAACTGCCCATCTACCATCAATAATGAGGCGATTGACAGGATGTCCCAGGTAGATATTAACTATAGCCTGGATGCCCTACCATCAGAGGCTGAAACCTTACAGGCCATCAGGCAATGTTCCAGTGGTAAGGCACCAGGATCTGATGCAATCCCAGCGGAGGTTTATAAGGCTGGTGGCGCTGTGCTCATTGAAAAACTTACCCAACTGTTCCGATCCTTTTGGAAACAAGGTTCCATTCCCCAGGAACTGAAAGACGCGTCCATCATGCACCTCTACAAGAGGAAAGGAAATCGACAATTCTGCGATAACTATAGAGGAATATCACTTCTCTCTGTCGCAGGCAAGATCTTTGCATGTGTGTTGCTAAATCGCCTGATTGACCATCTGGAACAGGGTATACTACCTGAAATACAGTGTAAAGAGCGCGGCACGGTGGACATGATCTTTGCAGCTCGACAGCTCCAGGACAAATGTCAGGAGCAAAATTGTGAACTATACACGACCTTCATTGATCTTACCAAGGCTTTTGACACAGTTAATCATGAAGGATTATGGCGTATTATGTCAAAGTTTGGGTGCCCTGACAGATTTATTCTGATGGTACGGCAGTTCAATGATGGCATGGCAGCTTGTGTTTTGAGTAACGGTGGAGCCTCAGAGGCCTTCCCTGTCACTAACGGCGTTAAGAAAGGCTGTGTGCTGGCACCAACCCTGTTCAGCATGATGTTTTCAGCCAGGCTGTCAGAACGCCTTTCAGAACAGCTCAGTGGGAATTAATCTGAGGTACAGAACCAATGGGAAACTATTCAACCTGCGAAGACTTCAGGCTGTCACCAAGGTAAAGAAGACTGTGTTATGAGATCTACTTTTTGCTGATGACTGCGCCCTTAATGCAGGATCGGAGCAGGAAATGCAAGCCAGCATGGACAAATTCGCAGCCGCTTGTGACAACTTTGGCCTCCTCATTAACATGAAGAAAACCGAAGTGATGTACCAGTCAGTTCCAAAAGCTCAGTATCAAGAGCCTACCATCACAGTAAAGGGACAAAAGCTGCAAGTAGTGGACCAATTTACATATCTTGGTAGTACCCTCTCCCGTGCAGTGACAATTGACAACGAGGTCAACTGTAGAATTGCTAAGGCAAGCTCTGCATTTGGCAGATTGCGGACTAAAGTGTGGTACCACCGTGGAATAAGCCTTGCTACTAAGTTTAAAGTTTACAAGGCAGCAGTGTTAACTACCCTGATGTATGCTAGTGAGACCTGAACAGTGTAAAAGAGGCATGTGAGGCAACTGAATTGTTTCCACATGACTTGCCTTCGTAGAATTCTGAGGATCCGGTGGCAAGATAAGATACCAAACACTGATGTCCTCTCCAGAGCAGGCCTATCATCAGTTTACACTCTGTTGATGAAAGCCCAGATGCGCTGGGCAGGCCATGTTGTAAGGATGCCAGATCATCGCATCCCTAAACAGCTCTTTTATGGTGAACTGTCTCAAGGAAAACAATCACACGGGGGACAAAAGAAGTGATATAAAGATACGCTGAAAGCCTCTCTCAAGTCCCTGGATATTAACATCACCTCCTGGGAACCTCTGGCACATGATCGATTGACATTGGCATACTCTGGTGTACCAGGGTTGCCAGACATATGAACATAGAAGGACAATCTTGGCACAAGAGAAGCGTGCACTCCGCAAAGCCAGAGCTGTAAATGCCGAAGTAACAGTGTCTACATTTCTTTGTTCAGTATATGGTAGAACATTCCATGCTAACATCGGTCTTATCAGCCACCTACAGACACATCGTTGATGTCCCATAATCCATAAGATGTCAAGGTCCTCATCGAATTCGATGGACGAACAATAATAATAATCCAATGGTGGGTAGGGTTGGTCACATGCCACTCTCAAACCCTATTGTGCACCCCACAAAGCACTAGTAGCTCGGGCTATCAAAATTCAGTGAGAAAACAAAAGT
Source organism: Bothrops alternatus (assembly GCA_034064705.1). Taxonomy (NCBI): domain Eukaryota; kingdom Metazoa; phylum Chordata; class Lepidosauria; order Squamata; family Viperidae; genus Bothrops; species Bothrops alternatus. Next base: position 40,600 of record JARGCV010000697.1, read on the forward strand.
CAAATACCTGGAGATATATTTAACAGCAAGATGTGCAACAATAAAAGAAGATAACTACATAAAATTACTAAATAAAGAAAATAAAATTAGATTTGGAAAAGTGGAAAAATCTACAACTTTCAATGCTAGGGAGAATAGCAACAGTGAAGATGAATATTTTACCAAAACTACTCCTTTTATTTCAAACAATACCTATAAAACTGGTGGGGGGATGTTAGGAAATTAAATACATTGACTTTGAAATTTATCTGGCAAGGAAAAAAAGCTAGATTTAGATTGAAAATGCTATAAGAAGCAAAAGAAAATGAAGAATTTGGGCTGCCAGATTGGCCCGTATATTATCAAGCATCTGTATTAACTTGGTTAAAAAAAATGGATACCTGCCTTCTTATGGTATGGGAAGAATAACCACTATATAAGTAATGCACTGCTTCTAGAATGGGAAAAAGTAAAAGCAAAAATTTATATGAAAATACCTGGATGGCTTTCAACAATGGAAGTGCTTCTTCACCCAAACTTAATTAACTATGAGAAAATTGTGACTTATAAAGAAACTAAAAATCAGATAAGAAATGGAAGAACAGGGCATTAATTTATCATAGTGGCCACACCTGCAAATTCAAACAAGATATGAAACAGATGTTAAAACATCTGGATTTTACAAAGAGCAGACAGAATTTGATCAGATATTATTGACATCAGATGAACAAATGATTAAGAAACTGTATAAGTATATGTTAAGTTTAAAGATGGAAGAGGAACAAATTAAAGAAATAATGATAATATGGGCATAACACAGACTTAGAAAACTGGCAAAGCCTTTGGGAAAGAAATTCTAAAATAACAAAGATGGTGGTTTACAAAGAAACCTATATAACATGTTTTACAAATGGCACTTAACACCTGTGAGGTTAGCAAAAATGTTTAAAAATATGTCTAGTAATTGTTGGAAATGTAGACAAAAACCAGGCACATATTATCATCTTTGGTGGACATGCCTTAAAGCCAAGAATACATATATGGTTAGAGAAAATGACTAAAAAACACATAGATTTCAAGCCAGAATTATTTTTCTTAGGTATAATTGTAGGAAATTATGAGAAGGAATGTGTATACTTAATGTTACATGTGTTAACTGCAGCAAGAATTGTATTTGTTCAACATTGGAAAGATGAAGAATTACCAGCAGAGGAAGAGATTATTAAGAAAAGTTTAGATTGTGCAGAAATGGACAGACTGACACTGAAAATGAAAGAGAAAAAAGATTCAGAATATTTTAGAACATGGGATACATTTTACCAATGGTAGAGAGAAAGGAGTTTAACATGTATTAGTAAGCTAAATATTGAAATCCAGACATTATGTTGCTGATAAAATATTAAGCATTTGTGACTATAAAAAATTAATAAAATATTGAAAGAAAAAGAAAAACTGTCTCAACATTATGCAGAATGAAGGAATGGAACTGAACTGGAATGATGAGAATTTTTAAATTTAGCTGAGAAAAAGAGGGGCATGAAATGTCATACCCAAATGGGTTTAATCCATACAATCTCCATCCCGGTCAAAGACCATGATAAGATTTAACCCATACAATCTTGGATAAGTAAGTATACTAATAGTCCCCAAAAGGAAGCTACTGTTTCCCTATCCAAATCCTATATTTGTCATTCATTTTCACTTCCCAATGATTAAAAAATAATGATTTGGCACACACACACAAAAACAAATTCAGTGAGAAAACATCTGACTTTTAGCAATGTTTTTTTTCCCTAGCCCCTCTCCCTAGGTTCAAATGGATGGCCATTTAGCCAGAAATCAAAGAGATGCTAATCAGTTACTGAAAACATTTAGTGATATTATTTGAAGGACATTCTGAGCCAAAATAATAGGAATGGATGTCTTAAGTCTTGAAGAAGCCAAACGTATCCACATCCAGCTGCAAAACATTTCGGGAAGAGCTCCCAACATAGGCCAAAAGTGTTCTATCATCAGATGATGTCTCCCCATCCTTGTACACTCTCTTGCAGGCTTAGGATGGTAGGCACAACTGGCTACCTTGCTTAACAGATATAACAAATTTAACTATAAAAAACTATTTTCCGAAATTGTGGATGTTCCATAATAGCACAATGTCTTCATAGGATTTGGAAATTATTTTTGATTCTACAGTAGGAGTCTATGCTCCCCCTTCTCCCTCTGTTATCTCCCCTACACATTCCTCTGAATAGATTCATTGTTGCTTTGTACTTGCCTCAATTCCACAATTTAAGAATATTACAAATGATCTCTTTTGGCATTGCTCTGTGCTTTGCTTTTAGCGTCTGCTGTTGTGTTCCCATTCAGATTAGATATGTGGGTGATCTACTTATAATCACTTATTCTCTCTCTTTCTATTAATTTTATACATTTGTACACTAAGGATGTGCAAGAACCTAATTTCTTTTGCAGCTCAGATAAACATAGCCATACTGGATGTGTCTAGCAGATCAGAGGACAACTAAATATTCTGGATTCCTCCAGAACAATCTATTCCCAGAAATGTAGGGTTTGCCTAAAGCTTAAGTACAACATCTAGCTACCCCAATTCCAAAGATCATAAAGATACACATGAAGCAAGTATTCTCCAGAGATACTTCCTTTACCTATTAATTGGTTTCAATTGGCCTTGGAATCCATTTATTTACAGGAAAAATAACAGTTTCTTTCAAAATACAGGCATAACACTCTGATGATAAAATTTAGCAAGGGGGGCTGAAGTCTTGCAATGTTTGAAAGTCTGGGATATAATATTAATGGCCTAGAAATGGAAAAAAAATGGGTTCTGAACTGAGGCTGGGAAATTCTGTAACATGCACTACATTTTTTTGAGAGTGAGAGCATGGAGGTGAAAAGTGGTAGGACTTTTGTTATTCCCTCATCTTGAGGGAAGCACTGAGTTTTGTTCCTTGTTCAATGTCAGCATAAGGATGACTGTTGATTGGTCGGTGGCAAACTGCCCTTAGAAATCTTGTTTGGCAATCTGAGATATGATCCTGTAACTGGAAAAGGGGAATTCTCTATGCAAAGCATTTGAGCCACTGAATTATGATTCAAACATTTCATTGTTCCATATGCTTTTTATTTAATATGGACTGAGCATCCTCAAAAAAGGAATCTGTTCTGTTTGTGTTTGTGTTTGGGGCCTGAAACTTCAGGACAGGATATTATTATTATGGTTGGGCACACAGTCAGCCAAATGTTTACACTGAATTTGGCATTTTTGTCCACCCATTAAGTCTGGACATCACATCTACCAGTCCTTTAGCTAGTGCTGTCCTTCATATCCTTTGAGTTCTTTCCAAGAATCTACGATGTTGTAATGTCTCAGTGTAATATATGAGCAGATCCAAGCAGCACAGACTTTTGTAATCAACAGATGGAATTTTTGTCAATATCCAGAGTTTCTAAGTGCTATCCAATATTTTTTGGGTATAGTATCCAGCGGGACCATGATGGCCAGTTGCTGCCATAAATGTTGATTTTCAGATCATGATCATTTGTGATCTTCTCCAGTTCTTAGACTTCTTTTCTACTGTCTCCTGGTATTTCTACCTCAATTATCCACACTATTCTTTTCAAACACAGTTAAATATGGTGTATTATGAGCCAAGATTTTATCAGGAGCACCAACATAGGAGGTTTTTAAGATGAGGTTGAACAACCATTTGTCTGATATGTTATAGGGCTTCCTGCTTATGCAAGGGGTTGAACTAGAAGACTTCCAAGGTACCTTCCAAATCTCTTATTCTTTTAGTTTGTATTTGGAATATTTTAGATCATATCTGATTACATTTTCAACTCTATATTCCCATCAATTTTTCATTAATGGCACATGACAATTTTTACAGATGTTCCAGTGAAATCATTTTGGTGACTGTGTTGTGTTGCTGTTTATAATCAGTTTGTGTGATCTTCATAATATATGATCATTTCTTTTTTGCACAATCTGCATTTTAAATCATTTGATAATATTTTTTTTTAATTCTGAGCTTGACTGCATTAGTTTGAATAGCTTGTGCTTGACCAGCCAAAATCAAGCCTTCAGTTTCTTTTTTAATCTTCCAGTTGTAAGTCACTGCCAGGTTTTATCTTTACCCACCTTCTCCTCAATATTTTGTAGAAATTGACCACATAATGCTTTTTCTTGCTAGCATTCTGTTTGTGTTTTTATTACATTATTTTGATATCCATGTTTTGTTTCCTGCACACTAAATTCCAATTTTTAACTTGCACAATGCTTGTTCTTGGCTGAATTTTACATCCACAGCCAATGCTTACTTTTCTTCTTTGACAATTTGTTTGACTTGAAGTAAACCTCTGTCTCCATTTCTGTGGAGCAGGTATAATCTATCAATATCACCATGAGAGTGTAATGCATAGTGAATAGTCATTAGCTTTCTTGTTGTTTGGTTCAACTGGTGTTCAGTTAATAATTCTAGCAGGGTATCATATAACAAGTATAGCCCAGGTATTGATGGGTTTGATTTGTTTCCACCATTCAATTTTGTCTTCAGCATTTTTCTTACTCTTGGGATCTATTCTTTGCTAACCATGTTTTTAACCTGTCCATGCTTGATGCTATCGAACTGTAAAATGCCCAGATACTTGTGAGCTTCATCCTGATGGTTACAGGTATATGTGAATAATCTGCAGTTGGCCTCTTCCTCTTTACAGCGTGAATATTGGTGAACATTAAGTGTCACAGGGCACTTTTCCCAATGGTTGAAGGTGAAGTACTTCAACTGCAAAAAGTGAGAAAGAGTTTGTTCTAGTATGCACATAGTTGTATTAGATAGACTTATATATTTTCTGAAATTACTATAGCAATTGAACCTTGGAAGAAGTTTATATGGAAATGGATCTCTCCATAGATACAAAAATCTGTGTACACTGCACGTTTTCCACTTCACTGATGTCTCTCTAAACTAATTTATTTACTGGCATAATCCACCCAGAAAACCTTGAGTGAGGCCGCCACCTTCTTTAATGTCTGCACAGTATTCCTGAATTAGCCAACAGCATTACACTGTTTGCCATGCAGTGCATTAACTGTATCAGGTGACAGAAATGATGCCATGTAATGTTCTGTAAGAGGAGATGCTTATAAATACCACATTTAAAGACCTCTCCTTGTGATCTTCCAGCAGATGGAGGGAATATTAATTAATTAATTGTTTGACAATGTGCCCTCTTTAAGCAAGTACTGATTGAGAAGGAGAAGGGGGAAAGAAACTGCCCCATGTTTCACCTGGCCCAGGATGTGGTGATTCAAATCTCATATTGGAATATAAATAATAATAATAGCAACAACAACAACCAAGCACATACTTTTAAAGGATTCTATTTACTAAAGACTCACACTGAGTTTCAACCCAATTTTGAGTATTACCAGAGATTTAGGAGTCAATAATTCACTAATTGTACTCAGTATCCACACTAGCTTTTTAAGTACTTTTTTTCCCATCACATTTATTGGCTGTCCTTGAAAAGCAGCTCCAGGACCTTTCATCCAGAACAGCAATTGTTGCATTATAAGATACAATGATAGGGGGGGGGAATGGCAAGGAATCTAAAGGAAGAATGGCTGCATTTTTAAAGTAGTATTATAAGACTGTATATATACAGACTGTATATATACAGATATAAGACTGTGGTTAAAGTGACACATCTGATGGATATCAAAGCTCTTTGTTTGAGTCTTAAGTTGCAAATTATTAAAGATGATCACCAGGGTAAAAGTCAGTTTTCATATAAGGGCTTATTTGCAGTTGCCACTTTTTAAAATGCCCTTCCCCATAGAAATTTGTCATCATCTTCCCTTTTCTCAGTGTTTTAGATTTTCTTCTCTTCCTCCTTTCAGATTTGTTCCAATCTTTGGGCTCAAAAGGCATCTATTGGGCAAATAATGAATAGTTTGAGGGTGTAGTGCTCATGATCAAGATGCCCATTCCACATGGCCTGTCTCAGCTCACCTTGCTGTACAAACTGGAGTAGATCCTATCCAATATCACTCTTAAAGTAAAACTCAGCAGAGAGTCTGATTGGTTTCTAATTGCATTATTTGGATGCAAAAAAGCTAATCTTGTTAAGTTTAAAAAAAGTATGCTATTTTCCTCAGTTATGTCAAGAAAAGTTATGTCAAGAAAAATACTTTTTTTTACTTTGTCAGGCATTGCATGGTCATATATATAGTGCCACTTCCAGGTTTCCTGAAAAGCTCTGATTAATGCACTCACGTTTGCAGCATCAAGTAAATGGGGTTTCTGCTCAATGTTCTTGCAGTATGTTGTCAGAAGAAATTCAGTATATTGTGCTTCTTGTAAAATCTGCTGAAGGTAAAGCCTTACTGCCATCTGCTGGCAAAGCAGAGAATGTATTCCTCAACTGAGATTTGAGTGAAATCAATTGCTATAAAAGCAAATATTGTTTGCAGTTCATATCTAGGACTACCTTGCTATCAATTCTCAAAATTCAGGTAGCTACTAGAAAGCAGCAGAGTCTGGGCTTCTGCATCTCTTTGATGACATCTAGTGGTTGTCTGGCTTTTTGCAGCCCAGCTCCAACAGTGCTAATTTAATTATCATCAGTTGCTTTAGTCTCTTATAGTGGCTGCATTCAACAAGAAGCATATGTTTATTTAGCACTTTGCATAATGACATGTGTGACTGTATGTTGATGGCTGCTTACCTCAGTGGTTGATTCTTACCTGACTTAAATACACATTTATTAGGTCTGTGCCCTGCCAGGATGGCTTTTTGTATAACATAGCTGTGATAAATACACAGCATTGGCACTTTCATTGCTAACCCCTTCTTGCAAATTTTTTTTTCAAAAGCAACTTATTACCACTTTCTAGAATTGTATGCAGCTATTTAGCAATGTAATAAACTCTATCTTAGGCATTCCTCCCATTTCCTCCCTGTGATAAAATTTACTCAGAAATGAGATTTTGGTTGCTTTAAAAAAAGACTTTCAAAGAATTTAATCTGCATACTTAGCCTGCAGAATCTCAGATAATATTTTTAATGGGATAACAGCCATAGGTTTTCCCACCAATAACTGTTTCCATACATTTCACATGCTTCTATAAGAGTTAGTGGCTAAGACATTTAGTACTTGGCAGAAATGCCACAATTTAAATTTACAAGACCTTGGGGAAGCTGCAATAGCCCAAAATATACATAGGGGACAATGTTTCTGTCCTGTCTTCAAGTCACAAGAATTATAGTTAGGAAATATGTGTGAAGCATTTTAATTAGCAGAAAGCACATATGGTAAATCTTCATATCATCTTTATTTTGCAAGCCAACTGCATTATTGTTTTCCAGAATGGTATCAATCCCCTATCATGCTGCCAAGAAAATTAATGGGTGTGCATTCTAGAAGAGCAACCAAGTGAGATTGAAACAAAGTTTCGTGTTAGATTATTTCAGTATTCCTCAGAAGCAGAACACTATATTCTTAGAAAGATAAAGTCATGTAGCACTGTAGCCACCAGTCAGCACTAGCCTTCATCAACTTGATGTCCTGCAGGTAAATTAAACTACAATCATAATTTTTTTAAATCCAACTATATTAAGTGGGTACTGTGACCAGTTGAGCTTCATGCACTGGAAAAAGCTGGTTTCAGCACAAGAGCTACTTTTTTTACTTAAAAGTACAGTATTTCATTCTTCTCTTTGCATGTTGTATATAACTTTGCCAAATCTATGTAGATATATTTTTGCAAGCTTGTTCTCTCCAACTGATAGGTGGCACAACTGAAAACAGGGTGTATCTGATAGCATTTTTCCAGGTGGTAGTTTTATAAAAGCCAGAGCATGATTCTAGCACTTGGTCATGGAAGTTCTTCAAATTTATGATTCCAAAGACCACGCTACTGGCAGGGAATAATACTGAAGTGGAAGCAAAAAAATAAACAAATAAAGTCCTTACGATCTTGAATTTCTGACCAAAAATCACAAAATAGATTTTAAGGGTAACATAATGCCTTTCAGACATGATGGGATTCTAAGACCTGGAATCCACAGCAAGCTCGACCAAAGATTGCACTGGCTAAGGCTTCTGGGAGTTGCCATCCTAACAGATCTGGAGGGATAAAAATAGATCCTAATAGGATGAAAATGCTGGTAGTCTTAATCCCAAAGTTTTATAGTACTTTAACTGCCATGGTTCTACCCTTCCAGAATTTGGGGAAACTTAGTCTGGCAAGGCTGTTAGAGATTTTACCTCATTATTTTTCTTGTGTTTTGAAGGGCATGGGAATAATAAATGCAGAATAACTATCTTTAACAACATTTGTATTATAAATTTCCTCACTTCGCCTTGAGCACCTAGATTTTCCTTCCCACTGTCATCCTTGCTCCAATTCTGTGAGATTGATGAAGCTGAAAGGTCACTCACTGAACTTTATTTAGGAATTTGGTAAATATCTGTATCTCATCCCCAAACAAATGTCCCTGGTATGCCTGCATTCAATATATGTAAAAGCAAATTAGATATATAATGGAACATTTTTAAACCCATACAAGCAAAAGTAACCTAAGAAGGAACGACTTGTACTGAAGCTGCAAAATTAAAGATTCAGTTTTTAAGAACTATTTCAATGGCTTGGGTGCTCCTACTGATGAAAAATCACATACTTTATTTATTTTACATATCTTCTGCTTTTCTCCTAAGAGTTCAAGGTGACATTTAATGCAGTTTTTGCCAACAACCATGTGAAATGGCTGGGTTAAAAGGGAGCGGTTGCCCAAGTCACCCAGTCATCTTCCATGCTTTGAACCCAGTTTCCTTCCTCTAGACCAGCATCTCTGCTACAGATGCTACTACTTGCTGTGACATCTTTTAGGTAGCATGATCCCAACCATTGAGGCTAAGCCTCAGCACCTCAGATCTGACCTGGAAATGGATTTGAAAGTCAGTGCAGTTTAAAGGGCAGTATGGTTAAACTACTTACTCCCTGTGGGAAATCAAGGGATGCTGCTTTGAACCCACTGCTGTTTCCTAGCTTTTTCTAAAGGCACATTGATAAAATAATGCATTACAGTTGACTAAAAGGAAGGTTACAACAGCCTGGGTAATTGTGATCCAGCTATTTCCAATCAAGCAAGGGTGATGCTGCTATTTTAGCTGCTTCTGATTAAAAAGATCTTTGGCCTACAAAGCTGCTTAAACCTCCAATAAAATGCTGGTTTGAACCCATGCCCTTATGCATATTAAACTAGCATAACTCCTAAGCTGGCTGCTTCATCTTTTTTATCTTTGTCTCTTTCAATCATAGTCAAAGAGAACATTTGAACGGGTAGAGAAAAGAAGTCTCATTATCTGTCGCTTTGGCTGGAGTACAAGGAAAAAAATATGAATACCTTGAAATCTAACAGAGATGCTAATAAAGCAGACAGAATATCTGGGCTTCAATTACTGGAAATTCATCTAAAATGGAGGTGAAAATTAATTAGCTGGGAAAAAATAGAGAACTGTAAGGATAACTTGCCCATATCACCCAGTTGGCTTTATGCCTAAGTTAGGACTAGAACTCAGAATCTCTTAGTTTCTAGCCTGGTTCCTTAACCACTACATGAGGGTGGCCCTTACACTGATCCTCAGAATATCCAATCCCTACAAGCTCCACTTGTGAGGAACACCTTTTAAATCTGATTTAGTTCAGGATGGCCACAGAATTCAAAGTATGACTCTAGCATACTCCAGGAGTTTGAATTGTGCTAAAAAAAAAAAAAACGCCAGCAGAAACAAATGAAGGTTATTTAAAAACAATGCAGCCATTGACTACAGTCAAACATATTCTTCATATTGGCCAGAACCATTCCTGTTCTACACTTCAGAAATATTTCCACAAGAAACCACATAATCTGTGCTTCAGATCTGATTTGGAAGAGATTCTCTAAAATGCTTTGGAATGGAAATACAGCACTCATTCAAGTAACTGTGTCTATTTCCAGAATAACACAGTTGCTTCAAAACTTCTGCAGCATTATATATAATAAGCCAATGTTAATGTTGAGACAGATGCATATCTTAACAGCCAGCCACTGCAGGATACAGGATTATATACAGGCCTTTTAGACCTATCCCAGGGGTAGGAAACTTTGGCTCTTTTATGACTTGTGGACTTCAACTCCCAGAATTCCTGAGCCAGCCATGCTGACCTATCCAATATAAATCTCTCAATGCTCTTACATCAATAGCTCTTTCAAGAAGCAGCTACAGCAGGGGCCCCCTGGTCTGTGGTCCATGGTCCACAGCATGCCAGCAACAGGTCCATGCAAACAAGTGAAGACTCATCTATGGGATGCAGGCAGCACGTGAAACCATGGAAAAACCTTTCTCTACAGAACCAGTCCCTGGTGCCCAAAAGGTGGGGGGGCGCTGAGCTAGAGTAGCCATCATTATCTGGTTGGGTTTCCAATTGCTTTTGGCAGGATCACAGTAGATGTCTCTTTTTCTGGCATGGGAATGCAATAATAGGAAGCCTCACCTGTTGGATTGCTGCTTGCTTTGCAGCTATTAAAGATTCATCCTCTGTTAGGAAAAGGCAACGGCACTGGCAGCCTTTTGATTGCTTGTCCCTGAGGGATGACTGGAACCCAGAGGGTGGGCATTTGAAGTGCTTTACACATTTACACTGTGTTTATGTTTGCTATAGATTAATGCTGTTTATTGTAGACCACCTTGGGAGATGACCCAGGGTAAAATGCTTTAAATGGCACTGAAGCATTTTAGAAAACAGTAAATGGTGAGGACCTTTCTGGTGTTACAATGTTATAAGCCACTTAAAGAACCAATGTGTGAGTACAGCCCCCCCATTTCGTGTGTGTGTGTGTGTGTGTGTAAAAGAGAAAAAAAAAGAGATAAAATGAGTATATCCCAAATGGTCAGAGAAACAGCATATTTGAAACATTTACTCACTCCATTCATGAAGGCAAAAAGAAATGTGTTAAGTGACTATAGCTGAGAGCTGAGGGTTTGGCTAGCATAGTTGATGAAATTATACTTTAACTCCTTTCCAAGGTTATTCAATTTAAGTGTGTGGGGGGAGAGATGACTCAGATAGTTATTGACTAATTTCAGTCTTCTATAACTCCCTCCCCCCATATGTATTCAACTTCCAGAACATTTAAACAACATGCTGGCTGTCAAGGGTGTTGTCAAAAAAGCAAAATGGTAGCAGTGACCCACAACAACAGCTCTAGCCTCTTTTTTTATGAGCATTGGCCCATTGCAGGAAGGGAGCCAATTCAGCAAAAAACTTCTTATCCATTATACCATTGTACCTCACTTGGTGGGTCTTTTGGTGTATTCTGACATCAGCTTTTGATTCAAATAGAAATAGCACTTAGCAATAGCACTTAGACTTATATACCACTTCACAGTACTTTACAGCCCTCTCTAAGCAGTTTACAATATCAGCCCATTGTCCCCAACAATCTGGGTCCTCATTTTACCAACCTTGGAAGGATGGAAGGCTGAGTCAACCTTGAGCTGGTGAGAATCGAACTGCCAAACTGCAGGCAGCCAGAAGTCAGCAGAAATAGCCTGCAGTACTTTATTCTAACCACTGCACCACCATGGCTCATAACAAATAACAACAAAAAATAACACATAACTTTAGAGCGAACTGATCCCATTATCTAAAGGAAATAGATTCCTTTAGCTTACATAAAAGCTATAATATAGAATATCCTTTAAAGAATAGAATATTCTTTATTGGCCAAGTATGATTGGACACACAAGGAATTTGTCTCCAATGCATAAGCTCTCAGTGTACATACAAACAACAAAGCGATAATCATAGATACCAACAGGAGAAGGTAATAGGAAAGATGAGAAGGATAATAGTAATACAGTTCCACTACACGGGTAAAATATCCTTGGGCATAAGAATGCTGTGGGAATTAGGTGTCATAAGGTTTTGTTAATGTTATGCAGTCTATAGTAAGGGACTCTAGCCAGCTTCAAGCATTCTTGTTACAGTTAATTGAACATACCGGGTAAGCACTATGTGGTTCTGTTCCCAAATTGAAGCATCTGAGTTAGCCCTCTTAAGCTACCTTATAGCACAGTGCAAATCTCTGCAAAGAGGAGGTTGTATGGGTAAAGGCCCTCTCCTTGCTGGGTTCCTAACTATGTTCTAGATAAATTGAAGAATACTAGCAGTAGATCTCAATATCCTTCAGCTTCCATGTTCATTTTAACAATAGTCTGAATTCCCAAAGAGATTCACCCACCCACTCTTCCAATCTCCAGATTTTTCATGAATTTTCTTTGCCATGTAGTAACATTTAACTCTATTTTTCCTTTTCATTACAGGTAATCCTCATTTAGTGACCACAACTGGGACTGGCAACTTGGTCATGAAGCAATAGCTAAGTGGAACTATACTATGCTTATGATCTTACGTCAGATTTCCTTTCCTTTACAGACCTTACAAAGCTCATAATGTGAGGATTAGTTACCAAGTTCCTTTTTTTATCACCACTGTAACTGTGAATGATCTCTGAGGCAGTCACTAAATGAGGCTTATCTGTAGTTCAAGTAAACCAGACTTGGAAAAAATTTCCAGTTTTTTGATTATGTTCTAGTAATAGGGAAGTATCAACCATATACAGACCTGTTTGAAATGAATAACTGATTTGTTTCTACAAAGAACAGAGACTTCTACATACCAGCTGCTCAATTGTCAGCATATGCATAGCTTTTTCACTTCAAAATATTTTTTTTTAATTCACCTGGTCTTTTTTGAACAACTAATTTTTCAAACAAGCCAGCTCTGGACTCTCACTATAGTTATAGAGGTTATCATTTTTTAAAAATGTTTTTTTTAATTTCCTGTATTTTAATCTGATGTATAAACAGCTTGGGAAGCACATGTTAACAATTGGCCATATAAATATAGCAAAAAATATGAAAAAATATCTCATGGTGCCTTTCCTTTCTGTCCTCCAGTTATAACCCCCATTCAACTCTTGGATGGAAAAATAAATGTGGCTCATGCAGGCAGACACCTCCACATGAAAACAAATATTCTGGCTGTTTGGAATCAGGGTCCTCCCCATTTCCTTCTATTCCTTCCCACCCCAGAGCATCATTCCTTCTAGTGTTTAGTTCACTGAAGTACCCAGCCCTGATCCTATCACCCAGTTTTTAGCCAGTGGCTAATGGTGTGTTATGCACATGATGCTCCTAAAAGCAGAAACAGATGCTACTCCTTTGTATTTCATGTGAAGCCCATGGTAGGAGCCCCAACCAGCCCTGATGTAGCTTCTGAGTGCTGTGGTCTGTGAAGGCTTAGCATGCCCTACATTTGCCAGCAGCCTCTTGCATTCTCCATTGCAATAACCTCAATTGTTTGGGATAAACAGCTGCTCCCTCCCCCTCCCCCCATGAGATGGCAGCCAGTGTGACAACTGCTAAACCCTTGCAAGTCTGTTTGAGTTAGACTGCTCTGCCTTCCCTGGAACCATATTAGCATCAGGTTTAATTGTCAAGATGATTATGAGGATGAAAGCATGATCTCATTCAACATCACAGCCCTTTTCACATCCATAGCATAGATTAACATCAGACCAACAATCAAGAAGTAAACAATACCCCAATCAAGGAACTACTAAACATCCCAACCAAAGAACCTCCAAGAACACTCCCACCAACACTGACAGGGCAAGCCGCCAGAATATAAACTGAGAGCAAACCCCATTCCTTACTACGGTAGCACTGATGATGTTACCTAGTTTGGGTAATGAAAAGTCTGCAAGCAAACAACCAAGCTCAGAGAAAACCAAGGACCCATCATGTCAATCCTGAGCTACAAATAGTCTCCTTTAATGCCTATCAGACAAAATCCTCATATCTTAGTCATCCATGAATCCCTAATGTATAGTTTTAGGTTGAGCCCTACTTTCAATATTGGTTCTCTGGTGAGTAACTAAGTTATATCAGAAGTGTGCCAATTTTTGCAAGCCACTTGGAGGAAAGGCAGGTTAATAGCAGTTCTTGTGCTGCAAAAACATCGTCTGTGTTGAACATTGTCTTTTTTTAATGGCTTCAGGAGAAGAAGTACAAGCATTTCAAAGTGTGTCTCTCATTTACTATGGTTATTCAGATAAATACTCCAAGGAAGGAGTAGTCTGTTATATATCGGTTGGCAAAAGTTTTCAGGGGAAACTGCCTTATAAACAAAGGTCCTTTTCAGTAACAGGCTGCCCATCATTTTGAAGACTCTTGAAGATATAAGATCCAGTTGAGGGCAGCATCCACTACCTTGCAAATTTTGTAGGGAGAGTAAGCAAATATTTGCAATTACAGGCCATGTGACAATGGTAACAAATGCAGGTGGCAACCAAGGTATATCTTCTAAGGTCAAGGCAGAAGATGTGGTATGTTTCCTGTAAAATTTACACTGAGTCACCAGTACATGCACATACATATCTAGATAATTCAGGATTTCTATACATTTTCATCTCACAGAACAATGTATTATATTTCAGTCCTGTGTACTGAAGTGCTTTGGATATTTCTTGAGTATTCTGACAAATCCTGCCAACCAGTAAATGGAATTTCCCTTGAGATGTGGAAATCAAGAAATTCAAAACAAGCTTGTGGATAACTCAACAACAGTAAGCTCTTTGGAAGAGTCTCAAACTCTTGGAGCTCCTGTAAAAGAAGACTCTGGAGGCTGACTTGGAAAAGTCTTGCAGGCCAATTGCCATTTGCCTGGTAGGCTTGGTGTAAAAGGCAGTTCTGGAAGAGTCAGCCTATACACATTCTCTCATATACACACTACACAATTGCTCTCTCTCTCTCTCTCTCTCTCTCTCTCTCTCTCTCTCTCTCTCTCTCTCTCTCTCTCTCTCTCTCTCTCTCTCTCTCTCTCTCTCTCTCTCTCTCTCTCTCTCTCTCTCTCCCCCTCAGCTGTTGCCATTTCTTACTCATGGTTTTCCCTTTCAACTACCACATTGTTTCCAGGGTTCATTTCATGCCCATCACCTCCCACCCACTCTCAAAAGAGAGCAGAGAAGATTTGCAGGGAGAAGAATACATATTTTTGCAGTTGTATATATTTCCACAAATCTGCAATGGCATCAGGGAAGATTCAGCAGCCCTATTCTTATTGATACATCCTGAAAATAATAGGCAATGCCATTATTTCCATCTACCCCTTTGGAGACGATCTAAACATACAAGATACCATTCAGTTGACAGAAGCTAATACATTCATACATTAAATTTAAAATTAATTTTAAATTAAAATTCTTTGTTTAGTTGTTGACTTTAGCAAGCTTCTATTACTGCAGCTTCCAGCGGGACATCTGTGCTTGGTCTGCCACAATATAATCAGCAAAGCACCTTGTAGCATCCTTTAAAGTTTCAAAAAGGTAGGTTAATATTCTTTTTTAAAAGGATATTTTAAGTTACATGGACATATGTAATTGTCATCGAGCCTTTGCTTGAAGATATCTAGCAAGGAAGAGCTTGGGATTCATTGTTGAATGACATTTACCATCAAAAACCTTTACTTGAAAATCTCTTCTTCAGTAACAAAAACCCTGTTCCGTCTAGTATAGTCTTGGTCTCTAGAACTGCCAAGAATGAATGTTGCCTTCTATTGTGTGTGACATTGCTAAGTGTAGTGAAACCTAAATTCCAAAATATAATATAATGTATTATAATATTGGCATTCTCTGTTCTTTGGTATCACTTGTAACATTTGTAGCATTTCCCCTTTCTTTTAGGAAAGGAACATAACATACAAGGTCAGTTGAATTGTTACTAAAGAAATGAACATCACTGTGTTACCAGCATTTGATTGGCATTTCTCCTGGGAGAGCAAACTCACTTCTGGTTCTTGAACTGTAACTTTCCAAGGTCACATTATTATCACATGTGTGAATCCTTTGGGGTGATGTGTTCACCTAAGCAGCACATGCTGAGGAAAAGCACTTGTAAGATCATACCGTGTCCTGCTCTTTTCCTACTCTCCACTCAGAAAGATTAATTGTCACCACTCACTGCATTTTGTCTGCCAAGTTTGATCAAATACATCTAAAGGAGATGCCTAGCTAAACTGCCATAGCATTTGAATCAAGTAGAGCTTTGAGTTAAAACTCCCCTGTATTATTTGTTTCTGAATTTATTTTAAATCCTCAGGGCTTGTCATTAGATAGTCAGATGCCTTAACCTGCTCAGAATGATAACTGGAACTGAAAACAATTCATCCTTTATATAATAATGCTTTTCTGTCCTATGGCCTATTATAGTCAACAACTGACATTCAGGACTGTGAAACAATTCAGGGTCCCAGACTACTTAACCTGCTGCCTCCTAGATATGCTGGGTTACAACTCTCATCTCTCTCACCCAGCTTTTGGTTGTAATATACCGGTAGTTATAGTTATGTGTGGCAATAGAGGTCCCCATGATTGAAGAGCAGCCAGAATGGGAAAATTAATATAGCTTCAGCCATTTCATACAGTTTCTTACATCCCGTATCCCCACTTTTCTCTCCATCATAATTCAACCAGCTGGAATAGAACAGGAAGATACGGGATTGTTGTGGTCATATTGGATGAATCCCTTCTGCACTTTTTCCTTCACTGTACCTTCTTACTGTTCATCCGGGGGGAGGGGTTCATTTTTTTACGTAGAATATAGCTTGATCAGGTTTCAGTCTCCTATCTAAAATGCAAGAATTCTCTTTTTCAGATATAAGCATCAATCTCCAGAAACCCTTCTATGGATGTTTTTATTTTACTCTGCACTCTTACTTTGTTGCATAAAGCTACTACCATCATTCAGACTGGACTATACTAGTCTCCCCTAACCTGATGCCATCCTGTTGATTGGGGATGAGGGTTCTTAAACAATGTGCATCATTGAGAGATTGTGGTAGGTGGGATCAGAAATGTTAGCAGATTCCAGGCTGCATTATAAATCATAAGTAGCTATCATAATCTCCCACTAGAACAAACCTTTATTTAACATGAGCAAGTTTAGTGGTGAACCAAGAGCAAGGAACTTGTGATTCATTTAGATGTTGCCAAACTACAATTCTCAATGTGCCAATTGAAAAGAATATACATAGCTCAGGTTGAACTATGGAGTTCTTGGTGCTCCCAATGTTTAATTACATCCCAACTCCCAAAGTCTAATATCATTAGCCTTGCTGACTGGGACTTTTCATTCACTAATATCTAATGTCTGATTAATGGATTAAAAAATTACAGGATTTGGAAATATGGGTTCTTTGGGGGGATTTGCAACGGACCAGGAAAAATCATTACTACCACTACTACCACTACTTTTATTAGTGATGCTATTAGTTTGCTGAAATGCAATAGAGTGCCAATCAACAGTCAGTTCCTTCTCTGCCAGCCTTCCAAACTATTATTTACATGAAATTGATAAGAATGAAATCTGAGCAAGAAGGGCAAAAATAAGAGTTTCTAATGATTCTCCATTGTATAAGTAAATCGGGGTGGAGGGGAGACTTCAAAAAAAGTCAAGATGGCAACTGCAACTGGTTGATTAAAGATCCACCCATTTGGGGGTAGGATCTTGATCACACGGTTATGGCCACTATGTTACCCATTTTTATCCTGATGCATTTTTAAAAGCTGAGACTTGGATCACACAACTTCTAGACCCCCTTTATAGACACACCAGGTGAGTTTTCAGAAGCAGAAGACATTAGTCTATTGGTGATTAACAGATGACATTCATGGGATTGTGGTAGATAATTTAGCCAATAAACAAACAAACAAAAAAAACCTGCTTCAAGTATGAAGACTTTTCTCTCACTTTAACAATTCACCCATTATTCTGGCATCAGCTTTTATGACATTAATCTGATGAAAGTGCTATAATTCAGAAAACCTGATGTTAAATTAGGGATAAAATGCTATAATACTCCTTTTTTAAAAAAATATGTTGGTTTGGATCCTTTTTGCATGTGAGGGTTTTCATAGCAAATTGTTACCATCTGATATGAATAACCATGCAAAATTATTAAATTCTATTTTTTAAAAAATAAATAAAATTGAACGAAGTCATCCTTTATCTGCCCTGGCCAAATTCAATAGATACAGCTATCAAGTGTGGAAAGGATATATTCTACTTGCCTGCTGGGAAATGGTTAGAAGTCAGGGCTCTGCCAGAAGAAAAAGCAACTCTAATTCGGTGCCAATGATAAGTAAAAAGGATTTAAATTGAGCTGTTTACAAGATTAGTGTTCAAAGAACTCTCTGGATGGACCATCTACCTAGATGATTAATCAGTTCATCTTCACTTTCCCCCATCTTTGGATATAAGCAAAATAGAATACTCAAATGAGGAGGCAGCAAATTTAGCAACCTTACGTAGAACTACCTTAATTGGGCTGCAAACATCCAATCTACTAGTAAAGGGCAGCAAAGAGACTTTTATTTACGGCACATACAAATTAGTGCATCCTAGGTCTGATAATTCTATTTTATGCAATTTTAATTGTTTATAGAGCATTTATTTTTAAAATTTTAGCCCTCTTCTGGGCCCAGTTGATGAAAGGGTTAGATATACATTGAAAAAGATATAAGATGAATTTGACAGGTTCTTAAAACATAAAACCAATAAAAGTCATACTTATCTTTAATGCCTATAGGTACATATTCACCATTATCCATTTTTAGAATATATGAGCCAAAGAAAGGTGACAATATTAACTTTTGCTTTATAAAACACACAGTCTTTTAGATGTAGTTTTTATATAAAAAACTTTGGCAAAGTATCAAAAACACAACCAAAATATTTCATTCCTTTTTGGTCAGTTAGCAACCCTAAGAAGGAAACTGCTAAAGGAAGATGTAGCTTATCTCTGTCTTCATTTTTATGAAAAACCCCTTGAGTGTGTCATATGTGATGGGAGAGAACACAGAACATTGATTAAAAATCATTTCTTTTCCTTTTAGCTACAGTTGTAATAAAAAGAGACTAAGAATTAAATGAAGTGACCTTTACAGCTACAGGAATGGATCCAAATCCATAGGAAGTCAACAGCAGCTTTTCACTGATTTCAATGAGGATTAGAACAAGTCCTACAAATGGAGTGCAATTCATTCATTGTTAATTAATTCCTCCCTAGACATGTTGATCATTTCATTCTCAGTACCACACCGTGTAGTTAAATCAGAATTACTTTCATTTTGGCAACCTTGCATTTTTCTATTAAAGTTATACATATAGACAAAAGTATGGAAATGAAAAGTCCCCTAATGCTTGTTTCTGAGCAATAGCAATGGCACTTAGATTTATGTACCGCTCTGTAGTGTTTTACAGCACTCTCTGAGTGGTTTACAACATCAGCATATTGCCCCAATAATCTGGGTCCTCCTTTTACTGATCTTGGAAGGATGAAAAACTGAGTCACATTTAAGCCCACTAGGATCAAACTCCTGGCTGTGGGCAGAGTTAGCATGCAATACTGTGTTCTAATCACTGCGCCACCACCAAATAAGTATATATTGCATTTTGGAGTAGTTGCATTTTATATGTTTATTGAACCATAAAGTCTAGTACAGCCTTGTCCAGTTTTTGTTGGGAAGAAATGCTGGATGATGAAAATGGGAATTCAATCCAATACATTTAGAGCAGAGATCCCCAGCCTTTTGAACACCAGAGACCAGTTCCGTGGAGAGAGGTTTTTCTGGGGACCGGAGGGGGTGTGGTTTCATGTATTGCCTGCATCCCATGGATGGGTCTTTGCTTGTTTGCATGGACCAGCTTCTGGCATGCCATGGCCCAGTGCTGGTCCACGGACCAGGGGTTAGGGACCCCTGATCTACAGGCAGTTAGGAAAGACTGACCTAGCAGCTGAGCTGCTTTAACTGTTTATGGAATTGCATCCCTGGAAATACATGCTGGGAATGGTACAAATGACTCAGCCTAAGTCAAAAGTCAAAATTAACCCACATTCAGAAAAAGGGGTGATATCTATGGCTATAACCCAGGGGGTCTCTCTGCAGCTCCCCTTTCTCTGCAAGCGAGCCAGTTTTGTGTATTGACACAAGTTGATTTAGCTGGCTAAGAGTTCACATATGCTTTTTAAAAGTTATTTGGGACAGTCTTTTATGGAGAAGAACACTCCTTCTATCTGGAAGAATGTCCTGGCCACATGCTGCAAAGTTAAAGAACCCTAACAGTGGCGCACCACTAAGAGCAAGTACTTGGGTAATTCGCTGTCTCACACATCCCTCCTATGAAGAGATGTACTGTATTCTATGTACAGTATAATCATTATTTCTAAATATAATCAGTAAGCAAGTGAATATTAATAAACATAATCAAAGTGTGTTGGAGCTATCATAAAATTACAACAACACTTTTTGGTGGATATCAGGCTTGTGGATTACTTTCCTTTGCTTTTTGCTTTTTTAAAAAAAAAATGCTGTGGTCCAATTCTGTCTCCTTGTATATATTAATAGCCACAACATGGAAGGTTGTAAATTACCTAATGCAATAAGCACTAACCTATAAGATTGACTTTAGTGCATTATTTGTAACATAATTCTGACAGAATAAATAAAAGCAAAGAAAGCCCTCAAAGCTAAGCTAAAAATCAAGCCAGGATTGGAACTGAACTGAGATAACTATTCTGGCAGAAAATCATTTTGTTGCCAAAAGTTTGCCACATCATCTAAGTTGTGTCCTACACCTTCAACCTTTCATTTTTGCTGAATTCACTACAGATTAAAGATTTTTTAAAAATCCCAATTTTAATTCCATATCATAATATCAGACATGGGATTCCCTATATTTGCATAGAAATAATCCATGCTATTTACATATAAAATTCCAAAAGAGTCATAAAAGGCTCTCTGAAGGAAAGCAGCAATAATATAATGACATTTTAATGGAGGCCCCCTAGAGTTGCACTGAAATTGTCAATAGGATATTGTGATGAACTTAACTGAATGTTTTTGCTTTTAAAAAACATTATTTTTAAAAAAAAATAATGCAAAGCCCTGCAGAATTGTATTCCTTCCTTCAATTGCACTGAATTATATGGTGACTACATGGATACTCTATGTAGTATTTATTGTTATGACTAGCTGGACTTTCATCTCTATCCCTCCTCCCAGCATCAACTAATTTTAAAAGCAAAGAGAAAATGGCTGCATTTTCATCTGTTGTCAAAGCAAGAACAGCTGATGTTAGCAGCGTTGATACCCATGAGCACCACCTGGCCCTCAGAACACATGACAAAAGCGTTTTAATTTCACAACACATGGACAGACTCAGTTTCTACTGGGAAACTGAGAACATTCTAGAATAGATCGTCAAGTTCAAAAAATGCCAGAGAATTTCTGGTGGCCCTGCATTCAGTCAAATTGGCCGTTAAGAGACACACAGAGATAAACAGCATCTACATACCACTCAAAAGACAATCAAAAAGTCCAAAAGGAAATAAAAAGACAAAAATACCTCCTCACCCACAATCAACACTCATATGAGCCGAGATTAACACCAAGATTAACAATAAACCAGCAATCAAAAAGTAAGCAATACCCTAATCAGACAAACACACTAACAGTAAACAAGAACACCAAGAACACTCCCATCAACACTGACAGGGCAAACCACTAGTATATAAAAATAAGAGCAAACCCATTCTGGTACTGATGATATTATCTAGTTTGGTAATGAAACATTTGCAAGAAAGCCACCAAGCTCAGAGCATCAAAGATCCCACAGTTCAACCCTGAGCTGCAAATATTCTCTTCTATTGGAACTAGGATATCTCCCCACTTAGGATGTCTTTCCATTTAGGATGTCTCCATTCCAGTTATGTATTCTTCTACATTTGATAGTCAATTTGTTAATCCATTGATAATTTGGTGAAGAAAATGCTGTCATAGACCTGACATTGCAGAGATCTCCTATAAATTCATAAATTATTTCAAATGTAGAAATTTATCAAAAGAAGTCATTCATTTATTCCTAATCTTTAATAAATAAAATATAAACAAGAAACTACCACACATACAGCCAGCATAAAACACTAATGAAAATGCAATTTTTAGTTGCACACTTGGTTTCTATGTAGTTAAGAGCTGTCTTCTCAGAACTGTTGAGACAGCTGTCTGTCAGTATGTGCAATTACCATGGTTGATCATATCCCTTCACATCAAAATCAAGAATATTATAAATATTTTTCAACAGTCAAACCTGCTTGGATCCATTTTGTAAAAGTGAAAGGAATATCTTATATTGAATAAAAACCAATTAAGAAAGAACTGTGTATGTGTATACTCTTGTCTTGAACAGAACTCTTCTGTGTGCAAAGCAAAACATTTTGGATGCTTCAAGAAAATATATCTCATCCACTTTGGTTTTGTGCCATAGCGTACGCCCGAAAGATTGCGGAGCTCCGCACCCCACGGCTAGTTTCACCCTGCCAGGGGACCCTAAATGGGTCTAAAGTCACCCTGGAGAGATGACAAAGAAAGAGGGGTGCCCCGATGATTGCAGAACGATGGCAGTCCCACTTGATCTGGGGGAAGCCCTCTAACCCGACAGGAGAAAGGCTGGCCATGCCTCAGTGACCAGCCCAAGCTACTTGCAGCCAAAGTCCAAAGGCACCAACCAGAACAACGGTGAACAGTGTGCTTAAAACTGGGTGAGGAATTGGATTTTCTCTCTCCTATTATACATCTAATATTCTGGAAAAGATCCCCAAGAAGCAAAAATACTCCCAAAGTGAGAAGGGAGGGAACTACACCCCCACTCTCCCATAGATGGAAGCAGTGAATTAAACTCTTATGGGGAACAAAAATATATTGAAATGAGGTTTAAAATACTACAGTCTGGACAAATTTGAAAACTAAGAAAATTGTTAAAATTCCATACCTGAAAAAGTATTGATGAAATTATGAAAAAAAATATTATAATAATAATAATACTTTAAAAGTTGGAAAATGAACAACTACTGACACCTAGTGGAGGACTAGAGGAAACTATAGCTGCATTGACTCAGAATTTGGCAAGACACCAATAAATAGCAAAAAACAGCTGGGAACAAAGCATTGGGCTAGCTAATACAGAGTGAAACTATATATGTTTAGAAACTGTTGACCTGGGATTATAAACACACTGAGCTGCATTTTTAAGTTTAAGAACTGTTTGCAGAAAAACCTTAGCCTTTGGCTAATCTTCTAAAGGGAAAGTCACTGGAAAGCTTTCAGGTGGTTAAACACTTTGGACTGAAATCTTGGCTGGCTGATAATCATAAGATCCCTGAAAAAAAGAACTGTTACAAAACACTGTTTTCAGTGGTGCTTTGATAATTGGAATGTATTGGATTACAAAAACCATATATAAAGATAAGAACTACACAAGATTGGGTTGTTTGGATTTTAAGATGGGCTGGTTTGATAAAACTAATTAAAGAGATTATGGCACCATTGAAAGATTACCTAGAGGAGGGAGACAAAATGGATGTTGTATATTTATCTAAAAATGACAGAAAACCACACCTAACATCTCCTCCTGAAGACCCCAGTGTGGAATATCAGAGATCTGCAGGAATAATGACTCTAGACAACGCAAATACATTCCAGGAGAAAATATATGCAGTGCTGTGACAGATTCAAACGACAATTGTCTTAAATCATGATGAGATTAAAAACAATTTTGATAACATAAATGAACATATTTTAACTAAACTAATATTAAACAATGCTCAAAAACTGACGATAAAGAATGAACAAATAAATCAGACAATAAAACACAAATCAGAGGAAAATGACTTAAATATGAAAGCTACAAATGAAGAGAACTACAACTTAATACAAGCAAAAGAAAATCCACAAAATTTTGCTACAATAAAGGAAATTTAAAAAATGTTTTATCTTCCAGGATTTCAAAACAAACTTGAGGACAAAAAAAGATGATTTAATAAAATGGATTAAAGAGCTGTCAGAAGAATCATTAAAGCATGAGAGACAAAAAATGAATATTCTACTCAATTTGTCTTTTTTTATCCCCAACAATATCTACAAAAATACAACCTGGCAAGCTAAACCGACTGATTTGGAAAGCAACCTGGCAAAAGAAGAAGATTAGAATTAGATTTAAGAGATGTAATTCAACATACCAGATGGAATACTATATGACTAAACACCTGTTTGAATACAGTTAAAAAATATAAAGTTTGGATATAAAGAGGCCCTATAGTAAGATTGCTAGATGGTGCATTATATGATTAAATACTTGTTTGAACACGGTTAAAAGAATAGATAAAGTTTGAACATAAAAGGGCCCTATAGCAAGAGAGATAAGATATATAAGTAGTATAATATTTTTATAATATATGAAATATAAAAATTTTGAGATAGTATATTTGAATGAAAAGTTTAGATATTCAAAAGTAATGATTTTGAAAAATTATGACTGGTAAGAGTAGTTTTAATACTGAGGGGAAATAAAGCTTAAATAAGAATCTTGAAAACAGTACATACTGTATAATGACTTAATAAGATGACTTCTATAAATATAATTGAAATATAAGCTGATTAGAAAAGATGTTATATGTTGATGTTATTGTTATATGTATAAATACTAGAAAAATGTTTATACCCAACTCTATATGTATTGAAAGTATTAAGAATTATATTTGTTTAATGTAGACAAAAGGAGAATATTGCTGGAAGAGAGGATCAAGGAAATATATTATCAACAAACATATTGATCAACTATAGAAAATAATTATTATTGATTGTTTTTAAATATATGAACCCAGACAACACATTGTTCATTAAGCACTAAAGATTGTTATTGTAAAAAATTAATATAATATATTAAAAAAGAAAAGAAAATATATCTCATTCAACTGATATTGGCCCCATAAAAAAATATTGCTTGTTCTCTGACAACAGAACAATCACTACCATAAATATAATTTTATGTTAGATTTCTGCCCTAAAATATACATACTGACAAGTGTCTATCTGCACCATTTGGCTCTCAGTTCTCCTGCTACTCTCCTTGCCTGATAAATGAAAGTCAACCTCAAACTATGTTGTTCTTGCAATTATTTCCTTTAATACATACTTCAGAATCAAAAGTTGCTATTCTCTTCAGCTAGAAATGTCTGCCAGAAATTCAATTAAGCTGTCAACACCTCAGTTGAAGAACATCAATAGAATGGAGCAAGACTAATTGTCATATATACATTTGCATGCATGTAGAATACTCATCGTAAACATCCCTTGTCTTGTTTAATCATGTTCCCTTAGCAAAATGCTGAAGTCAGTTAGCTTTTGTTCCATGTCATATTCTTCTCAGAAAAAGCTACATCAGCGGTTCTCAACCTGTGGATCATGACCCCATTTGGGGTCGAACAACCATTTCACGGGGGTTGCCAAACAACGCAGTCCGCCATTTTTTCCCCTTTTCCTTAGCTGTGCTACTCCCTCTTATTCTATTGGCTTTTGAAAGCCAATAGAATAGACTCTCTTGAATAGAGTCTAATTCTATTGGCTCTCAAAAGCCAATAGGAATTGTCCAGGCTGTCTCTGCCCTGCTGAGCCCGCCAAAAGTCCCAGTCTGCAAACGGTGCTGCAAGTTGTCTGCAGTGAAGGCCAGCTGTCTAGAAGTTTCCACCCCTCCCTGCTGAGCAACTACTAAAAATGTAAGTAAAAGAGGGCCAGGGGTGGGAGGGCGCAGGGAGGGTTGCTGGCGTGCGTGGGGCCCAGCGGGTGCCTTACCTCTCTTCGGCTGGGCCAGCTGGTGGCCCAGCTGGTGGTTGCCCTGTGCCATCGCTGCCCCTTGCCAGCTACGCCTCGGCCAGCGCAGGGGGCAGCACCATGCATGCGTGGTGCTCCAGGGCAGGGAAAGTCCTCGACTTATGACCGGTTGGGAAGTCCTCGACTTACAACCGGTTGGAAGTCCTCAACTTACGACCAGTTGGGTAGTCCTCAACTTATGACCAGTCGCAGCATTAAAAAGGTTGAGAACCACTGAGCTACATGGTCCCCACATGGCCATGACCAAAACAGGACTCAGCCCTATGGGTAATATTAGTACGCACAACTTAAAAAAAAGTTAAGCATGGTTTTATTATTATTGCTATTTTTTGAAATCCAGATATGGGGAAACCTGATCATCAACCATGGTGTTCCATCTACAGAATGAACAACTTGCCCACATCATTAATGTACTTGGAGGGGAAAAAATATAACCTATAAGGCATCCCAGGCACACATGTGTGAATATTTAAAGACACAGATACAAATCTTTGTACTGTTTTATTTCATTTTTTAATATTATTTACATTTATAATCCGTTTTCCCCTCAAAGAGTTTAAGAAGGCATAGTTGATATTTCCTTAAGTTAGGAATGCAGAGCTGATAGCCAACCAAAGATATAACTTTACATTCTGAAGCTCCAAGACCTTCAAAATCAAATGCAATTGCTTGAGTACCCCATCAGTTAAATGACAGCAAAAATAATCTGTGACACAGGAATGATAGGAACTGGTGAAATCAGGCTGTAAAATTCTGTACTGTATATATATATAAAACAAAGAAAATTGGAGTACACAACATTTCAATCAACATAACAAGGACTGCACTTGGCCGCTGAATGGTGTGCCAAAAGCCAAATTGGGAAAGTACAAAGAGAAGGTTGGGCCAGGACACAAACTAACTTTGGTGTATTTAATTGTAATAAACATTAATTCTATAGTTATTTAATTGCTTCCTGTTTATGTACAAATTCCCCATTCTTCATCAGTACAAGATTTTCTGGTTTTTTTCTAATCTTCCCACTGAGGATTCTACACCTTTAAGAGACCAAGGGCTAAAGCTACAGTTTTCAGACTGTAATGCCTATGTCCTATTACTGAGCTAGGAATTTTACAACGATAGTTGCAAAAATCTGGGGGAAAATATGAGCTTCATGACTTTTCCTCCTTAAAACTTCAATTGTATCTCTTAGTTATAGATTATCTTTTACATGTAGAATTTTGCAAACACTCTTGGCATTAACCTTGGCATGGGAATCTAATGTAAGTACCTAAAATCACTAATACAGTAATCTGAGCTGCATGACATATGAGGCGCCAAAGTTGGGAATCCATTTTACACCCTACCTCTGGGGAGTATTTTTGAGTACATAGGAATGTTCCATATTGTCACTTAATACTTGTTTGGATTCTGTGATTAAACACGCGATCTACTTATGTACATTGATCCCAGCACTGCCCTTGGGTTTCAGGACTTGGCATTTTCTACTGAATCTGTGATGGAGTTTCTTGGTCTTCCAGATTATCAGGATGAAGTAGTGGGAGGGATTTCCTTAAGACCTACAACAAAGTGTTTGATTATGTTTATCCAGCCTAATTTGGAGAGGCAAATCAGACTATATATTGAGGTAACTAGAATGTGATGCTTCCTTAAAAGAAACCCCCAATGGAACTTACCTCTC
This sequence comes from Bothrops alternatus, assembly GCA_034064705.1. Classification (NCBI taxonomy): domain Eukaryota; kingdom Metazoa; phylum Chordata; class Lepidosauria; order Squamata; family Viperidae; genus Bothrops; species Bothrops alternatus. The sequence continues at coordinate 68,119 of JARGCV010000697.1, forward strand.
AGAATGTATCAGGTTGCAGTGGGAATCTTAGCTGTGAAATAAAGAATTCCTTTCTTTAAATATCCATGTCTGCTTTGGAACAAATAAGAAGCCACAGCAAACTGAAGTCACTCCAGATTGGGTCACAATCACACAAATGAGAGCAAAGTGGGTGGAGGTTGCTTTCAGGCGTGATTCATTTGTCTGTACATGAATGCTTTCATAACTAAAATGTGGAATATTGTTTTAAAGCATATTGCTAACAAAAACTGGGATGGTACTTAAGTCATAAGATTGCAGGGTGATTTTTCTGAAAAGCAAAGGTTTTGGTTAGTCATGCCATTAAACAAAGAGGAGAAGTATCCAGGCAACTGGTCTTTTAGAAAATAAAATTATATCCAAAAATCCAAGCAACCATAAGTATCCTTTGACATCCTTGTGCCTTTATTTGTGCAGGGATGTGAAAAAGTAGTCGCAAGGTAGCAATAGCACTTAGACTTATATACCTCTTCCTAGTGCTCATAAATGGGCACTTAGCAATTTAAGAAAAATATGTCTATATAAGGCAAGACAAAATATATTCCAGGGAGTACAAAAAAATCAAAGCTATGTACAACAGGTCCTCAGTTAACAACAAGTCACGTAAAAACAAATTTAAAAAAATTACTTACAACAAATTAAACAAATTAAAAAAAATTACAACAAATTATCGAAGTTACGACAGTTGAACATACCCCCACAGTCACATGATTGCATTTCAGGCATTTGGCAATCAGCTCACACTTACAACTGGTTGCAGCATTCTGTGATTACATGCAGCATTTGCTTCTGATGTTTTTTGCCAGTTTCCAGCAAAAAACAAAAAAAAAGGCCCATGTGGCAAAATGGATTTGCTTAACAACAACAAATCACTTCACAATTGTCATAAAAACGGTCATAAAACTGATAGCCTGCTTCATGATAGCCTGCTTCATGAGCGCAATGATTTACAACCAAAATTCTGGGCCCAATTGAGGCTGTTAAGTGAGGACTACATATATGCAGATTAGCAGTGCTTTTTTTGTTAAAAAAAAAAAAAAAGAATTCCGGAACTTAAACATGTCATACAACCTGCCTTGCCTACCCTACAAGGTTTCATCCAAAAAAGGTGCCGGAACTCCGTTCTGGGTGTTCTATGACAAAAAAAAGCCCTGCAGATTAGACATATGAAAGATACACAGTTGGATATCGAGAAGAAAGAAAAAAAAATAGAGAGGGAGTCAAGATCAGCAACAGTAATAGCTCTGTGTGTGAACTCCTTCCTAGTTTAATTTTGTATTATTAATTACTACTCCTTAAAAAAAATCTTGTTGACCCATCAAGAGGAGAAAAATATTTCTTTTTTATTATTATTATTTTTATTAGTTTTTTACACAAACATAAGTCATTCAATAGTTGGTAAACAGTGTGGTGTATGGGTTACATTTGTAGAAAGAGTCCTTAACAATTAATTTCTACAGTCTGTATTTCATATATTAATTTTGTTTACTTTCCTCTTTCCCTAAAAACATCCTTTTTTGCAAACATTGCGTTAATATAATTCTTATTGTTTTAATAACTGACAATTTAGTATATATTTTTTCCAATATTCCTAAAAAATAATCATCATAGTAATACATTTCTTTTCTTTCCATTCATTTGGATTGACTTATCATCAATACTGTTACAGTCCTTATTTTAGTTTATTTCTCCCACCAAATTCTGAGTATTTTTACTAGTAGCAATTAGTTACATTTACGTTGACAGACTTGATTCTATTTTTTCCATATAAGCCATCTCACATTTTTGTGTTTCTTAAGTATTAAATATAAAAGTAAAAAGAGAGGGGAAGAGAAAAAGAATGAGAGAGAAAAAAAAATTAAAAAAAGAATACAAAAGAATAGAAGAAAGCAGTTGTAACAGAACAGAGAAAATAACATAGTACTTAAAATATATCTCTCTCCTAGCTTGGTAGTATTTATTTTCTCAAATTTCTAATTCTTTTTAATCACAATTAAATATATATATAATCTTTAAACATTCTATTCAATAAATCTAGTCATCTAATCCCTTAACTCTAATTCAAAACATTTTATATGTATTATATATATTTTTCTTGAGTTCAGTCACCTTTAAATAATTAAAATATTTCATCCTTCTTAAAGTGTTCCAATATTCCTAAACAATCATCATCATATTAATATATTTCTTTTCTTTAAAAAAAAGAAAATGAAAAAGAAGAGAGGAAAGCAATAATAACAAAACATAAGAAATAATATAGTACTTAGAGTATATATCCCTCCTAGATTAATCGTATTTATTTTCTCGAATTACTTGTTCTTTTTAATCATAGTTAAGAATATAGTTAATCTTTAGACATTCTATTCAAATAAATCTAGTCATCTAGTCCCTTAACTCTAATTCACTTATATATATATGTACTTTTCTTGAATTCAATCACATTTAAATATCTAAAACATTTCATCCCTTTTAGAATGGTGTGTTTCAAATTTCTTCAATTTCTTTAACCATATTCAAACACGTTTCTTTTTTAAATATTCTCTCTGATATGTCCCATTATCTTTTTTCTTAATCTCTTTTCTTTGCCCCGAATCTTTCTTGATCAATATACTTTGCTGGATCCAAAGGTTTTCCCATATGATCATAGGTGTTCCTGTAGATGTAGAAAGTAAATCAATATCTCTGTCCTGCGCACTTGCACTCTTTTTTCCATTAGAATCCCTTCTCTTGTCTTCCAATTTATTTTGTGATGTTGAAGTATAAAAGTCCATCTTTAAGCCTTTTCCCTCTGATTTATATTCCATCATCTCTACTGTGTTCTCCTGAGGATTTTTTTTGAAGTGAGCTGAAATTGGAGATAAGTTGACTTATACTTTCAAAGTTATTTTGTATTTCTTTATGGTTTAAGATCATTGTCCTTTGAATGGATTGCAGCATTGTAAAACATCCATTGTTTCTGTAAATATTACTTTCTCTGAACAGCTGTATTTTAAGATTTTAAAAGCCACAAATAATGATCTGTTGATGATCTTCATCCACCAGGTGTCAGTGTTGGATCATTTTTCAGTTTTCTTTTTCTCCTTAAAGAATTAAATTCGCCGCTTCCAATAGCCAAAGGGGGGGGGAATCCCTCTCTTTTTTTCCACTCTCGGAGGTATTTTTGCTTCTTGGGAGTTCTTTTTTTTTCAGGAAAATAAGTAGGATAGAGAAAATTAGTTCTTACCCAGCTTCACGCACACTGTTTACAATCAGTTTAGGTAGAGCTTCTTGACTTCCGTTTGCTTACAGCTAGGGCTAGACAAGGAGTTAGCTAGCCTTTCTTCTGTTGGTTTCTGGGAGGCTTCTCCTGGACCAATTGGAGAGACCACCGTCTCTCCTAGGTATCTGGAAGTACCTTCCTTCAGTGCCACCTCTCCGGGGCAGCTTCTGGCCCATTTAGGGTCCCCAAACAAGAAGAAACTCAGCTGCAGAGCTCGGCATCCCGAGTCTCCCAGCCGATGACGTAGCTGGTGGAAACAGGAAGTTCGAGAAAAATATTTCTTATTGTGATGTTAAAATTAGGGGGTGCTAGGGCTGGGTAATTTATGAGGAATTAGATGGGGGACAGGATAATTTATCCCCTCCTCCATATAATTCCACTGCACCCATCAATTTCAGCTGCTATAAAGCAAAATAAAATGAAATAAAATCCAATTTGGGATCTCCCATATCATGAGGTGAGGTGAGGCCAGGTTTCAGAGACTCTCCATATGTTAAACTTCGGTGTTGCTTCAAAAACAGAATGGCTTATAACAGCACAGGGTCAATAAGTGTAGGTATATATATGTGTATGCAATGAAATATTATGAGAAGCTGTCATAAAAATATGATCAGAATAAAGTTACATCTACATATATAAAGTAAAATTAATGGAAATATCTTTACAGATATATAAACTCCATTTCTGGATTGAGAATATTTGTAAATTCAAGGAGCAGCTAAGACTGAAATAAAAAAATAAAATAAATAAAAAGTCCAGATGATGGATGATGCACATTTTTAAAAAATTCAGGTTTTATAAAGGGAGAAAATGAACTAAGACAGAGAGAGAGAGAGATTTCATTTATTCTAATAGAAAAGCAAACATTAAGATCTGCAGGGTCTAATGGCAGTAATGCAAAGATATCGCTTGGAGAAAGAAGAGGGCAGAATTTTGAGGATCTTATTTCTTAAGCCTGGAGCAGACTTCTTTAGTAATAATTGCACTGAGCCTTTAAAAAAAAAGATTCAGAAACTTCTATCGTATTTTGAGAGTTTGCTGCTGAATTAGAACAATGAGATCTTGAAGGTTTGAGAGATTTTAAAAAGAGTCTGAGGCTTGCCTGAAGCCTGGAAATTATGGCTTATTAATAAGCCTTTCTTTTAAATATATATATTTTAGGACATCACTCAAACCTGATGACTATCAAAATTAAGTCCAACTTTGTGTTAATTCTAATTTTTACTTGATTGTCCATTCTGCTCCTAACTATGCATTGTACTTTGCCTTATAATATAAACATTTCAAAGGATGCTTCAATTGATATTAAGTCCACAGTCTATGATACAGTTTCACTGCCTACATTGCTAAGAATAGGAATGACAATCTTGGCCATTCATTTACGGCATTGTCCCCTAACCACTTTCAGCACTTCTATCAAAATATTCTTGAGGTTAAAATCTGGAAGATGGTTTTAATTTTGCTTCATTTTCCTAAAGGGAGAGGGAAGGGGCAAAGGTTACTTTATTCATGAGAGCTCTTATTACAGTACAGTGTATGAGCACAAATGCTGTTGACATCGTTGGAAAATAATCTGTGATGCAGAGCGCAACACAATGAAGCATAAATTGAGCAGATTGCATGATAAGATAAACAGCTGGTCAAAATGGTAAGAGCAGATTCACTAACAGAGCATGACTGTTACGGACTGTCTGAATGGAGGAAACAGAGCAATGATAGTTGCAAATGTAACATATATTATGTTACATTATTTTATAGTACGATATCATTGAATGCCTAAGTTGCAAAGGTAACCAAAATTAAAAATATTCATTGTTCATCCTAGATGAAATTAATCATATTGATGAGTTGCCACATATGATCTTTCTCTTGAATTTCCATTGGAGGATAGCAATAACAATAGCACTTAGACTTATATACCGCTTCACAGTGCTTTACAGCTCTCTTTAAGCAGTTTACAGAGTCAGCCTATTGCCCCCAACAATCTGGGTCCTCATTTTACTGACCTTGAAAGGATGGAAGGCTGAGTCAACCTTGAGCCGATCAGGATCAAACTGCTAGCAGTCAGCAGAATTAGCCTGCAATACAGTATTTTAATCACTGCATCACCATAAATAGACCTATGAAATTCACACAACCTGTCCTGGCCCACCAAGACCTGTTTGATGGCAATGATGTGCTGAAAAAAATATGTCTGTGATCTCATTACGGTATTAAAATTCAACTACCAGTCCAAATGGTGTTTCCAGACACTTGTAAAAAGGCTGCCATCCTATTCCTGTTTTAGACCAAAATAGCATAGACTAAGAGTGGAAAGGATACAGTAGTTTGTTATTGCATTTTTTTCTTGATCTAAACAAAAACTGAGAAATGAAGAAGCTGGTAAGTTTAGCAGACTTCTTAACTTAGGAAAATAAAGATTATTTTCTCAGGTTTTCCATTTCAGCAATACCTGTGACATTTCAACACACTTGTGATTTGATTTGTTTGAAATAATGTACTTCAGGCTGGCAATTTTTCTGTAAGAATAGTGCTGGATAGTGAAGTCTTATTCCATGAAGATAATCTAGAGAAAATAGAATAAAATATCATAATGAGCAGACCTCCTAGCGGTTGTGTGTCTGGAAAGTATCAGTGTAGCAGGAGATTTAGAGTGCTGCTGAGGAAGAAATGTGCTGATGAAGTGATAAAAATGCTTTTGACATAACAAAACTAGTTTTATTTAATATGACACAGAATATTGATGAGGATTCAGTTATGACCATGAAATGCATACAAGTCAGAATGTTTAAGAAACAGCTGAGTAAGCTCCAGGTGACAAACATCTGGAATGACTCAGTAAGACATGGGTTCATTCTGCTATTAAGAATGGCAAAGCACCAGCCACTATATGTTTGGGGGGGTTGCCCCCTAGGGCAGAAGTAGGCAACATTGACTCTTTTATGACTCATGGACTTAAACTCCCAGAATTCCTGAGCCAGCATTCTGGGAATTGAAGTCCACGAGTCATAAAAGAGCCAAGGTTGCCTACCCCTGCCTTAGGGGCTATAAGCTATTTCTAAGAATTCTGTTATAGAATAGAATAGAATAGAATAGAATAGAATAGAATAGAATAGAATAGAATAGAATAGAATAGAATAGAATAGAATAGAATATTAGAGTTGGAAGGGACCTTGAAGGTCTTCTAGTCCAACCCCCAGCTTAGGCAGGAAACTCTATACTATTTCAGACAAATGGTTGTCCAACCTCTTCTTAAAAACTTCCAGTGTTTTTAAGAGCACCCACAATTTTTGGAGGCAAGTCGTTCCACTGATTAATTGTTCTGTCAAGAATTTTTTTCTTAATTCTGGGCTGCTTCTCTCCTTGATTAGTTTCCATCCACCGGTTCTTTTTTGAATATATTTTATTAATGTTTTAACATAATCATCTTAATATTTGGTAAACAGCATGTTGTCTGGCCTTATATTTAAAAACAATCGATAACAATTAATTTCTATAATTCCATAATCCACACAGTAGCTTTCTTTGATTTTCTCTTCTTCCAATAATATTCTCTTTTATCAATCTTGAGTTAAGTACACTTCTTAGTATTTTGATAACAATTGAATATAAACATGGTTTGGCTTCCAGTTTGTGATTGCAGTGCCGGCGGATGTACAGGGAGAGCGCTCTCTCCGCCGTCCGGTTTCCCTTCACAGGAAGACTCTGGAAAGGGTCAAAGGTCACCCTGGAGGGGCAACCACCGCTGAGAAGGACCCTTGACAGATCGCAGAAGGGCGGCAGCCCTTCCGTTTGATCCGAGGCAGCTCCTTTGGAGAAAAGATCAGCCATCAACGCTAAGCCGTTCCAGCCAAAAGCACTACCAAGCACAATGAAAGCAATGTGGAGGAATTGGGTGAGACCTTACCTTACTTTTCTTGCTTCCCAACTACTTTCCTGTAAAAGCCTTTGGAAATTCTTTTTTTTCCCCTTCTTAATTTGTGGCTTCTGCCTACTCTGGGAATATAAAGCTATGGAAATTTTTAAAAAAAGAACAACTAAACTAAATGACTAAATAATTGGACCAAAAGGTTTCTATTCCTACAGAGACCTACTATTTAACCTATCTGTTAAGCTGGAAAAAAAAGAATATTTCTTTTTTTTTTAAATCAGATAAAAGCCTAACTTGAGTTTGGGAAAAGATTCTACATGTTATCGGGGACATCTTGTGGTGAAATTTGGTACAGCAAGTGACTTTTTTTTCTGACTGGGAGACTAAGATTTGTCCTTGACAAATAAGAACTTGAAACAGCTGGGTGGTGAAAACAACTTTCTATAATGGAGGTGGACATTTATTGACTTTTATCAAAAATAGCCTCCACTAAAGGACTATCTGTAAACACCACAGAAATGGAGGAATACTACCCACAACTTAACTACAAACTTATACTTGAAAAAATCTTAGAGGCTACTGAGCTAATGAATTCCAGACTGAAAGATAAAGGTGCCACCTTAAAGATACAAAATGCAGCCCAGATTTCAACTTACAACTCAAAAGGCAACAGAAGAAGAAGGAATTAACACTAAAGTGGACTTTAAAGAACACCAGCTACAATCTACTCAGAACCTTGACAACCAAACCTTGATTTCAACTAAAAAATCTACAATATTAACAGCAACAGAAACTGAAGAAAGCAATACTAAGACGGAAGGTGCTGAAGACCTACGTACACAGCACATTGAGAATTTAGATAACCTAGACAACCCAACAACAACTATAACATTGAATATGACTTTTTATTTAAATCAGCTGAAACCAGAAGAAGAAGAAGACCAGTCTGAACTGATGACAAATATACAGGCCTAATAAGGGGACTCAAATTATTAGGCCAACAACCTAATGACTATGAAGGGACCAGCTTCCTTGAAAAATTGGTAACTAGATGGTCTCCCTTGATTCAAATGACATCTGTAGGAATGAAGGGAGATCTACTTGAGGATTTAAAAGCATTGCTATGGAAGCCTGTTTGGCACAAAAGGAAAGCCAGAGTTAGACTTAAAAAATGGGATTTATTTATGTGACCTTTAATGGAAAAGCCTAAAATCTCATTTAATGGGTCAAGGAGATTTTAAAAGACATTAACGGATTTAATATTTAGGATTTAGACCTATAAGGGAAATAAAAACTAGTTGCTAGAATAATAGTTTTGAATCATAATATAGAAGATGGATTGAGACGATAAAGGTTATTTTATTAGTAAGTGATGATATTAGGAGAAGAAATAGAATATGATTGTGAAATAAAGTAAGAATTTATTTGAGTAAATAATAAGTGTATCTTAGATATGATAACTACTCTGTAATGAACTAAGGGAACCGTGGGCTATCCGAAACCTAAATACTATGGATATTAAGCTAACTGGAATACTGTAACTGAAATTAGATAAAAGTTAAAAACAGGATATGGAGGCGTATAAGTTAAAAAATATTGATAAATGTTTTAACCGATTGAGTTATAACTAGCAATGTATTAATTTGAATGTGATATAATAATCAATGGAAACAGAGAGGAAATCTTTGATGATGTAACATGACATATGTATGAAAGAGTTTGTTATTGGACTATGGATTACCCAATCACTATGTTGCTTCCTTAATACCTAGAGCTTTGTAAAATTAAAAAATTAATAAAACTTGTTTAAAAAATATAAATATTTTATAGTATTTCTACAAGTAATAACCACATCAATATAAAGCTTCTTTTCTAATTGATCGTCTTAATTACCTTGTCATAAATCCTGTTTTCAGAGTTCTTATTTAATTTGTTTTTTCGCAATGTTCAAAACATTCTTGCCAGTTAATTATACTTAGTATTTAAATCTTTTTTCCTCATATGAGCCATCCCAACAATTTTACATTTCTCATATCTTAAAACAAAAACAAAAAAGAGAAGAAAAAAAGGAAATAGTATACTACTTGAGAAACATGTCCCTTTTAAGCTAAAATACATTTATATCCAAAAATTTTCTATTCTTTTTAACCATATTCAAACAAATGTTTAATTTTTAAATATTCCATCTAATAAATCCAATTATCTAATCTTTTAAATCAATTCAAAACATTCTTATCAATTGAATTTTTCTCAAAATCAATTACACTTAAATATCTAAAACATTTCCCTCATATAAACTATCCCAACATTTTTATATTTCTCATATCATAAAAAATACTATGTTTCTTGAGGGGCCCATCCTTCTTAAACTAAAATTCATTTATATCCAGAATTTTTATATTTCTTTAACCATATTCAAACAGGTGTTTAATCTTTAGATATTCCATCTGATAAGTCCCATCATCTATTTTCTTGATTCTAACTTTATCCTTTTTTTTTCTTTTTTCTTTTTGCCAAACATCTTTCCTAATTAGTATACTCCACTGGACCAGAAGGTCTTCCCATAGTCTTGTAGGTACAAGAGACAAATCAAGTTTTTGTAGGAATGTTTCACCCCTTCGTATTCATTGAAAATCTTCTATTTCTTTCTCTCTTAATTTCTCTTATCATTTTTTGTCTCTCAAGTTCTCATAGTTCTCCTGACAGCTCTATAATCCATTTTGTTGAATCTTTTTCCTGTCCTCGGGAAATCTTGCAATCTTGAACTGTCAGTTATCTTTTCCATGTCCAATATTTCCTGCAAGTTTTACTCTGCCTGGGTTAAGCCATAATTCCTTTCATTGTTGGGTTCCATCTTTAAATCTCTTTCCTCTGGGTTATGTTCAGTTGTCTGCTTTATTTGATCGCTCTCTTTTTTTTAATTTTCTGAGAGTTTTTTTTGTTGCGAGGTTAAATTGAAAATATGTTCATTTATATTTTCAAAGTTGTTTTTAATTTGGTTTGAAGTCATTATCATTTGTATTAATTGCAGCATAGCATACATTTCCTCCTGGAAAGTATTTGTTTTTTCTTGATATTTTCTTTCTGCAGATCTGCACTCTATCAGTTCTGCTGGTTCTGCCATCCACCACTTTCTTTCCACTGCTGACAAGGCAAACCCAGCCTGGCCACATGAAAGATAGCTGTCAGCTGCACCATGCCTTCTTCCTGAGGCTGTGCATGCCCTTCCTTCTCCAAATCGCATGTGACTTTCCTGCTATGCTTTGGAAGGCTTCTGAGTCCTTTCAAAAATTCACAAGAAGGCCATGCATGACCTGAAGAAGGGAAGGTGCAACTTCCCTTGAGCTTCTGGAAAGCCTTCTAAAGCCTGGCGATAAAGCCATGTTTTATTTGAGAAGGGTGCTACAACCGCTGAAAGAAGGTCTGGCACTGCCAGAAGCTGCCTTGCATAAAACTGAGCCTGACACGCTGGGGGCAGAAGGACATGGAACACCAGGTGATGGGGACAACTGAGGGTTTGTGCTGTGGAACTGTAATGGCAGGCTATGGCACAAAGCTTGAGGCAGCATTCCTTGCAGTGCTGGTGATGCTGTGGCTTAAATAGAAACTGGGGAGGTGGCTGGTTGAGACTGTGAAGACCTCAGAACTCTACTTCAGCCTCTTACTAAGGTACAGGGCTGGGAGCAATCAAGCCAAGAATGACTTGGATTGGGATGGATTCTCTCCCAATGATTGTTGGTATATGGCTAACAATGACAATGGAGAATGCCAGGATTTTGTCAATAAACAATGCAATTATATGACATCAGACTTTCTGACTGCATTACTTATGCATTAATTTACTTTATGGCTGCATTACTTAGGCCCAATTACTGTTAACTGAGGAATATATATATGTATCCTTAATAACATTAAAAATGTGAATCCTGGGCATACACATATCAATAAAATATAGAAAAAAAACAAACACCAGGATAAAAGTAAAACAAACCTGTTTAATACAAACAAGTTTGTAAATAAAAGAGTTACCAAGCTTTCATCAGCCCGACTGTCGATGTCATCAGGTTTGGAATGCTAGGTGATTAGGGAGCTTGCCTATGTAGCTACCTGTCTCTGCGCCCGGCTTCTTAAGCGTGTAATCGCCCCATTAGTTGTATTAATCTGCAACATGCTAAGTTGATTCACATACGGAAGGAGAGACAAAAAAGGGGGGAGAATAGTGAGCAGGAAGATCTTAACAGCTGCTCCTTGCAGGATTGGGGAGAGAGAGCTACGGGCGAGACAATGGTGTCTGTAGGGGAAGATGACAGCCCTACAGGGTGTTTGAAATGCAGATTGAGAGATTGCTCCAAAATGAGAGGGGGGGGAGAGATAGGGGGCAGAAACGGCTTGACAGCCGTCCCCCAGGTACTTGCACATGCACTAGAAAAGTAATGGAGGATCTGGGCATAACCACCGGGTCCACCAACAGGCTGCTGCATGTGAATCAATTTAGCACATTGCAGATTAATACAACAATTAATACAGATTAATGTTACTTTTATCCTGGTGTTCATTTTTTCGATATTTTATATATATCACCTAATCACCTAGCATTTTAACTCTGATGACGTCAGTAGTTTGGCTGATGAAAGCTCAGTAAGTAACTTTTTTACTCACATGCTTGTTTATATTAAACGGTCCTGTTTATTTTTATCCTGGTGTTCGTTTTTCATATATAGATAGATAGATAGATAGATAGATAGATAGATAGATAGATAGATAGATAGATAGATAGATAGATAGATAGATAGATAGATAGATAGATAGATAGATATAGATATATATTGATATATATTGATATATATATATATATATATTGTTTAAAATTGTTGACAAAGAAATAAGGGATTTCTGATATAGCTATTTCGAGTTTCTTAACTCTCTTCAGTCAGAACTCACCCTTCCGGGATTCGAACCTGGGCAGTCTGCATGCTAAGCAGATGCTTTAACCTATTGAGCCACAAGTTCTCTCCCGCTTTGTCAGTAGTCAGGGAGTAAGGATATGTGTCAAGTGTTTATTTTTTAGATTGCACCCTGTAAACCCAAATATGGGAGGAAGGAATCATTCTTTCCTTTTGCTTGTTTCAGCTCAACCCAGAGCCATCCTGCAAGCACAAATATATATATGTTGTTTAAAATTGTTGACAAAGAAATAAGGGATTTCTGATATAGCTATTTCGAGTTTCTTAACTCTCTTCAGTCAGAACTCACCCTTCCGGGATTCGAACCTGGGCAGTCTGCATGCTAAGCAGATGCTTTAACCTATTGAGCCACAAGTTCTCTCCCACTTTGTCAGTAGTCAGGGAGTAAGGATATGTGTCAAGTGTTTATTTTTTAGATTGCACCCTGTAAACCCAAATATGGGAGGAATGAATCATTCTTTCCTTTTGCTTGTTTCAGCTCAACCCAGAGCCATCCTGCAAGCACAAATATATATATGTTGTTTAAAATTGTTGACAAAGAGTTCTGACTGAAGAGAGTTAAGAAACTCGAAATAGCTATATCAGAAATCCCTTATTTCTTTGTCAACAATTTTAAACAACATATATATATTTGTGCTTGCAGGATGGCTCTGGGTTGAGCTGAAACAAGCAAAAGGAAAGAATGATTCCTTCCTCCCATATTTGGGTTTACAGGGTGCAATCTAAAAAATAAACACTTGACACATATCCTTACTCCCTGACTACTGACAAAGCGGGAGAGAACTTGTGGCTCAATAGGTTAAAGCATCTGCTTAGCATGCAGACTGCCCAGGTTCGAATCCCGGAAGGGTGAGTTCTGACTGAAGAGAGTTAAGAAACTCGAAATAGCTATATCAGAAATCCTTTATTTCTTTGTCAACAATTTTAAACAACATATATATATTTGTGCTTGCAGGATGGCTCTGGGTTGAGCTGAAACAAGCAAAAGGAAAGAATGATTCCTTCCTCCCATATTTGGGTTTACAGGGTGCAATCTAAAAAATAAACACTTGACACATATCCTTACTCCCTGACTACTGACAAAGCGGGAGAGAACTTGTGGCTCAATAGGTTAAAGCATCTGCTTAGCATGCAGACTGCCCAGGTTCGAATCCCGGAAGGGTGAGTTCTGACTGAAGAGAGTTAAGAAACTCGAAATAGCTATATCAGAAATCCCTTATTTCTTTGTCAACAATTTTAAACAACATATATATATTTGTGCTTGCAGGATGGCTCTGGGTTGAGCTGAAACAAGCAAAAGGAAAGAATGATTCCTTCCTCCCATATTTCGGTTTACAGGGTGCAATCTAAAAAATAAACACTTGACATATATATATATATATATATATATATATATATATATATATATATATATATATATATATATATATATATATATATATATATATATATATATATATATATATATATATATATATATATATATATATATATATATATATGTTTTCTGAGGTTTTCGCGGGTGTTTGTATGTAGGTCTTTGGTTCTTCAGGTTTTCACCCACGTAGAATTTGAAGTGTCTGGACGACGTTTCGATGAAGTCTCATTCATCATCTTCAGGCTGGTGCTTTTGGCTTCTGCTTCTAGGAGCAATGTGTGGTCTAAGCGGTTTTTTCCTTTTAACTGCCAGTGGGGGTTTGAACTGATTGGCTGGGAGCTTGGCTATGTTCTGATTGGTTAGGGGCTTGGCTGTGCTCTGATTGGCTGGGGGGTTGGCTGTGTTCTGATTGGCTGGGGGAGTGTTCTGGTTGGGTGGGGGCTTTGTAGTGCTGGAGGGGTTCAAAGTGGCCAATGATGCAGCTCTGGTCTGGCTCCTGGTCTGTGGTCTTGCCTCATCATCGGTGTGGGTTTGGGTTTGCTTTTTGCGTGGATGTGTGGAGGTGGTATCCTGTGTGGTTCTGGTGTCAATCTATATATATATTCCCCAATTCTGGATTTAGCATTAAACAAAATAAGCACATGCTTAGGACACCATGGAAAAAGGAGGTATCAGAGATTTTTTCCCCCTACCTATCATGCCTTTATTTCTTTCACTGTCACATTAAACTTTAGCCAATTTTTATAATTGTTCTTATCTGCCATGTTTGATTTTAGTCTGCTTGGTTAAAAACAGTATTTCTTTGGCATGGTGAGTGACTACCATTTAAAAGTTTGTTTTGAAGAAGCCGTCAAATACCACATTTGTTTCTGTCTCATAATGTGAGAGGTTCAATCCTGTCAAAGGACATCATTGTTGAACTCTGCTTAGGGTATCAGTTGGCCTTAATCTGGCTCTGATACTCCCTGTTGTCCATCTGTCCAGATATCTGAAGATTAAGCTGCCATCCCTGAGCCTGATCCCAAGTACTGTCACCTATCACTCCACTGGAGAAAAGAGAAAAGTCTTTACTGTATGTTTTCATAGAGTTGGAAGGAACCAAGTGTTTTGTTTATCTTCAGCTTTGTATCCAAGGCAGAAAAAGACATGGGTGAAATTAACCTGGATGCTTGGCTGTCTCATTTCCCAGCCCCAAGTGGCTTAAACTTTCTTTGTAATGAGGACCAGTGCTGATTCACTGCTGATGCTATTAAGAAATGTCAAATGTATTCTATAAATATTAAATGACAATATGTTTCTAATAGCCAAGATCTCTTTATTTATTTAGTGGCCACAATCGTGCAATTCCATGCACATAAAATGTGTTCTTGGTGTTCACTTGGGCATATTTTACAGGCATCTTTTTAAAGAAAAATAATTTTACTCACATGTACAGGCATGTTTTTGAAGAAAAATAATTTCACACACACACACATACTCTGTGTGTGTGTGTGTGTGTGTGTGTGTGTGTGTGTGAGAGAGAGAGAGAGAGAGAGAGAGAGAGAGAGAGAGAGAGAGAGAGAGAGAGAGAGAGAGAGAGAGAGAGATTATTTTTCTTAAAAAACATGCCTATAAAATAAATAATAATAATAATAAAATAAAAAGGACATGGTATTTTTTTATATTTTATATGCTTTGAATTTATATATAACATATGAAAGTATGATCTATTACACAATTTTAGTAAGATTTTAAACATAACATACAGTCCAAGGCACTATGGAAAGATGAAAACTATAGAAGTTATGGTTTGGGGAGTCCTTAACTAGCTGGGGCTCTGGGAATAGTGTCAATGCATCAGTAAAAAAAAATTGGCATTACTTGGATAAATATCCAACTTTTACCTTTTAATTTTCCTTCATGGACAGCCTGCATTTTACCTGAAAGCAGCTGCTGTAGCTCAATCAGTTCATTATTTTATCGCTATCTCTGTCACACATACATATAATGGATGTGAGGGCATCCATGGGGAAAGGGAGGATCAAAACGTCAAGAGGCTACTAGTGCTACAATTGCCCTGCTCCTTCTTTTTCTGCACTGCTTTCTAAACAAGGGGCAGGGCTCTGATAGTCCTGTCTTTTCTCTTGACTAAGCTGAGGAAGGCATTCAGTTGACCATCACTGCAATACATTTGTGTTCCTGAAGCAATAACAAGTATTATGTCAGCTGCTTTGGATTCAGCACCCAGATATATTGAGCTGCAGCTTCCAATATCACAATGGGATATAGTGAGTGATGCATTGGGTAACTTCACGGCTGGATTACTTTGATGGGTTTGATGCACAGCGGCCTCTGTAACTGGCCTAGAGGCTGCTGCCGGCATAAAAGATGGCAGCTAGGCTGAACCAACTATAACCTTGCAAAGACATGTTTCCTCTTTAAGGAGGTGCGTTTGGTTAAGACCATTCTGCTCAGCAAAGGTCAAGGTGCTCCAGTTGGTGGCACAATCAGCTGAATTTGTTTATTTTCTTGTAACTCTGAATCTGCTGAAATTGTGCCAGGTTCTTATTATTTTTTGCTTTAGGGTTTTTTCCTTGTACTTTGCACTGATGCTCTTTCTAGTAATGAAAAAAATCAAGTGTTTTCTCACTACATAATACGTTGCCAACTCTCTGGGAATGCAACTTTACTTCCTATGCGGAGGGGACCTGGTGGAAGGAGGATGCTCTGTATCACTGTTGCTGGAAAATATTGTAGGAACTTCTCATTCTGGGATGTGGCTAATCATCTACCCTTTCTTTCAAAGTAAAACAGATAATACTTTAATTCACCAAACCTCTACGTTCATATTCTTCATAAGTATTTCTTCTTGCTTCATGGTAACCACAGCTAAGTACCCAATGCTTGCAACAAATAAAAATTTGCATGATCCTTGCATGTTTTCACAAGGAAAGTTGCCTGCATTCTATGTCTACGCTCTTTTTCATTCAAATGGGTTGTCCGTTTCTAAGAATGTGCAGATGTGGTGTATTCTGACTGTTGCTCACTGTTTTGCTGTTAACTAGTTTTCACTGCACCCCTTTGGATGGACATGAAGAAATTCCAAGGCAGGGATTAAGGATGTAAAATTTATAGAATGAAAACTATCACATTTTTTTTCAAACATTATATCATGAATTTTTATAGACACACACACACATACATACATACAGTGGTGGGATTCAAATATGTGAACAACCAGTTCTCTGTGTGGATGCCACTTCCAGCAGTCCATTCTGGACCTGGGCAACAAAAAATAGCTACCGGTTCTGCCAAAGTGGTGTGAACTGGCTGAATCCCACCACTGCATACATATACATAACTTTTGTTGTTATACACGTAGGTGTTCATCTCTCACCAGAAATCTGAGCACATTGTAGAAAGTAATGAAATATTCTTACTTTTTCTAAAATGGTTTTCAAAAGTGATCAGGATTAGTCTGTATTAACCAGGGTCTGATGGCCAGATATAAAAAATACTTCATAGTGCTGTGAAATGTTTGATGCTCATCTTCAAAATCTAAAGCACATAAAGTTGGGCAAATGAAATTTTTCATTACATTTCAGCCAAAGTTCTAAAAATTTTGTGAAATGTTGCATTAGTGACTTGGCAGGGGATTTTAAATGTCAAGCTATAGAGATGGTGAAAGGTATGGAGATATCAGAGCTGATGTAGCACAACATTTTCAGTTGTTTCTCTACCTTCAATTCATTAACAAAGGAAGCATGAAAAACCACAGTGAGTTTTCCAAAGAAATTGACAATCACAACCAAAGCTTCTGATGTTACAAAATCTATTTCCAAGTTTGTTTTAAATAAAAAGGACTTTAATGAGAATACAACTAGTTAGTACATGCAGAGATGATGCTTCAGTGATACTTGCCTCTCACTCTGGATTTTATATTGGTGAAAGGAAGAAAAAAAATCCAGCCAAAGCCCAATTCATTGCATATACATAGACAAACATTGCTTGCTAAAACTCTTCCAGATATCTTGTAATGCATTTAATTTAGCTATTTTTCCTTTCACACAATGATTTTCCGAAGGGAAAAAGGGTTTGCATGATTATTCAAGCCGAAAGCTGAAGTGGACATTTTCCTCCAGCAACAAAAGAAAGAAGAGTTGTATCATGTACTTACACACCAAGTATTCCAACTTCAGTGGCATATTTGGCAGACATTTCTGAATCTTTAATTTTAAACTTGTAAGGAAACAATACTGCAAGCATTATAACACACAATGACATTTATTTGGGGAAGTGGGAACAGCCTTGGAAATGTTGACAACTACCTTGATTTTGGTCTCTGTTAAGTGCCTATGGAAAAACAAAATAGTGCTTTGCAAGATATCATAAGAACATAAGAAGAGCCATGCTGAATCAGGCCAAAGCCCATCGAGTCCAGCATTCTGTGTCACACAGTGGCCCACCAATTGTACATGGGGATCTTGAGCAGAAAGAGAAGGCAAAACCCTCCCTTTCCCTTGACCCCCAACAAATGGTACTCAAGGGAATCCTGCCTGCCTCAACCAACATAGAGGCAGCACATGGACATCCGTTTTAATAACCACTGATACACTTGGCATCCATGAACCTGTCTGACCCTGCCTTGAAGCTATCAAGGCTGACAGCTGTCAGGACCTCTTCTGGAAGTGAATTCCATAAACCAACGACCCTCTGGGTGAAGAAATATTTCCCTTTATTTGTCCTCACTTTCTTACCTATGAGCTTTAGGGAGTGCCCCCTTGTCCTAGTATTGTGTGATAGAGAAAAGAATTTTTCTCTATCCACCTTTTCTATCCCATGCATGGTTTTATACACTTCGATCAAGTCACCCCTTAAACGCCGTCTTTCAAGGCTGAAGAGACCAAGGCGTTGCAATCTGGTTTCATAAGGGAGGTGCTCCATTTCCTTGATCATTCTTGTTGCCCTTTTTTGCACCTTTTCCAGTTCCATTATATCCTTCTTGAGGTGCGGTGACCAGAACTGTACACAGTACTCCAAGTGTGGTCTCACCATCGATTTGTACAGAGGCAATACAACACTTGCTGACTTATTTTCGATTCCCTTCCTAATCATGCCAAGCATGGAATTTGCTTTTTTTTACTGCTGCTGCGCATTGGGTTGACATCTTCATTGAGCTGTCCACCAAAACCCCAAGATCCCTTTCTTGGGTTGTCTCAGAAAGTTTGGTCCCCATCAGTTGGTAAGTATGTAAGTTATGTGCATAACTTTGCACTTGTTTAGGTTAAAATGCATTTGCCACTTTGTTGCCCACTCACACAATTTCGAGAGATCCTTCTGGAGCTCCTGACAGTCAGTTTCACTTTTCACTACCCGGAACAATTTGGTGTCATCAGCAAACTTTGCTACCTCACTATTTACTTCTACATCCAGATCATTGATGAATAAATTAAAAAGTAAAGGTCCCAAAACTGAACCTTGGGGTACACCACTTCTCACTTCTTTCCATCCAGAGACTTGTCCATTTATTGCCACCCTTTGCTTCCTACAATTTAGCCAGTTACCAATCCAGGACAAGACCTGTCCTCTAATTCCGTGGCTGAAGAGCTTTTTTAGGAGCCTTTGGTGAGGGACTTTGTCAAAAGCCTTTTGAAAGTCAAGCTGTACAATATCAGCTCTTCTTATGTTCTTATGTTCTTATGTTAACTGGGGCCCCTTTATCTATGTATTTATTTACACCCTCAAAGAATTCTAACAAGTTAGTAAGACATGATTTGCCTTTGCAGAAACCATGTTGATTTTCTTTCAGCAATGCCTGTTTTTCTATGTGCCCTGTAATTTTATCTTTAATAATGGTTTCCATCAGTTTGCCTGGAACTGAGGTTAAACTGACTGGTCTATAGTTTCCTGGATCACCTCTGGATCCTTTCTTGAAGATCGGGGTTATATTTGCCTCCCTCCAATCCTCCGGTACATTGCCTGATCTTAGAGAGAGATTATATATTTTAGTTAGAAGTTCAGCAATTTCACACTTGAGTTCCTTGAGAACTCTAGGGTGGATGCCCTCTGGACCCGGCGATTTGTTGACGTTTAGTTTAGAAAGGCATGCAAGAGCATCTTCCTTGTTTATCTCTATCAGGTTTAATTCTTCTATTTCCCTCCCTGGGAAAACTAATTCAGTGGCAGGCAGATGCTCTCTATCCTCCTCAGTGAAGACGGAGGCAAAGAAGTCATTTAGCCTCTCAGCAATCTCCTTGTCTTCTCTGATTATGCCCTTCTGACCATTGTCATCGAGTGGCCCAACTGTTTTTCTGGTTGGGTTCCTGCTTCTGATGTACTTAAAAAAGGTTTTGTTATTATTTTTAATATTCTTTGCTATATGCTCCTCAAAGTCTCTCTTGGCTTTCATGACTATCGTTTTGCATTTGGTCTGCCAGAGTTTGTGATCCCTCCTGTTCTCCTCGGTAAGAAGAGCCTTCCATTTCTTAAATGAGTTTTTCTTCTTTCCAATAACCTCCTTTACCTCATTCGTAAGCCATACTGGTATCCTCTTGGACTTGCCAGTCCTCTTTCTTCTTTTTGGAATGCATTTTATTTGAGCCTGTTGTAACGTATTTTTAAACAGTTTCCAAGCATTTTGGAGGGATTTGACTTTTTTTACTGTTCCTTTTAGTTTCTTCTTTACTATTTTCCTCATTTTGTCAAAATTCCCTCTGTGAAAGTTTAAAGTCTCTGTGTTAGTTTTCACTGACAATTTGCTATCCATGGTTAAGTTGAAGGTTATTTTGTTGTGATCGCTGGTTCCTATGGGCTCGGTTACAAGGACATCATGAACCAAATCCTGTGCGTTAGTTAGAAGGATCCCCTTTCCCCTGGTTGGTTCCATGATCATCTGCTCAAGGGAATAATCAGCTAACATGTCGAGGAACCTTGTCTCTCTTTCATGTGTAGAACAAGAATTTACCCAATCTATATGGGGATAGTTGAAGTCCCCCATTATGACTACCCTATTTCTTTTTGAGGCCTCCTTAAATTCATTTTCCAAATAGCAATCTGCCTCTGGCGTTTGGTTGGGAGGGCGATAGCAGATCCCTAACGTCAGATTAATTTCCTGTCCTGGGATTTTTATTCACAATGTTTCTGTGGGTGAGTTTGAATTTTCTTGAATTTCGAGTTCATGAGATTCTAACTCCTCATTTATGTACAAGGCCACGTCACCACCATTTCTCCCTCTCCTGTCCATCCTATACAATTTGTAACCTGGAATCCTTGTGTCCCATTGGTTTTCATCTGTCCACCAGGTTTCTGTTATGCCGATAATATCAATATTATTTTCCTTCACCAAGCATTCCAATTCCCCTATTTTTGCTCAAATGCTTCTAGCATTCGTGTACAGACATTTATATGTAATTTTCTGGTGCACTTTCAACTTTGACTGTAGATTTTGACTGTAGAATTTGATTGTAGAATTTGTAGATGGTCTACCATGTCCTTCTGCTTGACTATTACAATTTAGTTTTCCTGTTGACTCACCAATGTGTGCATAACTTCCACACTCCATATTTGGCAGTGCGCCTTCTCAAACCAGAAGCTGCCCAGCTCCTGTTGACTTGCCCCTACGAATCAGTTTAAAGGCTGCTCTGAAACCTTTTTAATATTAATCGCCAGCAATCTGGTTCCATTATGGTTCAAGTGTAACCCGTCCCTTCTCTACAGGTGTGGCTTGTCCCAAAATGTTTCCCAGTTCCTAATGAATCTAAACCCTTCCTCTCGACACCACTGCCTCATCCACGCATTGAAGCTCCTGAGCTCTGCCTGTCTAGCTGGCCCTGCGCGTGGAACAGGTAGCATTTCTGAGAATGCAGCCTTGAAGACAAATTCATTTGCTATTTCCAGATAGTTTTTCTAACCCTATTCACAAATTAGAGATGTTGGTTCACAGCCAATTATGCTCAATATACCACAAAATTTTAGTACAAAAGTTAATTTCAAAAATTCTGTCCTGGAGCAATTTTAGATAAAGTGTTTTTCAATGTACTAACAACATGGCACAATTTGACATGAAAAAGATATTCAGGTCCTAACATGATTTCTCTCACATTCTATCCATGAGGTGTTAGTGAACAGTCTGCAGTGACTGGCCTCCTAGAACACTCATCGTGTTGGCTTGTCTTGTATATCACTAATACTCAAAGTCTTTAGCCAATCTGTAAATTTCTGATTGAAAAGAAAAATCTTTTAAGGAAGTTTGTATAAGATAGGTTTCTAACACCCTTATTGTATATCTCTGTTTTCATACAATTTTCATGATATGGACTAATAGAACAGAAAAGCAGATTAATTTTTCACTTCAAATTTGACAGCATGACATGTATCAATAATAGGTTGAAATTTCTATATTTCTATACAAGTAGTTCTTGACTTACAACCACTTATTTAACCATGGTCCAATTTATGATGCCCTTGGAACAATGAATTATGACCTGCAGTCATACCTACAGTACATACCATCACAAACTCTCACACCACCTCCGGGGTCATATGATTCAATTTGGGCTCTTGGCAACCAGCTCACATTTACAGCTGGTTGCAGCATCCTGCAGTCACATGTTTGTAATTTGCTATGGGGTTTGGGGTGGGTTTTTTTTTTCCAACTTCCAGCAAAAAAACGGCAAAAAAAGCCCTTTGGGAAGCTGGATTTGCTTAATAACCATATGGATTTTCTTAACAGTAATAGTGACTTGCTGACTATCATCAATATGGTCATAAAATCAGGCCTGATCACACAGGAACTCACTTATGTACCCCCCTGATTCATGATAAAAATTTCAGTCCCAATTTTTGTTATAAACTGAGGATCATCTGTAAAGTACATTGGAATCAAGCATCATTGTTTATATAATAGCAAAATAAATAAAATAAATAAATAACAGTTATCTTCAGACTTAAAGATGCAGTTCATGGTCTCCTTGCCCTGAAGCTCTCACATTGTACAATAACCTGGAATTGTTTCATGCAGGTTAGAAAAAAAAAACCACTAATGGGTTTTTTTCATCCTAGTTCTCATATTCCTGTATCTAGTTCAATAGGTTTAATCTGTCATGCTTTGATATGGTTATTAAGCAAATCTCTGTGGTTGCTAAGTGAATCGTGTGGTTGTTAAGCAAATCTGGTTTCCCCTATTGATTAGCAGAAGCCAGCTGAGAAGTTCACATATGGTGATCAAATGATCCCCAGGACACTGCGATCAACACATACTGGTTGCCAACCACCCACATTTGTATCACATGATTGTAGGGATGCTGCAACAGTTGTAAATGCAAGGACCAACCCTAACTTTTTTCAGTGTCATTGTAACTTCAAATGGTTGTTAAATGAATAGTTGTAAATTGAGGACCACCTCTACTCCATTGAAGGACAGGATTATAATGTGCCACAAAGGTTATAAAAAGTTATTCCTTTGAATGAAAAAAACAAATTCCTTAGAATGTGTTGTGGGCAGTTGTTCTAGAGAATCTGCCTGTTTTTATTCACTGTTGCTCAAGTTCACCTTGACAGTATATGTACATGACTTACAGAGAAGAAATAAGATGTGGAGCTCTCTATTCCAGTGTTTCTCAACCTTGGCAACTTTAAGATGAGTGAACTTCAACTCCCAGCATTCTCCAGCCAGCCAGCAATTGAAATCCATTAATCTTAAAATTGCCAAGGTTGAATAACACTGCTCTATTCAATGTGAAGTAAGAAACATGCCTTAGAACAGCGGTTCTCAACCTGTGGGTCGCGACCCCATTTGGGGTCGAACGGCCATGTCACAGGGGTTGCCAAACACCGCAGTCCGCCATTTTTTCCCCTTTTCCCCTCGGCTGGCACAGGGGGCAGCACCGTGCATGCGCGGGGTAGCACCGCGCGTGCGCAATGCGGGCCGTCACACTGCGCCACGCATGCACAATGCGGGCCGTCACACCACGCATGCACGATGCAGGCCGTCGCATCACGCATGCTTGATGCGGGCCGTTGCACCGTGCATGCGCAATGCGGGCCATTGCGTGTGCGCTGCGCATGCGCAATGCAGGGCATCGCACCATGCATGCACGATGCAGGCCGTCGTGTGCACGTCGCATATGCACGATGCGGGCCGTCGCACGCGCACCACGCGTGCGCGATGCTGGCCGTCGTGCCACGCATGCACGATGCAGGCTGTTGCGCCACGCATCGCGCCGTGCATGCACGATGCAGGCCGTCGCGCGCACGTCGCGTATGCACGATGCAGGCCGTCGCACGTGCATCACGCATGCACAATGCGCGCCGTCGTGCCGCGAATGCGCGGCGCAGGTCGGGGTCACAGCCTGAAAAAGGTTGAGAACCGCTGCCTTAGAATATCAGCTTTTGCCGGTTTTGTAGCCAGTTCAAAGGCCAAAGTAAGAAGAAGAATCATATCAGATGTTGATATAGTCACTCTCAGATGCTAGATCTTATCAGAACAATTGACAGGGTAGTCTATTTTATAATAGGAGCGGCAATACCAACATTGTTTCTCATATGAAAGTGCTCCATGCGGCCTACCCAAGTACTTTTTGAAGTTCTGTTGGGTTTCTTTGAATCTCCTTATACAACATCATATTCACCATATAGTAGTGCAACAATGACTTCAGACATCTGTGGACTCAAATCCTCATTCAAAAAAACCCATCATGGATTCTATCACATATGAAACATCCTTGTTGTTTTCTACAGCTGTTCCCTTCAAGATTCTGAAATGAACTGCTGCCAGGCATCCAAGAGGCTATGACAACTCATTCAGCTTCCAAGGGTCTGAGTGGGATTTGGCTTTGTCTTCTTTCTCCTCTTTTGAAAATAAGATGTTTCTCAGAAGGAAACTTAGCAGCAGGGCACTATAGTTGTGCTCTTGTTCCTTTTAAAAATGTACATACATTGGGGACCTTGTGTTTCATGCTACAAAAACTGTAAATGGGTTTCAATCTGTTAGGCACTCCCATTAGTTTAATGCCATCTGGCTTTTTAAAGCATATTTAATTGATAGTCAAGATTAAATATAGCAATCCGGGGGTAGATAGCATCTCCTAGCATAGCAAGAAGGGTAGATAACATCTCCTATAACATCCTGGAAATCTAGGTGTGTCCGGGAGCAATTATATTAGTTTGTTTTCCAATAAAGGAGTGTTTTTGTTTCTGGCCACACTTCTAATATCAGCCATTGTTGGAAACCACCCAATACCTGCTCATCAACATTCCAAATGGTCTAAAAAGATTCCCTTCCCTTGTAATAATCTAATGAGTAAAAATTAACTTTCTCCGTTTCATGCATATTATATTTTCCATGTGCATAATTAAAGCCCTTTGAATCTAAGGCACCATTTTTAAAAAGTACCTCTCCCTCCCTAACATGATCCCAAATCATCATAAAGATACTTTCCCTTCCTATTTACTTGGACTAAAGCTCTTTTAATATTTTAAAAAGAATTTTTTAAAAAAACTGGATTCCTCTTGGAGTCGCTCAAAGCAGCCACATGAAATACTAAGGAATCAGGAGGTATCACTTTTGAGAAAGCAGCAAGGGATGCAGGGTTGCATTACATGAGATGCATTTGTACCATTTTAGCTTGCACAGATGGAAATATAGTTCAATGTTTCAACATCATTTGACTTTCACATGTTAAAATATTGATAAGTGCTGCTCAGGATAATGCCCCTATGATTTGAAGTAGTAACTGGAGCATGATGTTTATTGAAGTGAGATACTGCAAAAGCCTTTAATGAGTGTTTAAAAACACTGGGAATAATTCTCAGCACTAGCCGAGTCTTCGTTCTTTTCTCATTCCCTTAGCTGAGCCTTATCTTAGAATTTTAGGAGAGTATAAAAATGGAAATTGAATGACTGATTAACTCAGGGATATGAGCAGCCAATGCCGGATGCAGGAGAGATAGAGTTAGCATAAAAACTGAAAATATTGCAAAAAAAAAAGTTGAATATCCAAGCTCAATGGAAGTGAAGCAGTGAGATAAGCATGAATAGGCCATATGAAAACTGCCATCTAAATATTTATGGGGTTCTTATACTGAAACAGGAGCATTTGGAAACTTAAACAAAAAAAATCCATCATCCAGATTGTTCAAAGCAATCTGTTTTTGCACAAAGCTCAGGCTCCATTTCTGTGATAAGTGATGCTTTGCATGCTATTTTGATTCTGTAGAATAAATTATCAATGACTGGGAGGCCATAAAATGTGAAATAATGTTCGATTGATATCTTTCAGAGGGAAAGGGACTGAAGGTTTAAAACATTTTCCATAAATGTAAAACGAAGTGTGAGGACAGGCATCTATTCAAATTCATTCTTTTTGGATAGGGCATCAGGTTTGAGACAGATGCAGTTTGATTCCCTGTGAAATTGGGTCTTCTTTTATTATTTCATCCCCAAGTAGCTCAGGCTTTTTACTATAAAAAGAAAGGTCTAAAATTATGTAGACAAGTGTTGTGAAAAGATTGAAGAACTTCTGAGAATGTTGGAAAATCAGCAAAAATGATTCTTGGTTTCCTTTCAGCAAGGGCTTACATGCTATGACAAACAGCAGCAAAAAAATGTGATATAGTCCTACAAATGTCATTCAGAAATCTTGTACCTATCGTGGGTTTTAACTCCCTTATGTAGGCTCTCCATATATATATAACAACACACATCATATAAGTCTGTTCACTTCATCTGCCTAATGCAGGGCAAGGAAAAGCTAACAGGCATTATGCATACATTTGTATCCATATATGCTGATTGAGTTCACACCACACACTAGATTAGACTATTCTATAATGAGATTAAGTAATATCTGGTTCATCTTACTTTGCAAAACCCATCCACCATCTTAGTATTCTCCACGAACCAAACAATCACCTTAAGTCATACTGTGGAACATAGCATGTTATTTGAACCCAGCAATTATGTATGGTTAATCCAGGTTTAGGGTTAAGTGTATTGTATGAAGTCAGCAATCCTATGATATATTAGCAACATCCATTGTTAGCAAAGTGCTAGTGCCTAATTCCAGCATGTATAGGATCACTAACCAATTAGTGCAAGAACTTGTGCCATGGCTCAAGGGATGAAGAGACCATTGGATGGCTATGTTTGCAGGATAGTGTGAAGAAAAATAGGACAAACAAGCTGGGGAAACATCTGGCTAGTCAGCATCTGGACATGTGAGAAGAATGGTAGGGTACAAGATAGTCAAAAAAAATAGCCATGTGCTATTTTAATCAGCTGCAGCAAAACTACAACAAAACACTCAAATATTTTTGTTTGCTTGCTTAATTTAAATATTTATATCCCGCTTTTCCCCACAGAGTTTTCAGTGACTTACAAGAATAATAGTTCAAACATCATTAGATGCTTGTAAGTTCCAAACATCTCCAAGGCCACTAGATTAGGAAGAGCAGATCCCATACAGAAATATTTGGAATTGTGGAAGCAAATGGCAGGTGCACTCATCCAACAACTGTCTTAGGAAACTTGATCATTGGCAGTCCAACCACAAAACATCTATTTACTCTGAGGCAGATGAGTCCCTCCTGATGGACCAAAAATGCTTTCTACCACTTTCTTTCACTAAATTCTAGACTTGGAAGCAATCTTAAAGGTTATTTAATCCCACCCGATCTGTGCAGAATCCACTGCAGATCTCTAACAGATGACCATCTAGCCCAGGCATATCAAACTTGTGATGTCACATGACATTGCACGGCGTATCGTGATCTTTTCCCCATTGCCAGCAATGAGGAGGGCGTGGTTTCGGCATGACGCATCTGGCCCATAGGCCGGCAGTTTGACATGCCTGATCTAGCCTCAGTTTGGATACATGTGGTAGAAAACAGTTACTACTTCATGTAATAGCCTGTTCCACTGACTGACTCCACTTATAGGCCAGAAGTTCCTCCTGATTTCAACCTGAATGGCCTTTAACCCATTCATAGTACTCCTAATAAGTCCACTCCATCTTCTATGTGACAACTCTTCAGATATTTGAAGATTAATATCGCACATCCCTTCAGTTAAGTTTTCTGTAGGCTAAACGTATGCAGATCCTTGAACTGTTCCTCACAAGGTTTGACATTCAAAAGCAAATAAATAATTGCTTTTGGGAGCAGGGAGGATGTAGTGACAAAAATGGATTTCATCAAAAATGGCTACCAAGATACAATGAAGATAATTTACATATCCCATTTGGCTCAGTCTGTTAAAATCAGATTTTCATTGTCTTTCAGTATAAAAAGTTGGTATGCATTTTAGTAGGACTAGACCCAGATGATTCTGAAGCCAGGATTATAAAACTAGAGGTGCAACCTGATACATCTAGAACTTGGTTAAAAATAAAAGGCTTGCTGCAGTTGTGCTTTTATCTGTTAATTCTTAATATTGTTTTGATAAAAAATAATTGGGTGGCATATACATATAAAACATATAAATGGATGGATAGATGGATCCATGGGTATGTGTGGAGAGGGAGGGAGGAAGAGGAGGAGGAGGAGGAGGGAGAGAGAGAGAGAGAGAGAGAGAGAGAGAGAGAGAGAGAGAGAGAGAGAGAGAGAGAGAGAGAGAGAGAGAGAGAGAGAGAGAGAGAGATGGCGCAATGCTATCACATTGAATCTCACTCAACAGAAGACTAGTAGCCAAAACCGATCTTTTACAGAGACATAGGATCACACTCATAAACTTCTTCACTATGTTCTACCGTACCTGCACAATTTCTAGACGAGTCTCAAGGATTGCACCACTGAGAACATAGAGTTCTACCTTGAAGTTGCCAATGAAAAAATAATCATTGCTTCCAGTGACAATGATAGATTTAGGACAGCCCACACTGTATGATTGGGTCCTTCAGAGGTAATTATTGCTGGAATGTTTCCTTCATCTGATTTATTTAAAATCTGTTTCTGTGCAATTTCCACTGATTGATTTTTGACCTACCCTCCAGAGCAATACCAAACTATTCAGCTTTATCTTGTGCATGACAACCTTTCAGGTGTTTGAGAAACATTAACCCTTTTTATCTTCTCCAGAGATCTAGAGACCATTGATAGATTTATCCTTCCTCTTAAATAACCTAGCTTATTTATAAGCCTTTCAGGAAAGAAAAAATGCAAATGATCACCTTTGGGTGACTTGTTCAGAATTAACAGAATAAGAGAGTTGGAAGGGACCTTGGAGGGCGTCCAGTCCAACCCTCTGCTCAAACAGGAGACCCTATAACATTTCAGACAAAGGGCTGTCCAATCCCTTCTTTAAAACTTTTAGTTCTGGAGCATCTACAACTTGACCAGTCATCCCACCTGTCAATTGTTATGTCAGGAAATTAATTATCAAAACCATTTTTTTCATAATTTGGTGGTATTTTTCAATATTTGAAGAATGATAATTTAAAAAAATAATATAGTTCTTCTTCTGGTACTGGTGATGCAATTTTATCTTCAATCATCAGAATAATATGTTATGTTAGAGAGATGTTTGCTTTTGATATTGCTTGCTGGTTTGTAACCTGATCATATTTTCTGCTTCCTATTATACATCTGATAAGGAAAATCTCCATTACAAAACCACAATCCCCCCTCAAATGGATAAAACAGCCATTTTATTTAATTATTCCATGGATTTCTTGCCACAGACAATAGGTACAGAAGTGCCTAGATTGGAGAATTATCAAAGCCACACACAAAAAAGAACTCTACCTTATTTTCACCAGTAGATGGCAGCAAAAACACATAGAATAGCATTCCCCTCCCCCCCCTTTTTTTTTTTAAAGGCCCACAACTGAAGAACTCAGCAACCCATACAATTCTGGCTCTATCCAATATTTGCTTTTCCTATTTGGAAAAGGGAAGCTGCAGATGACAATTAGAAGGTAGTGCAATATGCCAGGATACAGAAAAGACACAAGTCACAATGTCATCAGTTCTGAGCAGTTTTTAATATAATGTTATGTGTCCTGTTGCACAGCCAGGAAAGCAAAGCCCAATTCCAAAAGATTTAAAGAATCAAATTGGAGAATCAAGAAAACCATAGTAATGCAAGGAACATTACAAGCCACAGTGGCAGACCACTTCTGAACTGCTATCCAAAGGAGTTAGCTCAACTCAGGTGGGAACTTTGATAGTTATGGGACTCTCCCAGGCAGTTTGTGCCAAAATTAGCTACATTTCCTGACTAAAGTGTTAAAAAGAAAGCAGTGTGCAGCACAGAAATTTTTCTTGTGATGGTGTCAGACTTAAGGATTCGTTTGGGAACACTGAGACTTTCCATCCTTGTATCTTTGATTTCAGCTAGACTATAACTCCCATTAATTCTCAGACTGCTTGTCTGCCCTGGTGAGAATAGTGAGGTTTGAAGCCCAGTATATCTGGGGAGCAAGTGAGTAGGAAGGCTAAAATCCATGAAGATGTCCTTTATGCATGCTTCAAGTGTCAAACGCTCAGTCTTGGATGACCCCAACAGTGTGCCATTTCCAAAGCATTTCAGATAGGGACAAAGTCCTCACACGCAAGTCATCAGCAATTGGTGAATTCCTTCAGCGACCAATGGAAGCCATACTTTCTTCACCCAGCTCTACTCTTCCCAAATAATGACTAACGTTTTGGAAGATATTGACTTTTAACCACCCATCAGGGTTTTTTTTTAAACTTGGCCATTTTAAGATGTGTGGCTGGGGAATTCTAGGAGTTAAAAGTCAAGTTGCCAAGTTTGAAAAACACCGATCCGGGGCTTTTATTCTTGGTGTAGCCCAACTTCCGGTGCAACACAATGGTTGATCGTCTTGCTGCGTTTGCGCTCCCTCCCGGACAGAATCTGCCGGGTTCAAGGAGGCGCGTCTTAGGGCACGCGCGCTTCCTCTTGCCCTATGGAAGCAGCGACTAGGGCTTCCGGGCGAAAAGGGGAGCCTTCCAGAACCCCGTACGCGTGCATTTTCTCTTGCATACGGGGTTCGGCTCTCTTGGCCGAGTGGGTTCCTTGCCCCAGCAATTCTGATCGGGCGAATGGAATGGGCCCGGATTACCGGAGTTCCGCGAGAGCGGACGCTTCCTTGTCAGTCGCGGGTTGTGCTGGGGAATCGCCTATAGACAAAATTCTGCATTGTCCGTCTGGGATTCTGCCCTTCAACCGAGCCCGGCCGAAACTAAGCTTTGCACCCAGAAGGCCCCCGGATCAACCTCGCTGTCTTGAAATTCTGGAGAGCTGCTGGTTGTCACTAGAGCTGGGTCCGTCACATTTTTTATTTTGGCCGAAAATTGTATTGCAGCGAGGGTCACAAACTCTTGACTTCTAATGTAGAGCTGCAAAACTCAGGCTAGCTAGGATCAACAGTCTAGCTTAGGAAAGGGCGGGCAATACCGAGCGCCTTTTGATCCGGACCGGCTTTCCTTTTTTCGTTTTGATGGGGTTGCTCCACAGGACAAGTAGCTTACGCTGCACCGTCAGGCGCAGCTGCGAGATGGGAATCCGGGAACGCCAAGCAAGATTTGCCAGGTTGGCACTGCTGTGACTACGGGGAGGGGTCCGAGCCAAAAGCTTGAGGCTGACTTAAAGAGAATCTAAGTCCCCTCCCCACTAAATGAATCAAGAACCCTCCCACGTCTCCCTTTGGATCCAACACTGCAAGCAAAGCCCGAAGGTGGTCTTGGCTGATCTCGGCATTGTACTGCAGCCCACAAACCATGGCTTGGAGCCGCTTGTGGTGGGCGGAGCTCTGGATGGGAGCCGCCTTAACGCCACTCCTTTCACCCCGCAGGTCAAGCCCCGCCTCCGCATCGTCCATTCCCGGAAGAATTCCCTGCTGTTGGAAATGAAGTTGTCCATTCAAATTTACGTACCCACCTTTATTAAGGTAGTAGTAGACGCGAGGAATTCAAGGAGAACGCCTGCTTCTCACGGCAGGTTTCGTCTCCTCTCTCGCTCGTTGGCCAGGATGAGCACTTAGGCAAACGGAGACTTATCTCAACTAGCGAGCCGGTTCCCCGAAGTATTGGCGGAGGGAGGGGGGATCAGAAGAGCGTGCGGGAGAAAGCGAGACGGCGATCTCTTTCGCTCGCAGACAAATCCACTCGTTCCCAGCTGTTGAAAAGAAAACAATGCTTGGGATCAAAACTAGTTTCCTGTTCAAGAAACAGAAGTGACTACGCTAATTACAATGTTAATAAAGAAACCGATGCTGCTGGTGGTGATTGTCTTCCATCCCAGACACACACACACACACACACACACGGAATTAGCAGTAACAAAGATGAATTTCATCAGTATTGTTACTGTACAAAGGAGATCTCTTGGGGACTGCTGGTTGAAGATAATGACCATTATCAAGAAACAACTTCGAACTTCTGAGTTAGACTCGATCAAAACCTTGTCACTCCCCAAAGTAGGAAGCTCCAAAGGTTCCATTTATTAATTAGAGGTGTTTAATTAGAGGTGTTTGGGAAATATTTAAAACAAAAAACCCTGCAATGATTCTTTTAAAACGCAGCAGCCCTGAATGAGCGGTTGCTATTGTTACTCTTCAATTCCATGATGAAATTATTCACTAAACTGACTCATCGCTATTTTTATAGCATGTACAGCAGCCACTGTTCTTAATCTCCTTACTCTGGAAGTAAAAGAGGATACTTTAAATCAATGCAATGACATTAA
This sequence comes from Bothrops alternatus, assembly GCA_034064705.1. Classification (NCBI taxonomy): domain Eukaryota; kingdom Metazoa; phylum Chordata; class Lepidosauria; order Squamata; family Viperidae; genus Bothrops; species Bothrops alternatus. The sequence goes on from JARGCV010000697.1 coordinate 100,273, forward strand.
AAGCAAGAATTGTGTGCGGTTATCCGATTCTCCTACCATTGATGAGATCAACCTTCGTTCCAGCTACAGATCTGCTTTGCTTTGGACCGGGATATTTTGCTGGCAGATATCTACGATAGAGGCCATTCTCGGTTCCTGACTTTCCAAGGCAAACCCTGGTCAGTTTGGGGAGAAGCATCGGGGAAGCTTTGCGCGGACCTGGAGAGCGAAGAAGATAACGAGGAGATTCAACAACCTTGTTTCAGAACGAACAGGAATCTGTCCCAAAATGCAATGTATTCCAAAGGAAACCAGCCGCCCGATGAAAACTGGCGACAAATGCAAGCCTCATCACTGCCCTTGCCACAACGCCTGCCTTGCACTTTTAAGGACACCTTTTCCTTACCTTTAATGCAGGCAGTCCGTTTGCTCAGTTTACCAGGCAAAGTCAGTGAATGTTGGCAAAAGGTTTCACCAAATCAACAGGACCGCTTTTTGTTAAATGGCATCCTTTGTAACAGGATTTAGGATTTATTTCCATCCTGAGCTGGTGGAGATTTTTAAGATTTAAAATTTAAACCGATATAGGTAGTCCATCCATTCAACAGGCACCTCAGTAGTTTTTTTTTAATGTTTCTGAGGAAGGGGGCAGCTGCGAATTGAGTGCAGATAACTGAGCAGCCTTTAACCACCTTAAAAGATCACAAGTCAGTTACCCCAGGCGACACTGAAAGCTGAAGCTGGTGGAAATGCTCAAAAATTCCCACTCTTTGATTACTGTAAGCTGTCATCTGAACTTGTGAATTGACTGCAAGGAAAATGTTATTTTGTAAGATGGTATCTGAGCCTCTTGAAAAGCTCTTTGGCACAAAGAATATTTTTGTAAGTGAAAAATATAAGAAGAGGGCAACCAGACCTGAGTTTGTGTATTTGCTAGCATGAGGTTGTGTGTTTTCTCCTCTTCTTTAGATGGAACTTTCAAATGAATGTGCTCCCAAAAGCTAAAGATATCTATTTGTTTTACTAACAAAATTGATATATTTACATTTTGAGAGCAACATAAATAAAGTCCAAACCGATTTTGCCTGATTGCCTTTTCTTGCTTCTTTCAAAAGTGGAGAAGAGATGAACCAGCATCATACTTGATTTGAAGATTACACAGGCTTCCTGTTATGCTGTTTCTTGTCATTTCAATGCTGCAAGCGTTGCACAGAAGGAAACGCCACTTCTGAGACTCCCCAAAATGCCGTTGGAACTGGGGTTGCTATTCTGACCGATGTTTAAAAGAAAACAGATTTGTGTTGGAAGTTACACAGATAGGAGAACACAAATATCAGGGCTGAAGGATTAATTGTGCTCTTTGTGCCCCTCCCTTGGTAAGTCAACAGATCTCTAAAAGGATTGGTATACATTTCTAGGAAGAAGTATTATTCAAGAGAGTGAGACTTTCCAATTCTAAATAACAGAGTATGGTTATGTGTCCAAAAAACAGAGTTTTAAAAAGTCAAGTCAGTAAGCTGTAGAATAGAACCGTTCAGCTCTTCATCGCGGCGTCCTTCAAATGTCTTGAACTGAAGTTTACATCGCCCTAAAGCGGGATCGGTTCGGACAGGCCGAATTATTCCCGACTGGCCGGTTCCAGGAGAGCGCGGCTTTCTAGCCTCCCGGACTACCTCGCCGCCCGCCCTCCCTCCCTCCCTCCCCGCGGCGAGCTCCTACCTTCGCAAATCCGCCTAGCGGCCTTGGGCGCACGGAGACGCCGAGGGAGTTGCCGCTTTTTCCCAAAAGGCACGTCCCGAGGCTCCTGCCTCGCCCTGGGAGAAGGAGGACTCGCCATGTTAGTCCCGCCGCCGTTTTCGCCTCCGGGAGAGGCTGATCGCGGATACCTGGGCTCTTGGGCTGGGCTGGAAAAGCCACGGCCCCGCTCTCTTCTTCCCTGCGCCTCGCCAGGCCAGCCCGAAGAGACATTGTGTGTGTGTGTGTGTGTGTGTGTGTGTGTGTGTGTGTGTGTGTGTGTGTGTGTGTGTCTGTGTGTCTGTGTGTCTGTGTGTCTGTGTGATGAGATTTGCAGTCTAACAGACTAGAGAGGAAAGCGAAGTCAAAGGGAGTCTGTCCTGGGAGAACAGGCGCCTGGACGGGACCCAGCAATCTTGGAAGGGCAAGAAAGCACCTTTATCACTATCGCCCGGTAATTTAACCAGGTGTATACGGAACTCGTCCCATTCACTTTCGCAACCGGGAGTCCTCCAGAAGTTGTATGGGCATAGCTGGAGGGCACCAGGAGAGGGAGCAGGGCGTAGATCAAAGAGGCCAGGGTTTCCTACGGTTATTTTGATCATATCGTCGTGAAACAATGGCTGAAATCTCTCCAGTTGTCTACCTTACAGGGTTTCTGCGATGAGAAAGTGTGGGGGGAGGGGGTCACGTTGGGCACCTTGTTCAGCGAATAAATAATTTTGCATTCAAAATTATTGAAATACGCTGGAGGGATGAATGTCTCCGTATGCAGGATCCTGGTTATCTTCTTTCCATATACTCGGAAACACTCTGCTATTTAATGCAACAGCAGTGCCCCTAGTCTGCTTCCCGACTGCTCCTGAAACGCTTCAGGCCAGTTAGGACAATCTTTGTGAAATTCGAATCAAGGGGCACCCGGTTGCTCCACAAAGTTTGCAAGCCTTTTAAAAAGAGGCGGTTAACAAACAGCCCCTCGATGTATATTGGCCTATCTCTGCTACCCAGGAAAGAGCACTCTGCACCTGGTCAGAAGAATCACCATCTTCCTGCATCTTGCATCTCAATAGGGTGAGTCCTTTGCTTGAAAGAGGGGCATCTGCAGAGTGTGGTTTAAAAAGTCCAAGATGGTGCCATAATGGTGTGACCAAAGCAATATTCATAAAAAAAAACAATCAGAGGTTCAGTTGATTTATTGATTGATTAATAAATAAAATTTATCATGCCAGACAAATCTTATTTCATTCTTTGGCAAAGTGATTAAATTGGTGGACCAGCAAAATGCTGTGAACATAATATACCTAGACTTCAATAAGCATTTGACAAAGTAGACCACAACCTACAATTTAATGTGGGTTGACAGCATCCCCACCAGTTGAATTCATAACTGATTGACCAACTGCACTCAACATGTAGTCTTTAATGGAACTGCATCTACATGAAGGGAAATATGCGGTGGAATACCTCAAAGTTCTGTCTTATGCCTGGTACTCTTTAACATCTTCATAAATGATTTAGATAAGGGGATAGGAGGAGAAATCAAATTTCCAGATATATCAAGCTGGCAAGAATAGCTAACACTCCAGAAGATAGGTTCAGGATCCAGAAGGATCTTGGTAGACTTGAACACTGGGCCTTGTCCAACAATTCAATGTAAGAAAAGTAAAGTTTTACACTTAGGAAAAAACCAAATGCACAGGTACAGTATAGGTGGTACCTTACTCAACAAGCAGTAACTGTGAGAGGGATCTAGGAGTCCTAGTAGTGGGCCACCACTTAAATATAAGCCAGCAGGGTGCTGCAGCTGCCAGAAAGCCAATGTAGTCCTAGGCTGCATTAACAGAGGGATAGAATCCAGATCACAGGAAATGTTAGTACCACTTTATAACTCCTTGGTAAGGCCACACTTGGAATACTGTATGCAGTTTTGGTCACTACAATAGAAAAATGTTGAGACTCTAGAAAGAGAAGAGCAGCAAAGATGATACCGAAGCTAAAACATATGAAGAACAGTTTCAGGAACTGGGTATGTCTGGTCTAATGAAGAGAAGGACTAGGATGATATGATAGCAGCCTTCCAATATCTAAGGAGCTTCCACAAAGAAGAGGGAGTCAATTTATTTTCCAACCATCTGAAGGCAGAACAGGAAGCAAAAGATGGAAACTTATTAAGGATAGATCCAACCTAGGAATAAGGAGTGATAGTGAGAAGTATTAATCAGTGGGATGGCCTGCCTTTAAAAGTTGTGGGTGCTCCATTGCTGGAGGGCTAAGGAGACATTTCCTGATAGTTAGAACAATTAAACAGTGGAACAACCTGCCTCCAGAAGCCATGAATGCTCCAACACTGGAAGTTTTTTAAGAAGAGATTGGACAACCATTTGTCTGAAATGGTATAGGGTCTAGCAAGGGACTAGAAGACCACCAAGGTCCCAACTCTGTTATTCTGATTGCACCACCATAGATGCCATCTCGACTTTTTTTTTTAACCAATCCTGTAGTGGAGAAAATAAACCTAGCAAACAAAATGGAGGTGGTAATCTTTTCCTGCCTGTCTTTTAGATATGACCAGGATCTAACCCAGTTCTTCTCTTTGCCTGTTTCTGTCAGACCCAAATTGATCTTCCATGCTCCAGACAAGCCTCTGCAATTCTTCTTAAATCAAGGAATAGAAGCCTCCTCACCAGCTCCTCACCAGCCCAAAAGGAATCTTTACAATGGAATTGCAATTCACACAAACCCCAAACTTCCATCCTTCATCAGATGATGACCCCAAGCTTCCCTCTCCTTTAACAAAGGACTTCCCAGCTCTTCTGCTCGCCTGAAAGACCCATTTGCCTGGTGGTAGAACTCGCCCAAGTACATCACAAGGACCTGCCTAGCTTCCCCAAACTGTCCAACCAAATAGATCCATAAGATTTCCCACCTTGTAGCCCTAACTTTCTGTAAAAATATTTGCTTTTCCATTTTTTAAGGTCATCTTCCTTATAAAACATAACCCAACAATGGTTGCAATTAACATGGACCTCCTCGGTGTTGTCTTCCTTGCTTCAGTAATTTCCATGACACACCCTGCAGCCCCCTCCCCACTTGAAAAGACACTAGTGCTAAGGGGGAGGGTTTTTTCACACCTCCTGAGGAGAACTAATGTTCCTTTCCTTGAGAGAGGCAGTGTTACTCAAGTACCATCAGGGATCGGCTGCAAAGCCTTTTCTAAATGATGGGGGCCTTCAAGAATCTCCCCAGAGTAAGGCCAAAGACAATTGCACTGAAAATTATCAAGGACAGCCCTGATCAGCAAAAATGTGAAGTTGGGATCAACAGCTGTTTCTTTCTCCCCCCCCACCCCCCACCCCATCAAAATGATCAGATGGCTCATTACTTTTTATTTGGGTCAATGCAAGGAATTAGTAACAAAATTTGTATTTCTTGGATTTTGCCTCCCCGCACTCTCTGCACTCTCTCGTTTATTGAACAATTGTCTTTAATAGATCATAACAAGGGGAAAAATAATCTTGACATCAATTGCAAGAGACGGTAGGTAGGTTCAAATGAGCGTACTATCCCTGAGGCCTCTGTGGACCTTAAAAAGGCCCAGCTCAAATCAGGGTCACAGTATATTTAGACTGAAGGGCATTTAAGAGTGGATGCTCCATTACTCTTTTCTAGCCCAACATGCAGGGTTGCTATGAAAATGAAAAGAAAGAGGAATAAAAGACCAGGCTGCTCCTCTGTCACTCTACAGTATAAGGGACTGAAAACATAAAGACAATGAAATGGAGCTTGCTGAGAAGCCTCAGTCCTAGATCTAGACTTAGCTACCAAGTGGTAAGGAGAATAAACTTTGTTTAGACTCAGAGGTACTCTTGACATCTTGGCTAAAGTTTGGGACTGAACATTTCTTTCCCCAGTACCTCTGTGGTCTAAAATGTGCAGACAATGGGACTCTGCTGCATTTCTTCTATCTGAGCTCTTGGGCTACACCGATAAAAACAGGTGGTATTTCAGTTGTAAGGCTGTGGCTGCCATTTTTGGACCACACATAGAAGATATTTCTATTAGAAGTCCAAGGTATAAACTCCTTAGCCCTTTCCACTGAGCTAAGACCTATTGCCCAGCCTCACTGGTGTTGCCTTGAATATGAGAGGCTACCCTTGTCTGTCTCAAAGTCCTTTTTCTCCTTATTCCTATAACCCTCTTATCTGAGATATTGCTGAAGCAGGGCATAGAAAACGTATTGTCCAGGGGTGGTACTGTAAAATGTGTGGTCAAGGATACAAAGTGGTTCTCCAGTATCCCTCACATGCTCTTCCAAGTGACCCCTCATGTGGGTGGGATGAAATATTTAGGACCTTTTTCATTTATCCTAATTAGGGTTACATGATCATGTCATTTCATCTCAAGTTAAAGCATAAATGATAGCTCTGCTCTCTGCTGGCCTGGACATTGGAACATAGTGTCCAGTTGTGTTCACTATAATACAAAAAGGATGGTGAGAAACTAGAAAGAGTGCTGAGAAAGAACAACGAAGATGGCAATGGGATCAGAGCCTAAATCCTATGAATAGCAGGTAAAAGGACTTAGTATGTTTAGTCTAAAGAAGAGAAGGTTAAGGTAAAATGAAGCAGCAGTCTTCAAATTATTTAAATTATAAGAATCCTTTACTTTAAAAAGGTGAAAAGTAGCTTTGTTCTCTACTTCTTTGATACAATTCAGATGAATGTTAGTTTGAATAAAATCAATAATCAGAAATAGGGGAAGGGATATTGAAAACAGAAAGAAGCCCCCAAGAACTTAGAATAAATGCTCAATAATTTCCTAAGGTAGAAGAACAATATCAATGGCTACCCACTAGTTCATATTTTAGGGCTGGGCACTTAACACTCTGCTCTTTCTTACTCTGGGATTTCAATTGCAGTTAAGTATTATTTCTTTGAATAAAGCAAGCTTGAGTCTCTTCCCCTGCCATGTCTCTATCCCTGAGATCTTCACAGTTCCAATCATAAAATTAGTATTTCAGATTAATGTCAATCAAGCTTAATTGTAGCTAGTGAACTTTTCTTTTCCTTTTGTTGCAGAACATGAATGACCACTGAGTTTGCCTTTCTTTGTTCACACTAGCAGTTTGATTCTTCTGCATCTGCAGCAGCCCTTAGCCCACTAAGGGGCAGAGCAAATGACAGATCTGCCCAAGTGCTGAAATTCTGGGGTTGCAACAACAGGGTGAATTGACTCAAAACCAAAACTGAAAAGAGGGAAAGGGCTGACTTTGAAAGAAAGGTCCTGTAATTGCTGCTAGTTTGTGCTGTTCCCTTCCCACAGCACTTCCAATTTCCTCACATTGGTGAAACATTGTATTTTGTCTGGAACCATTCACAGAAAGTATGTTTTACTTTCCAAGCCACTAGAATGACATGAGTTGAATCTTTCTGCCACTGCAGAGAGGAAAAAAAGAAATAAACACTCCTGAGCATGCTCAGAAAACCTTTCCTTAACCTTTGAGTTATCTTTCACAAAGAATTTAGACTCCTGAACAAACCATAAAGAACAATTCCCACTTGGATTTGACACCAAGAACATTTCTCTTGCCAACTTGCTTGATTGTCCTGGGAAGATTGAATACCAAATGCTGGACTGGAAGACTTGCTTCCTTGAACTTGCTTGCTGGACCTGTTGCCTGTCATAAGCAGGGGCCATCAAAGAGAGAGCTATTTTTGCTTGGAGTGGCTTGTACTTCGATTCACCCATTTCAGCATTGGGACACCAGTCACAGAGTCAGGTTGAAGACCCCAGTATGCTAATATGGGAGTGGCTTCTCTCTCCCCGTTCACTTGCAGAGAGAAAGAGGGGGAAGACCAAAGGGAACCCCAGCTTCTTTTCATCCTTGGGGGCTTCCAAATTTAACAAAACAGGCCTTGAATCACCCAGAGGGAGACAAATACAAGGGATCCTTACCAACCTCAGCTCAGTGTTTTGCTCGCTAAAGAATTGAGATTGGGGATCTCTGTGCTGGTTACTACTGTAGTTGTGATTTTGGCAGCAAGTCTACATGTGGCTTTTTTCTTCTGTTGTTTATTTAACTTTGTATCTGCCCTTTCTTCAAGAATTGCTGGTGGAAGAACATGAGCTGAGTTTTCAAGACATTCTGAACCCAAAACTAGTGAACCCCACTGTAGTCAAGCATGACATTTGACTCTTACTCTATGGACAGCTAATGAGTAACAGGCACTCAAAAAATCTGAGCTAATTTAGAAAAATGTAGTTTTACTATAAGTGTACACGTCATGGGAGCACAGACACTTTGGAGGAAGAAGCATAGGTTTCTTCCTTCCCAGCCCATATTCTATTTTATCTTTGTAAGAAGTGACTTGGGCAGAACAGTGGGGATTCTTAAGGTCTTGCTGGAAACCTAAAAGGTAAATAGGGCTCCTCACTCTTTTCAGGTTAGATCTATCCTCCTTCTCCTTCTCCTTCTCCTTCTCCTTCTCCTTCTCCTTCTCCTTCTCCTTCTCCTTCTCCTTCTCCTCCTCCTCCTCCTCCTCCTCCTCCTCCTCATCTATAACTGAAACATGTAGGATGTGAACCCAACAAACAACAGACATAGACTATGTTCATAAAATCAGAATTGGTACAAGGTCATTTCATTTTATATGTTGACTAGCAATTCTACATGATCTTTTTATGAGATTCTGAATTGCCCTTGACAGGACTCATCCTTAACAAATTTTGTTCTGACTGTTGTTACAGGAAACATGTAAGAATGTTTCAGGCCTTTCTATCAATAAAAAAAGAATAAATTAAAATTATTATGTGCTCATGAGAAAAGCTCGCCATGGCTAACATCATAATTTTTTGCCATTTGCTGATTTTTACAATGAGTCACTCCTGGTTTAGAATTAGTGGGGAAAATCTTAACCAAAGGTCACTGGTTGAGTTGACACAAGAGGTGTTGATAGGGTATGATAAAAAAAATTGTCAAGATGGCAGAAAAAGCTGGAGCTTTGATTGCATCAGTGCAGCTACCATCTTGCCTGTTTTGACTACTGTGCGGACACTTCTAGGACCTCTCTACTTAATTTAAAATGAAGATAACAGAATGCTTTAATGAGCAGTTTCTCCTTCTATTCTATTATAAAAGATACCATCATGATGAGTGCATAGCTTATTGCCTTATATTTTTCATTTTAATTAAGGAAAAAATAGGAGTTGGGAGAGAAATTATGAATGATTTGGAGTACAATTTTCCTCTCCCCCAAATCCAGGCTCTTCAAAAACTAATGGCAAAAATTAATGGCAGAATGTTCAGGAAAGAGAAGGTAGAACTATTGGAAGTTTTAGATGGAATATTAGATGGACTATAAATTCCTCAATTATTAGGAAATGACTGATTATGTGGAACCTCCATTGGCAGGGACAATCTATCTTTGGAATCAGAGGCAACCTTTTCCCTTTACGGTTTCTTTTACGGGGATGCCAATAGCAGAATGCTGGACTGGATTCAATATTCATACCCATCTTAGATTTATACATTTATAGTGGATAGTTGAATTACTCCGTTGTTTTGGGGAGTGTTGTTTTTGTTTGCAGATATACAGTAGCCAAACTAAGAGAACAAAGCCCCAGTTTTCATAACTTGTAACCCATGGGTAATAGGCCATGTAATATATAAAACATGACACTTAATGCACGCAAAATCTTTATTCTGTGAAAGGTTCTATATACTGTATTTATACAGTAAAGAAAAAGCATTGTTGATGGCATTGCTATTTTTTTTTTTTAAAAATTACAGTACTGCAGCTGTCTTGGCATATTAAATAGAAAGGGAAGTAAAGGTAATGAAGCTGGGGAATACCTCCATGAAAGTTTGAACGTTTTCATGGATGATCATTATCTTCATCAATTGTAGCAATAGAAATACAGAATCTTGAGATGCTTTAAAGCGTAATGGGTTGATTTTGGCATCAATAAACCTTCCCTTCTCTTGGCTTCAGGGGCCCCTTGACTTCAGCTTTGATCATTCCCAAAGCATCATACAAGTACTCCAACATTTGAAGGACACTAATTTGGTGAAGAAATTGCAGAGTCTGGTCTTAGTAATGAAATACACAAAAATAATTATCCTCAACTGAGAGATTTGGCTGGGAAAGGTGAGCTTTGAGGTAAGGTCAGAAGAAATGAAATGGGGGAGGGGGGAAATACAAACTGGCAGTTACATTATAGCTGAAAGATGTATAGCATATACAGCTCCCAGTTGAGGATAACAACGGCATTTGACAAAAATCAACTCTAATCTATAAAAGTTTTGCAATGGTATATTATGTTAGCCATTCACATGCCAGAAAGTTCTTTCTTACTCTTGGGGCATTGACATAATAACCAAACTATTAACACATTTCAAAAAAATCAAATAATTTCCTGTTTCTGGCATGCATATGTGTTAACTATATTTTTTCATGTTTATAACCAAAGTAACTGACATCTAGAATCACCAAGTTGGCAAGAAATATTACTTTTTAGTATGTACTATTTATAGATTATATTTCTGCCAAACATTCAAGGTGATTTATTTTTTATAATAATGGCTTGTCTGATGTGATGCAAAAAGATGACTCAGCTTCAGGGGAGAAAAAAGAGAAGCACATTTTGGTAAAAAGCAATAGTAGCCTTACAAGGAAAAAAAAAAGCAGACTCCTTCTGACTCCTTTTATTAAGCAAAGTCAAAGGAGCTTGCAGAATTCTGACTTACCCCAAAATCTTCTTTGGGTTAATAGGTAAACAAAATGGAATTAGATGTTGAACAATGTCTTCAGATTTAGCTTAAGGCCTGTCAGATGCAGTAATGGTAGCACTTGCTTCTAAGTCTCTAGCAATAAAAAGATTTTTTAAAAAAGGCTTATTTCCCCCCCCCCCCAAAATGAAATCTAGCAAAAATTAAGCTACAGGTCATCCAGATGGAATGATCAGCGTGGGAAATAATAAATCCTCAGGCTTATGAGATGATTACATAAGGCCTGCAAACCCTACCAAAATGGCACTCCTGTTCAATTGAATTAAGAGATGTTCAGAGCTATGTTGGACAGAAATTAATCTGTTTCAGATTTCAGACAACAGATACCATTCCTGCAAGCTTTTTTTTTTACATTAAGATCCATATAAACAAAAACTTAAAAGATCAAGAAAAGGGCCTAGCTTTGCAGATCAATGACATTATTTTTTGAGTAGGGGAACTTTTTGTCTTTATTTTTTTTAAAAAGAAGATCCTACTGCTTTTTTTACATAGTGCTGTCCTTTCCACCACTTCATTCAGCTGCAGTTGTGAATTAGCTCAGGTGGAAAAAAATGAGTTGATATAAACTCATGGAAATATCCCAGGTAATCAAGCAGCCATCATGGAAGCTGCCAACTTCCAGACATCCTTTGTCTGGGCTGAGGACCATGCTTGATGTGGGGGGGGTCCCCCTCCCAAAAAGAAAAAAAAAGATGGAGCCAAGACAAATCTGATTTCTTCATTCTTTTAGTTAAAAGAAATATGATTTGCAAATTACTTTCCAACCACACAATAAAGTTCTTCTTTGGTCGCATTAAACATTTACAGTTGATTGAAAATATGTGGAGATGTAGGGGCCATAGTGAAGCTCTGGGGACACATGAAGTTCTGCCCTCTATATGAAAGAATTGTGAAGGGAGCAGGCTGTGCAGGGTCAGCAATGTGTGGTCCTGTGGATCCATTCCAGAAGGAAGAGTGCTGCCTATTTGGTGCTGCCAATTCAGCTTTCCCTTGTCTGAGGCCTTAAGGATAGGTTCTGCTCACTCTGGTGCCCCTCATCACCCCCACTCCTGGTAATCTGCCTTTGCATGCAGAACACAATGCCATCTCTCTAGACTGCCTCGCCAAAACACAGCCTAAACTCTCTAATTAGCAACGTGTTCTATCATTAAGGAGCCCTGCTGAGAATTGTATTTAATAATGACCTTAAATTAGTTATGATGGTAAATACTCATCGGAAAACTCAACATCTAAAACTGTCTGCAATCTGGAAAGGCTCCAGCCCTCTTGTAATCTCTAGGAACCCACAAATGACCTCAAAGTGCTGCTTTTTAAACATACATGTACACAGATCCCCCCTCCGCCTTTCTAAAGATCAGGGATTGTGTAGACAACTTGGGGGAGGGAGCCTATTAATTAGGTTAGTTGGATGCTTTGGCAAATATTTAGAAAGCAACAAGATGGTTGAGGAAGGAATATGTAAAGTGCACAAAATCAAATGGAGAATTAACAGGTGATAGGATGCTATCAAAACCTTGGAGAGAAATATGTGGTACTTGCTACTCTGGGTATGGGTGTGGGTACATACATACATAGATAGATAAGCATTCTTTTCCAAACAGAAAATAGTCCCTTATCAAGCTTCTCAACATTTGTAGAGTTTATTTTCCACACTACTGGTTGGTTAATTACACCCAGTCCTACATACATATGTAGTGGGGATGAGAGCTTCTCCACCAAAGAGGGTGATTTTTAAAGACTGTAGCAAGAACTCATCCCTAATTTTATGCTCATTACATTTTTGATGGTCGCTGGTTTTGATTCATTGTCCTCACATGAAGGTTAACAGGGCACAGTCCTGACCTAACAACAACCACCATTTTCCCATATCACCCCAGCCTATAAAAATTTTAAGATATCACTTAATAGGAGTACCTATTAAAACAATATTTTTCCTCTTAAGTTGACACTATCCCACCACTGCTGCAAAATATATAACCCTTGTCACTTTTTATTTTTGAGATAAAATCATCTGACCTGCTGTGGGTGTGATCAGAGATGTATGGGGTAGCATTGGAAGGTGCAACGGAGCCCCTTGCCCACTGTTGCAGCTGATTTTGCAGCAGTAGCCCCTTCCCTGAATTCCCTTTGTACTAGTCATCGCTCTATTTTTACACCCATTTCTCTTCTAGCTTTCAACAAGGCAAAGGAGAGGGTTATTTCATCGGGGAAAGACAAAGAGGTGTATTAGCACTCTTCCTCTTTAACAGTGTTCTGAAATTAATAGATCTTCATTATTTATTTTGAGAAAGAAGCAAGAGTGTGGGGGGGGTCTTCATTGTTCTAATTTTTCAGTTTTGAAAAGTATGTTTACTTCCTGGTGAAGCAGTTCTGCTTTTGTTTATTCCAGTCTCCAGAAACAAACCACGGAAGGTTGAATTGTTTTGTTGTCTGTTTGCCAGCTTCCTTATAGCTGTCAGTTTCAATCACTTTCTGTGGAAGAGGCTATAGCTACCCAGCAACTAGTCAGTTTCAGTTATCCCATTCTAGGGCGCCCAGCCAGTTACCTCTAGCGGACAAGGCTTGCTTTCTCCTTTCTAGAGCTATCCTTACCTTAGTGTCTTCCCATTTTTCTTTATTGTACATTGTTTAAACTTAGGAGGTATACAGATGGGGTATAAGTGGACAAATCAGCCTAAAAAATTCTGGGCAGAGTCTTAAAGCCAGACCCTCTTCATTCTTGCTCTATTGCTGAATACATCCCACTGATGAATGTGTTCCCCCCTCAGTGAGAGAGGGCTACAAAGCCCAGTGAAAGAAGCCAATCACCTTGCCTACTATGAGCGGTATTGACAAATCTGTTCAAAATAGAGGCGATTAAAGCATGATAGGGATTTGCAAGGTGGAGGGAGGCAGGGAGGGAGCAAATGTCTTGCTGTGTTTTGTGCCATTCAGGAGGGAGGAGAAAAGACCCAGAATGTATACTGCGGAGTTCTGACTGAGTGGCAAATCCGGCCTTCCAGGCAAATATATTTGAGTGCTCTTCCAGATGTGGATGCTCAGCTTTGAAGCTTTTTACAGGATGCTCCATTCCGCCCCCCTCTCCCCCAGTAGTGACACTTCCTAAGGACGGACAAAGACTGTTCCATTGTGTCCCAGATCACAGCAATCTGTCTGGCGTGGAGAAGGATCCTGGCTAGGGAATTCTGGGAACTGAAGTCCACACATCTTCAAGCTGCACACTGTTCACACTGAACAACCAATTCTAGACAACCACGTTTAAGCTTCGTTAGGTGATTGCTTGCGGGCTCAGTGTTTCCCACAAACTCAAAGTAGGATTGATGGAAGCAGAAATTAACAGTGGACAACCGCGACCTGCAAACGGAGCCATTACCTTGGCAAAGCGGTAGCAATCTGGTTACCCCAGGAAAGGTAACACAAAGATTTGAAATCAATCGGGAGGGGGAAAGGGGGCCTATAAGGCGTCTCCACGGGGTCTCCAGCTGAGACGATTTGTAATGCGAACTGAAAAGCGGCGCGCGAGGCAATCGGTGGATGGTGGACTGGAAGTGGGGGGAGAGAGAAACACTCCGGCTCGGCTCCTACCTAAACGTCTAAACGATTCTCCTCTCCTGCACTAACCTTTCATGTTTAATGAATGAATCTGCATTGCAGTCTTTCGCTCGCTCGCTCGCTCGCTCCCTCCCCTCTCCAGCTGGTGTGAACTCTGCAAGTATCGCATGAAGAGGCTGTGATCTCCTCTGCCTTCGGATTCGAATTAAAGTCCAGCTTACCTGCTTCTGATCCGGTATCATTGCCTTTCGTGACCCTTTCGTGACCCTTTCGTTATTATTTAATAGAATTAACGTCTTAAACCGGTGAGTCTTAGAGCCGACGACGACGATGATGATGATTACACAGACTAACGAAAGGACACTGCCTCCCCCTCCCGCCCCCCCGCCCCCCAGTGCAGATGGCCCAGTTCAGACTTTCAAAAGAACTTTGCTGTTCAAAAGGTACTTGGAATCTTGGCAGGAGCTAAGAATTGATGCAATCTCCGGTTCGGCCACCGTCCACAAGCAAAGGACATCCCTATTGCTCTAATAGAGTGAGCGACTGCTGACCCTCTCTATGGATCGCTCTCCCCCACCTCAAACACGCATCCTCTGGTAGGCCGTTAGAGGGCAGCACACTCTTGCCAACCAAGTCCACAAACCCCCAAAGAGGCCCAAAGCTATTTTACTCAAGAACCGGTGTGGTTTCCAGCCAGATATCCTCTCGCCCCAGCAAAGCTCTTTACCAGTTATGTTGGCAGTTGATAGGAAAGGACCTCTAAGCCGTTTCTTCAGCCACTGAAGGAAAAGTGGATGCCGGCTATGTTGTGACAGACATTTAAGTCTGTTTCTCAACCTCAGCCGGTTTAAGACGTGTGGACTTCAACTCTCTTGGGGAATCCAGGAATTGAAGTCCACACATCTTAAACTTGCTGAGGTTGAGGAACACTGATCCAAGTAACACCCCTTCTGGTTCTTCCCATGGAGAGCTGGATTCAGGAAGTCTTCTAGATTGCCTTGTGAGACATTTTTCAAGGATCTACTTTTGAAATGAAAGCCCCTCCTTCAAAATAAGCAGCTTCTTTCCTTGGACCGAATCTCAGAGGAGAAATATGCTGATATTGGCAATGAGCACCTCCCCCTCCAAGCTCTCCTCCTGAGGAGCCTTTTCTGTGCCTCTGTAGGACCAAAAGGCTGGGCTTCAGCGGGGGGGGGGGAGGGGGAGGCACCGTCCCAGAGCAGAGTTGTATCCAGCTCCATCTTCTGGTTGACCTTCATCCCATCTGCCCTGGGAACTCTTCAAGGGAAGTTTTTCTTGATCAAATGTGAGTAGCCCAGCCCAGAGGAGCATCAGTCTGAGGCAATCCTTTTCCTGAAAATAAGTAGGGTCTTTCCTCACCTCTACTTTAGAAAGGGAAAGTCATGACCAATCAAATATTCCCTCTTGATCGCATAATACTGATCTCAAGCTGGTGAAGTAAACAACTGTGTGTTCCCATTCTATGTACTAGAATCCTGTCATAGCTTCTGGTTGTGTAACTCTCTGTGTGTGGTGTTTGCCTGGACTAGCCCCTGCAGCCCCTGTTATCCGTGCCTTCTCCCTGGTCCACTATGCTTAAAGTAACTTTTCTCCAGGTTTCTAACCAAACTGAGAACAGAACTCAATGATTTTATCTCTGAAAATAGCATCAGCATAGAATAAGTAGCCTTATTTTCCCTCGTTACAAACTCTGAGAATGAAGATTCACATTATTTACCACTTTCCTTGCAATTAATTGTCTTCCTCTTGTAAATAAGGTGAGGTTGCCCAATAGCTATTCATTTCCAGTAGTTCAATACTCAATTTATTGTAAAAAATATTCTTAGAAGCACCATTATGATCAAAAGCCACCTTCCCATTTCACTATGTTGAACTTCGAAGTGTAACTGTTGCTGTGGAAGAAGCAGGCAGAGCAATCAGCTTGGAAATTCACAGCAGAGCCCCCAAATTGTGGTACTGCAGAATGAATACCAGCCTCAATATATTTGGGTGCCATGACTCTGTCGGTGGATGTTTTGCTCTTGGTTAGTGATGTAGGGAAAGTAGAGAAGGTCAATCAATGTCCCGCTACTGCCCCCCCTCCAGATCTGAACAGCATGATTTAACAAGCAGTAGGAAGAGAAGTAGTCTGGGCAATGCAAACACCCAATTTTATAATGGTATTGTTTTGTACTGACACAAAGAAAAGATAGATGGTGCTTTAAATTAGCAGTGTCTAGTTCTTGATGCTCAAAGATGTTGCTGCAGGAACAAGATTTTTTTTGGGGGAAAGTCCAGTGTTCTCTTCAGTTTGGTAGTCCCAAAAGGACCCAGAATAAAGGTCACACTCTGGATAAGCCATCTGAGAGTGGCAGTCTTCTCACTCAGGCTACAAGTATCTGCAGAGTATCGTAAAAATAAAGTCAAGATGGCAGCAGTGAAGATGTAATCAAAGCTTTGCCTGGTTTTTATATCCACTTGGCTGCCATCTTGACTTTTTAAAAGCCATACTTGCAGACTAAGTGGCACATTAAGTCATCCCTGAGGAAAGGTCCAGAATCATGGACAATAGCCTGAATGAAAGAGCTTTCCATTTTCCCTTGCCCACCTCCCTTTCCAGGCAGAACTTGAACTCTGCTGTCTATTTGCTCAACTCCTCCGCTGCATACTCAGGATTAAATCTCCTGGCCTTTAGTTCCTGAGGGCTGGCGGGCCTCAATGTAACCACTCGCCATTTCTGTTAAGACTCCCTTGCATTCCGTTCCCCTTTGGGCTCCTAATTTCCATAGAGAGGGGGGTCCTTACTCTCTTATACATGTCACTAACTTCTTCCTAATTCACTACTCTACAAAATAAAGAGGGAAAAGAGGAGTGGCCAAGAGGGAGGAGTGACCAAGGTTTTGGGGTACATATAGATGGATTGCTTTAATGCAGTGTTTCTCAACCTTGACAATTTTAAGGCATGTGGACTTCAATTCCCAGAATTCCACAGCCAGCATTCCACAGTCCACATGCCTTAAAATTGTCAAGGTTGAGAAACACTGCATTAATGTCTTCACGTTTTCTTGCATATACCTGTATTGGGGTTGCCTGGGTACATAAGATGCCCAAGAGAGTGTGCTTTGAATGCGCTTACAACAAGGACGACCCTGTAATTACTATATGGTGTAAGGGGGGGGGCAGAATCTAACGCTGTGAGGGAAGGAAATGTCTGGGGTGTTAGAGTGGTGCCGATTCCCTGGGTGGTGGGCAGGATCCATATGTGGAGGAAAAGATTATGGAATTGTATGTCTGTCCTCTCCAGCTATGTTTCCCCACAGGCTGCGAGGGGCTGAATCCAGGACAGGCCAGCCCAACATAGCGCTCGATAAGGAGCTGCATGAATGAGCACGAATAGAGAAAGTTGTGCTTAGCTAACCGAGGAAATCGTAGCCATGCCAGGGTACCTACGTCCCCGTTTCTTTTCACTGATGGCTGGAGAGGAAGGAGGCCAAACAGGAGAGACTCAGGCGTCTCCTTCGCAAAAGCCAGTTGTAATTGATCAAGACGAAGCATCTTGAAAAGGCTCCAAAACCGACCCTGACTAGGAAGAGCTACCCTCCCATCCGCACTCGCTGTCAATAGGCAAGGGGAGGGGGGCGGAAAGAGGCACACAAAGACGCTGGGGGAAAATAAAAGATTGGGGGAAGGGGGGGCTTCCAAGAGATTTCTTTACGGGCCGGACAAAGGACCTACTACATATTACCTGGACAGCACAAGGCAAGCAAGCTCTCAAATACAAACAACCGGATCTCTACTTTCACAAGAAAGTAATTCGGGGAATTTTCCGGGAAGCTCTATAAACGATTTTAGGTGCTTACTAGTAACAAAGCGAGAATCGACCCTCTCGGGAAAGGATCTTCTCCCCTCAAATGAGACAGCATTTCTTTGAACAGGGGTGCAAAACTTCGGGTCAGAAGGAAGGAAAGAAGTCCGTCCAGACTCTGGAAATCATTCCATAGTATTAGCGTTATTTCCCTCTGTGGAGCTATTTGGGAATGTTATTGTTTTCGCCTTTGCGTGATAATATAGGACAAAACTTCACAATGCGCAACAGATGATCTCTGCCACACTAAACGGTCCTTTGGACTGGGAAATAAATCTCAAGACAGGTTTCCAAGCAGCTCTTTTCTTGTATTCACCCTCTGGAATAACCTTCAAGGACAACTCGGAGTGACCGTTCAAACTCCGTGGCCCACGGCGCTCCCACTCAATCTCAAGAAACCAAGTTGCCTTCAAACCCAGCATTTCAGGCGGGTAGCGGAAGAGCTGACACCGCGAGATTTCAAGACCAACGAGATTACTTCCGTGTTAAAGGCAAGACTCCGAATCAATTATTTTATTTTATTTTTGCACAGGGCCACGAGTGAATTGAGAGCTGGAAAAGCGATCCAATAGTTCAGGCTGCTTAATCTAGAGTCAATCTCGACGCTGGAAAATATTTGCAAGACTCCTGTAAACTCAGAGCCAGCTTCTACCGAAGGGAAGAGGGCCGAGAATTTTCTCTCTAACCGGATATAATCTTGAAGGGCCAAAATGGAGGAGGCTGCAGACTGCCTTCAGTAGTTTTTTTCGGGGGTGGAGGGTGGGGGAAGAGCCTTGGGTACAGAAGGCCCTCTTCCTTTCCACGGATTCTCTTCCTCTCTCTTTTCCTCCCTATAGACAGCCCCCAAGCCTGGACCTCGCTCTCGGTCAGTGTTCCCAGCTCGGGGCCTACAGCTTTATAGGACTACAACACCCATGCTACTAGGATTGTTGGGAGTTGTGCTCCTAAGCCCTTGGAGGGCACCCAACTGCAGGAGGCTGCTCTGGTCCTTCTCCTGCCTCCTAGCTTCCCGGTGCCTCTTTGCCGCTCCGCCTGACGAGCCTGCCTTCCCTGCCATCTGGCCTTCTCCGAGGTCCTGCGGCTTTCCTCCTGCCTATTGATCAAACGCACTTTAGCTTCCGAATCATTTCATCTTAATCAACAGTCCAGCTTGCCTTGGATAATAAACTAATACAGGAGAAGGGACTTGTCGATAACGATCAGCCAAACCAAGGGGGGGGGAGAAGCCGTAAGCTCCCCCTCCCTGCCTAGTTTGGCCATCTTCGATAGGCCCTATCTTCCCAGGGCAGATGGCTTTGGTAGGGAGCCGAGGAGAGGTAGGAAGAGAGCGGGAGAGAAGGCTTAAAGGCAGATTTTCATAGATTTACACCTCAATCAGCCATTTAGGTTTCTAATGCAAATGCTACAACAAGTTCGTTCATCTGCCTGCTGCGGTGATCTCTCTCTCTCTCTCTCTCTCTCTCTCTCTCTCTCTCTCTCTCTCTCTCTCTCTCTCTCTCTCTCTCTCTCTCTCTCTCTCTCTCTCTCTGTGTGTGTGTGTGTGTGTGTGTGTATGTGTTTGTGTGTGTGTGTGTACATACTGTAAGGAGGAGGAGAGCGCTGATTAAAAGGCCCGCGTTGTGAAGGATCCGGCGTTAGAAGCTCCAGTTTTTACAAAGCACCCTTGGCGGTATTACTCGATAGTAAGAGCCTCCAAATTTGCGGGCCTGCCCTGCCAGCCAAAGAAAGGCAGAATGACAAAGGGCATTTCCTTACTGGTGATTTATAGCGTCACCGGCCAGCACAGCGCTGTGAAAACTGGCTTTGTAGCCAGTGAAATAAAAAATGGCAGTCCAAAGGGAATTTAACTGGAATAAATCACTTCGATCCCAACATGGTCTCCTATCTCGCCGAATCAGGCCTGGGGCTGCCCTTATTTTAAAGTAAGACCATTGGAAATAATTTAGTCTTGCTTCCATGTGAAAAGGTCGGGGGATTCTGCAAGCCCGGGTGGGGTGGGATGGGGAGTTCACACGACCTCAGGATTCCAAAGCACAAACATTAGAGAACCAAGTGCCCCTCACATAAGTCAAAAGGCAACAGCTAGGAATCCTAGTCTCATCACCTACATTCTGCCTGGTTATTTTTAAGGGTTCCAAATGACATACAACCAAGAAGGATTTATCTCATGGTGCTCAGCTCATATCTGGGGTTAAAAGTCCTTGGACCTTGGCTATCATTGAGACTGGGACCTGGAGCATCCAACTCAAACATTTGGGTGATTTTGTTCTCAAAGTGTAGCTGCCACCCTAACGCCTCTACCCACTTCCATTTCAACACACAGGGAGTCAGTTCTGAGGAAAATAAAATTCTTAAATAACATGAATTTATCTCACTTCTGCCAGCTTTAACGGGGACATCAGTCAGCGCTGGCTCTGAGACCAGAAATGTCGTTTATAACTAAAATGAAGCCTCACTTGAATTAACCAGATTTATTCCTGAATACACATGTTGGACAGCAGATCTTCTCCGAAAGCAATGGAAGAAAATGTGTGATTTGGAGGCTTTTCCTGCCATCCTTGGGATCAGAGAAGCGCTTCTATGACTCAAAATAATTCCAAATTGCTTAATTTGCAAAAATACACAAGCATACACAGAATTAAAAAAAAAACACAAAACACTTCGCTTTCTATTCTGCAGTCTACTACCTAGAAATTAGGGGGAACTTCATAAAATGAACAAGGAGCGTTTTATGATAAACCTCGTGGGACCGAGAAATCGGGCCACACGCAATCTCTAGTCCTGCTAAGGAAATCCTCCAATTTCACCTGCTCTTTGTGGCAAGGGAGCGTCAAGGAGCTTCTTCTACCTGGGGAGTTGACCCCAAGCAAATGCCTAAAATTTGTACGAATCAGGCCAGCACTTTTCACACCGATTCGGAAAAGGTCTAGCCAATTTCTGCCGCTTCTGGTCTAGCCCTTCTCGCTCTTTTCGACATACAGCAAGAGAATCTGGCACGGTGGGTCAGATATTCCTTTATTTTTTTCCATTTCGAGGCAGGTGAAAGGCTAACAGCCGACTTAGTGACCTCGAAGTGAATATTGTTAAGGCCCCACTTCGGAGCGCTTGTGAATTGGGCTGTTAAAGCTCAATTGAAAGCACTCCCTATACACTTGAGCTGGCTTTTTGGTGCCTCCTGCACAGTATTACTTGGGAATAAATCCTCTTCACTACAGTCTAGAATTCGGTCAGACATTTTTGCATTTTTCTCCGGATTGCGTGCAGCGCTTTTTCCTCTGTTGAAGTAGGGAAGAGGCTCGCCGAGAGGCCAAATGGCTGCCCTCCTTTACTATCGCCTCCCGCCAATGTTACAAGCCGATCGCTTGGAGACGGGCCGGGCGACCCTCCTGAGCACAAGAGCATTCTTTCTTCCAGAGAGAATCAGTACCAGGAAGTTGCATCCCAGGTTATGAGTTTGAACCCAGTTGCAAACCACGCAATTCCAGGCAATCCGAGAGAAGGAAAGGGCTTAGATTAAGCAAATCAGGTTCTCGCAGGAACCGGCCTAAACCTATTTTACAGCGGCACAGAACTCAGGGAGAGTCTGTTGGTGGTGGTTTGTTCTCCGAACTTGCTCGGAATACAAACCGCCATCACCACCACCTACCACCTACCACTCGAGCTACAAATATTTGTTATTATTTCTAACTCAGGCAGGGTGGGGGGATTTCTAGGGAGCTCTGTGGGGAAAGGCCGCCTTTTATTTCTATCAGTGTTGGCGGGGCTGATCTTTTTAAGGCCTTTAAAGGCTCGAGAGAGCAAGTCCTTTCCTGCCTGTGCAGTCTCTTTGCTGCCCGTGGCTCCGCCATTCCAGTTAAGCCATCTCAACTCTCCTGCATTTTCCTCTTACTTTTGAAACCTCCAGCTTTTCTCGACGCCCTAAATCCGGAAGCACAATCTCTCAACGAGTTCAGGAGGCAGACAAAGTCAGTGGATTTCTCTTTCTTTCTCCTCTGACCCTGTTTCTCGGTGACGGGCCCGTAATTTTTTTTTAAAGGGGGGAGGGGGCAGTGGGAATGATTCAGATCAAGTCAAAAGCTTCAAACTCCCACCTGGCGCTTCAAGGGAGAGGGAGACCTCGCGCGCCTTGGTGGTTTCTCCTGAAATCGGTGGGGCTTCAGCCCGTCGTTCAGCCCCAAACAGACCACAGCCACCCGGTTTTGCTAGACGTAAACCCAATGGGACTGATTCTCAAGCAAACCAGGGTTTTGTCCGAGCTGGAAGCAACGTTCCCTCTTAAAATATTACATCTGCGCTACTCCAATTCCTCTGGTTAAAGACACTGGGCCTCCCAAATCAAAGATCTCTTCCTAACACACACACACACACACACACACACACACACACACACACACCGCTTCACATCAGGCGACAAGAGGGAGATATTTCGGAAATCCCAAACGCGTTTCGAAATGGTCAAGAGACATTCCAGGCACGTTAGTTCCTTAATCCCAATCAACGTTTCAAAATTGTATTTTCAAGTAAAAACACGTTTAGAATTCACCCCTTCTTAATTCACGCTTGACTAACCAGCCCCGGGCCAAGCCGAAACTTTTGAATGCGCCGAAGGTGACGCAGGACCCTTCTTCGTCCGGGCAAAGAAAGGGCCTTTTCAGCGCATTAAGCAGCTCCTGAGGACTGGGGGGAGGAGCCGTAAACTGATTAAGGAAGGAGTTCCTTAGTTTGCTTTGGGAGGCTTGTATCGCTGCCGTGTTTGCTTTTAAAGTTGCAGACCGAGAAAAACAAAACAAAAAAGCCCACCCATCTTAAACTCTTGTTTGGAATTCACCTAAGCAAAGCACAACACCACCGAAAAGCCTAATTTGGACCAAGGAGGAGGAGGAGGAGGAGGAGGAGGAGGAGGAAGGGAGGAAGGGAGGAAGGGAGGAAGGGAGGGGAAAGCAGGACAGAAGTGGAATCTTATGTCTACATGATCCGTCCTTAAATTAGTGCCATCAGTGGGATTCTAGTTCCCAATATCCCAGCTGGGGGACTGAAGGAGAGGCTATTCCTGAGGATACAGCCCTGTCCCCTTTGAGGGCTCAAAAGGGCAGGATGCCATCTAAAGAGGGATCCAGACCCCCAAAGCGTTGCCATGCCTTTGAAGGGGGAGAGCACCAGGACAGTGAGGGGGCCCTTCCTGTCGTCAATATGCTGAGCAGCACCAATCTAGGCATAATGGGCAGAAGTAAGTGATTCTTCCTGACAAGAACGTTAATTTAGATCACCTGCCACAGAGGTTGACTTAGCAGCCATAACCTCCCCCTTTCCCCCAATGCAGGCGAGGTAAGCTCTGGTACCACTTGAGGGACTTTCCAACCTTCTTTGGAGGAAAAGCCGGATAAGACCAATCGCAAGGCTGACGCATCAGGAGATTCTCTTTGTCCAAGGGCTGTACCTGGCAAAAGACTTTGTGAGTAGGTAAGGTGCCCGAACACCCTTCCTTATCCCTCTTGCTGCTTTAAACTAGGCACCTCTATCTCCTCCTAGCAATTTGAAGGGGTACACTTGTGTCTGGAGGAAAACCGTAGCCTTCTTTAGCCAGGAGCACTCAGCAGCCATTCGCCCTAGGAGCACAGAACAAGGTTTTGAGATCTCCCCTATCCACCCCGCCCTCATCTGGCCATACCTGTCTAACTCCCTCATGCCCCCAAATATGTTTTAAAAGCATACCCCATATGTGCCAAAGGCTCACAAGTCATTATCTTGGGGGATTTTCAAGCTGGGTCCTGAATGCACTCTGATCCGGAAGTCAGTTAATGGAGTTCAGTGGACGTTTAGTTCCAGCAAACTGACTTTGAGTGAACAGAAACTTTTTTCAACCACCTCCTAAGACTCCTAAGGTGGGAATCCTACAGAGCTGAGAGGGCAAGCCTTAGGCTAGAGCAAACCTTTGGACAATTAGGGCTGCAACCCTTTCTGCTTCTCCTGCTTGAGTCAGCCTCATCTCGGCCAATGGACTTTATTTCTCTTACTTTTTAGTAGACCCCTGTAGGGTTATGCGGCAAGGGGCCTTGAGGGCTGAGCCCCCAATGATGCTGTTCAAGGGGCTTCTGGAGCCAGAAGCCCTATCGCTCATTAGGCACCTCTTTACTGAAACGGGCCGGCAGGAATATACCTTTTTAGCACGAAGCCCAGCTTCTCTGTGCGAGGACGAGGAGAAATAAGAGCAGGAAACAATTACCAGCAATACAGAAAACACACCAACATCACCAAATAGATAAGAAAAAAATGGAATACTGTATTTGATTTTTTTTTAAGAAAGTTTGTACATAGAGATAGACACGCAGTAAAGGAAACAGTGGCATAAGCATCCTACGTGAATTTAAGAAGAGACCCCAACAGCTGCTATTTAAATACTCAAAATGCTTTTGCATAAGAAAACTACAGTGGAACCCAAAGCCTCGTTTCTTCTATCACTGAGGTCCCTTTTGAAAACCTAGTCTGTCACCTCTTGACAGCTACGTTTGTGCAAGAAACCCAAGTCAGAGAAAATGTTTCTTTTCTGTCTTTTTTTTTTTTAAGAAGGAAAAAGAAGGGAGGGGAAGGGCGAGGGCAAGACAGGGACACAAGAAGAGAAGAGCAAGTATCATATACAAGTATTTTCTACACATATATTACAAACTGGGAAAAATGACCTCATCATTAAGATATACATAATTCATATAAAATTTTGAAATAAAAATAAAAATCTGTTACAGTCATAACTATTCTTTTTCCACATTTATAACCAGTACCCACACAGGCAGTGACAGAAGTGTAGAAAAAAAGGTGCTTAGGAAGAAAATGATTGTCTGTTGAACAAAAGAATAACAATTTTTAAAAATAAAATAATAAAAAACAACAACAGAGGAGGAGAGAGGAAGAGGACCAGGGCAAACCAATTGCATCTACTTCAAACCATCACTTGGATTTGGGAAAAAAGATCAGCTGATTAAAACCCAACAAAAGGTGATAAACATTAGTTATTTCCCTCTTCAAAGAGTTCCTTTAAATTTTTGTAAAAGCTTTTCTTTCTTTTTGTACAAATTTGATCTGCGTTTTCCTTTCCCGCACCCTAGTCTTTATTATTATTGTGTTCATTTAGTATAGAGAATATTATATTTTCCCCAGATGCAAACTGAATCATTATCATGCAAAATGGGTGTAATGCAGTCCATGGGAAAGCGCAAACATTAAAATAAAATTTATAAAAATTAAAAAGAAAAGCGCTCAAATGTGCTTTTGTCCTACAAAGAATACAAATGTCACCTTTCTTTTTTCTTCTTTCTTTCTTTCTTTCTTTCTTTCTTTCTTTCTTTCTTTCTTTCTTTCTTTCTTTCTTTCTTTCTTTCTTTCTTTCTTTCTTTCTTTCTTTCTTTCTTTCTTTCTTTCTTTCTTTCTTTCTTTCTTTTCCCTTTTCCGGTAATAATATTCATAATAGCACAGTATTATTACAATTATTATTTCCCAGCTGCAGCATTAGCAATTCACAACGTTAATTTTGTTTTGTTCCTTTACTGAGTGGATTGTTTGTTTTATTTCTTTTATTTGTTAAGGAAGGGTTGCTTTGATTTATTTTTAAATTCGTTTTAAGTGTCTGCTTCTCTTTTTTCGGTTCTCTTTCTAGGGTTGTTCTGAGGTGGCTTTTTCTCTCGGGGAGCTGGGGCAGTTCGTCGAGGGAGTCGGCGCGCGCTTGCTCGGGATGGGACGGGGGGGGCCTCACTTTTGCCTTTTGCTAGTTTTTGTTTTAATTATTATTATTATTTTCTTAGCTTTTGTTCCTTTCCATTATCATACATCACATTCTGAGTCGCTGGAGGTTACCGAGAGGATGGACGTCCCCGTCTCGGCTCTTTCTGTCAAACTGGAGACGCTGGTAGTGGGGCTGGCCGCCGTGGACGGAGACTCCGCCGAGCTGTGAGTCGGGCAGCCAGGTTCTGACAAGGACCGCATGCCGCTCTGTCCGATCGCCTGGTGCTGGAGCCTACAGGAGGCGGGAGACAAACCAACAGGACAAACCTGCGCTCAGAAGCAGAGCCACACAGAAAGAGGCAGAGAGGAGGCGGCGCCCTTCGGGCTGGCTCTCGGGGAGCCAGTGGAACCCCAAGGCAGAGGAGCTGGGATCCGGGCCTTCTCCCCAGCCCGACCCCACCGCCGTTTCTTTCGCCCCAGCTTAGCCTGACCCCTGGCGTCTGCTCGGCCTCTCTCCCCCGCCCCTCCTTCCTTTCCCGGCCAGACTTCCTCCCTCTCCGCTGCCTCCTTAGTTCGCAAAAAACCGGAGCCGCCGTCTGCCGGCCTTGCCACTTCGGTTTCGAGCCGGGGTCGCCTGCCTGCCCGCCCTCCCCCCGCCCCCGCCCCCGCCCGCCTGCCCTCTCCCTCCAGCAAAGGTCCTTCGCGGTGGCTTCAGGCTCGCCTCTCTGGGCGGGCAAGCAAAGTGGGAGCACACGCACTCACGCGGGGACAGGGCATTTGCACTGGCACCTAACTGCCACGCACCCACGCGCGGCGCTTCTGCCCCGTCACTCCCGCGGGCTGCTTTATTTGGAGATCGCGCCTCCTCTCGCTTGGTTCCAGGAGGGGCAGAAGGGGGGAGATCCCGGGCCTTCTTAGAACCTCACTCCCCCTAACTTCCTGCTCCTCGCAGGCACCCCTTCCGCCAGCGGGACAAACCCAGTTTCGACCCCCCCCAAACGGGCGACTCACAAAGGATGGATGGATGGTGGGCAGCGAGGGAGAAGCTCCCTCCCCCTCCCCCCACCCCACCCGGGGCTTCCCTGGAAACGCCACCCAGAAGGGGGAAAAAAAAACTGTGATGGGAGCAATGTAAACAAACAGCAAAACAAAGTGACAGGCCCGGCTGTGGGGGAGGGGAACGACCATCTGCGAAGCGCTGGGCGCCTTCGGTCTCTGCGGATCCCGGAGAGAAGGGAAAACCCGCCGGTCCTCCGAGTCTCTTTTTCTGAGCGGTTGAGAGGGCGGTTGAATTGCTCCAGCCGCGTTTGGAAGCCCCCGCACCGCCAGACAAAGGAGCCTCGGCTGCCGCTGTCACCAAACTATCCGGCAACTGGCAGAGGACTCTCCACGGGACCCCACCCTTGGCTCGATGCAAACTGCCTTGAGCCACTGAAGATTTGGGGTGGGGTGGGGGTGGGGGGGACGGGTGGGGATAGGGGGGTTTCTCCCGAGAGAGATCGCGAGATTGTATCTAATTTAGCAAAGGGGAAGAAGGTGACCGACAAAAATCAAATAATGAAAATAAAAACGTCCGCGTTGAACCTTCAAATCCTTTTTAAGAAGGATCTGAGGATATTTTTAATTCTTCTTTTCTCACCCGGCGGTGAACTGCTTTTTAAAAATAGACCGCCTTGTCCTTTCCACTCTATTTACTGCTGCGTTTGTTACTGCTGCCGCTTTTCTTATTGTTATTATGGTTATTATTCGATGCCTTATTTTTTCTCCTCCACGTTACATGTGTTTTACGTTAATCTCGACCATTCAACCCAAACATTTACAACTCTCACGGCTTTGCTGGTGTGGGGGTTACATGCCTTCTCTCACAGATACAACTGAAAAATAGTTTTACGGCAATATTTCCCTTTCTTTATTTCCTTGCTCCAGAATTTGGAACAAAGTTTGGACAATATAAACAACACGGAATTAAAAAAAAACCAACTTGGTAAAAAATAAAAAATAAAAAATGGAAGGGTTTTCTCTCCCTGCATTATTTCATGCAGCTGTTACCTTTTTGGATGCCGTGTTAAAACTACGGGAGCGTTCTGAATCAATAACCAAGCAGAGAAAACTCGAATCATGTGTAGGCCTGATAAAGTTCTAGCATTCAGTTGCTACAACACCGCCTATATATTTATTTACACACTCGTAAACACGCTTCAGTTAAGCTGTCTTGGACCCAAACAACCTACCTATATGTGGGGAAGAAAAAACAACTTTGGAAACTATTTTAGATGCTTTCCTTTTTATTAATATATATATATTATAATATATATTATTATTTATTAGTGTATCCCTATCTTCTCCTCTCTGCTCTCTCTCGTTTTTGACGGCATTAATGAGAACAAAGAAGAGCGGCGGCCCCTCTCTCTCTCTCTCTCTCTCTCTCTCTCTCTCTCTCTCTCTCTCTCTCCTCTCTCTCTCTCTCTCTCTCTCCCTCTCTCTCTCTCTCTCTCTCTCTCTCTCTCTCTCTCTCTCTCTCTCTCTCTCTCTCTCTCTCTCTCTCTCTCTCTCTCTCTCTCTCTCTCTCTCTCTCTCTCTCTCTCTCTCTCTCTCTCTCTCTCTCTCTCTCTCTCTCTCTCTCTCTCTCTCTCTCTCTCTCTCTCTCTCTCTCTCTCTCTCAGAAGCTCCCTCTCCGGGAAGGGGGCACCTTTCTCCGTCTACTCAGAAGTAAGCGGCAGGGAATCCGGAGACTTTGCTCCGAGAGCCCCACCGCCGCGCTGGAAAGCTGGCCCGGCAGAGGGAGAGAAAGCGAAACGTCGTAGCCTTCGAGGGTCCGACCCAGATCAATAAAGGCAGCCGCTTTCCCGCTGCCGGCAGCTCGGGGCCCTCGGAGGTAGTTGTTGTTTAGCTGTTTCTCGCAATGGCCGTTTGCCAATCGCGACAAAAGAGAGAAACGCGCCTCAAACACTGGCAAGGAAAATCCAGACGAAATGAAAAGAGCGGCCCCGGACCAACCGAGCCGGGGAGAAGGAGGCTTCCCTCCAGCCTCGGCTTTAGAGGCTCTCCGCCTGGTTAAAGCTGGCGGCGAGGATTACGCACCCGCCGGTAGGCAAGAAGACACGCGCGCATTCACACACACATCCAGAAGACTGGGGGTGGGGGGTGTCTATTTTTCGGGGAGAAAGAGGATTGGAATTGAAAGCAGGGGAAGGAAGACACACACCCCCGCCCCACGAACTTTGGAATCCGAAGCGGAACCCTTTCAGGCCTACACTGAACCTGGCTTGGACCGCCAGCCAAGAAAGAGGCCAAACAAGATCTCTCGCCCTAGATGCCCAAAAGAGCCCGGTTGCACCGCGCCGGTTTCGGACGTGAAAAAGCCACCTTCTCTCTCTCCCCCCCCCACCCCCCGAGAGGTCGGGGAACGCCGGGCTCTCTTCTGTGACCTCCCGGGAGCTCGCCGCTTTCTTAAGGGCCGCCGCCTCCGAAGGGAGGCTTTCCCGGGTGACCATCGCCGGCCCGAGACGAGGGGGCAGGGGTGCAAGGGGTGCAAGGGCCGCGCGTTCTCCTTCCTCCCCCGGAGAGCTCGGGCTGCCCTACTGACCTGTTCTTGGCAGCCGCCGCCCGGTCTCTCTGCCGCCGGTTCTTGAACCAGTTGCCGACCTGCGTGGGCGTCAGGCCGGTGGCCTGGGCCAGTTCCCTTTTCTTGCTGGGGTTGGGGTAGGGGTCCTGGAGGTACCATTCCCGCAGGAGGCTGCGAGTCCGTTCCTTGAAGCAGTGGGTCTTCTGCTCGCCGTCCCAGATGGTTCGCGGCAGGGGAAACTTCTTGCGGACTCGGTACTCTGTCGACCGGCCCCAAGGGGCGTCCGCGCAGCTTCTCGGCTTCCTGGTAGTGCGCCTCCAGCCCACATGGCCTGCAGCTTGCCGTGAGACTCCTTGGTGAACTTGTGGTTCTCCAGGATGTGGTAAAGGTCTCGGAAGTTGCCCGTGTGGAAGGCCACCACCGCTCGGGCCCGCAGGATGGACTCGTTGCTTGTTGATGGCTTCACACGCTCCGGGCGCTACCGGCAAGGACCACAAGAACCGGCCCAGCCTCTCGATGTCCCCCGTCTCCTCCAGCGTCTCGCAGACACTGGCCACTTGCTCCGGGGAGAAGTTGAGCGGTGGGCAGCTGGAACATGGACGGCTCTTCCGGGGCTCTCCCCGCGAGGCGCTCTCCTCCTCCTCCTCCTCCTCCTCCTCCCGCGCCGCCGCCGCCACCGCCACCGGCCGCTCCGGCGCTACACCCGGTGGCGGCGCCGCCGCTGCCACCGCCGCCGCCTCCAGCTCCGGCGCTGCTGCTGCTGCTGCTGCTGCTGCTGCCACCAGTGGCCAGAAGAAGCGAGCGGTGGTGGTGGTGGTGCGGGGTCGCTGGGAAGTTTGGCAGAAAGAAATGGGTGGGATAAAGCTCTAAAGGGGATCGGAACACCATGGGACCCAGCCTGGCGGACGGGGGAGGGGCTCGGAAGAGAGAGACCGGGCGACGCAGAGGGGGAAGGAAGGAAGGAAGGAAGGAGAGAAGGAGAGGAGGACGAAGAAGGAAGGAGTCGGATCAAGGCGAAAAGAAAGGAAGGCAAGAGGCAGACGGCGGGAATGGAAAAAGAGGAGAAAGAGGGGAGGGAAAGGGGGCTCACGCACCCCACGCGCATCCACACCTGCATAGAGACCCTCATCCGAACCCAGACATGCACACACACACACACGTATACACACACTCCCCCCGCCCGCACACACTCACTCACTCGCTCCCACCCACCACCTTTCACACGCACGCAGGACACTCGCACTCACACACCCTCAGCCACGTACAGGCGGGCATCTGCGCGCCGGCTTGCTCGCTTAGACACCCACAGGAACACGCACACACACGCACACGCACACGCACACACCTCCAGAGCCAGAGCGGCTGCCGCCGCCGCCGCCGCCGCGGCGAAAACAAGATTCAGGGATTCGGCCGCGATCGCCCTAATGACAACAGCCTCATAATATCTCTCCTAAATCCACCGTGAGTGCAGCGCCGAAGCATTTTGTTTCGCTTTTCTATTGGCCTGGCGGTGTCGTTTGGCGTCGCATAGCAGCGCCCTGCCAATCACTGTCAGCCTTGCCAATCATCGGGACTACGTAAGAAAAAGGGCTCTTACCGCTGCGCCCAAAGGCGAGGAGGAGGGGAGTCGGAAAGCAGAAGGAGGGACGGGCGGAGGAGGAGGAGGAGGAGGAGGAAGGCGAGGGGGCAGGGGAGGGGAGGGGAGGGGAGGAAAAGCTTGGACGCGTTGGTGTGTTAATCTTGGCAAGTCCTAATCTGAGCACTTCCACTTTCTCTTGAGGCGTCTTCCCCCTTTCCACCGGCATGTCTCCCCGCCTCCCCCACTTCTCTAATAAATAAGGCAATAAAATGTACAAGGGCAGGCGCTGCTACTTCTCTGAAACGAGATCAGGATTAGACTCCGAAGCTGACCGCGGCTTTTTAAGGGAGCCCCTCCCCTCTTTGGGAAGAGAGGAAAAAGGAAGAAAAAGGGGTGGGGGGGGGGAAGGAGAAGGAGACGATCGGGGCCAAGTGGGGATAAAAGGACTCCGAAGGGAAACGGTTTACACATGATTTGCACGTAGTTGCCCTTCATTCTGCCTATTGAGCACTAATAGCGCCGGGGAAGAAAAGCTAGATGAGATCATTAGGCCCATCCTCAGGCCGCTGACCCCGCCGGGAGCAACCCAGGCTGGGGGGGGAGGGCACGGGGGGGGCGTGCGAGGCTCGAGAGCGAAGAGCGGGAGCTTCCTATCTTTCTTTCCCTCCTTTGCTCTCCCCGCCCCTCCGCTGGGATTTTGCAGAGGTAACTTCCAAGAGAAAACTTTGTCCAAGTCTGGGCCCTCGGAGCAGAAAGCTCTTCTCCGGAGCAACCTAGCTTGGAAATGCGGAAGCAAAATCGGTGAGGTTAAGGAAAGTCCCCGATTCCTGGAGGTCGTGGGCGAGGCCCCCTCCCCATTCAGAACTTGACTGAAGTGCCAACCTGCCCAAATTGGCCTCCAGAAGCGCCGAGAGCCTTTGCACGATTTGGGTCGGGTTCAGTTTTGGGAACAGTCTATCTCTGAAGAGCAAGAAATAATTCTTCCGTAAAACCTACGGTGGGGATGGTTGCTGAATGGCGTCTTCGGAACCTAGCTTTGATTTCCCTTCAGCTTATTCTTTCCGTCCTTTCCAGCTCTGCTCTCACAGACCCTCTCTCTTAGCTCTTTTGTAAACTCTCTGGGTGGCGTCTAGGCATTTTACACCCGTCCGATCAATCGCCCCTCTCAACTGTTACTTTGGGATTCGTGTTCCCTTTAGTTCCCAGTATTTTATTTTTTAAAAAACAACAACCAGAAGAGCAGTAATATGCTTCGTGAAAATATTTTTTTAATCTTCATATTTATCTGTGCATGTTGTATTTGCGTGTGTGACCGCGAGCAATGCATATACAAATATATAGGTGAAACCAAATTGCTGAACTCTTGACATTCCCAACAGCTAAGCCGGCCTTCTGTGGTTGCCGTCCGCCTCCATTATCCTTAGGTGCGCTGTTTTTAAGGCGATTTTAAGCTGGTAACTCCTTTGTTTCGTTTCGGCGGCGATGGAAGTGTGATTTACAGAGATTTGTACGGGTCATGGATGTCTTTCCATCCTTACTGTGTATATTTAGACAGGACTTTGGTTGGTGTTAAAAAGTGTGTATTTTGAATGGGTTCACACACAGTAGCAAACAATAGGGACATTGTCCAGGCATGTAGAACGCGTATTGAAACGCAGCATCCAGACTTCTCCTAATCTGCCCTCAATAAAGCTGAAATAATTATCCTAAGCCGCCTTTCTAGAAGTAGAAAAAAAATCATGGAGGAAATTCAAAACTTGAAGAAAAAAAAAACATCCAACAACTTTGCTCTGCATTCCGATGCAGATCTAGAAGGGCGACAGCGGAGAGGAGAAGGGGTGGTGAGAGTCCAAACTAGCTAGAAAGGGCAGAAAGGAGGAGGAGGAGGAAGAAGCGGGACAGTTATGTACAATTAAAATGGGAAAACGTCGCGTGACTTGGCCTATTTGAAAGATACATAATCATCATAATTCGAAATGTTGCGAGGAGAAAGAGAGAGGGGGGGCAGAGGTAGGGGCCTTAGCCGGACACCCAAACTGGCTGGGATCTTTTCACCCAGCAGCTTCTCTGAAATAAAGTGCCAAGTGGCAGAGGAATAAGTCCAGTTGGAAGAGCTACTGGACTGGAAGATCCTGCTGACTAGATTAGGCGTTCGTCACTCTTCCACCAACTGTCAACAGGGGCTTCATACTCCCAAGGAAAACAGCCCTTAAGTTTTACTGATGTACTTTAACACTACTGTTAACAAACTAGTCCGGCAGCGGGTTAGGAAAAGGCGGGTGGCGGTTGATATCTTCTCACCCAGCCCTCTTGTCCCTGTCCCGGCATCAGGTTTCCATTTAACGCAGAACAGAGAGATTTTTTCGGGTTATGAAAAGCTGGGATTGTCCCCGAAGTGTTTAACCAAAGGTTGGGGAGGCGGAGCAAACTTTCAGGTTCGCCGAGGGCAAAAGGATGAACAATACATGCCCCCCCGGGGGGGAAAGAGGACACCTGCCTCGGTCGGTCCCTTAATGTTTCAGTCGGTTTATCTGAAGAATGCGCGTCTCTCTCTCTCTCTCTCTCTCTCTCTCTCTCTCTCTCCTCTCTCTCTCTCTCTCTCTCTCTCTCTCTCTCTCTCTCTCTCTCTCTCTCTCTCTCTCTCTCTCTGTGTGTGTGTATAAGTGTGTGTGTTCATACACACCTTGCTAGTTACAAGAAGCGCCTGAGAAAAGTCAAGTCTCCGAGCGGCATTCCTACTCTCTCCGCAACGGGCCTCAGGAGTTGTCCTGGTGTTGTGGATCCTCCAGTCCAGGCCATATGAACAGCCTAGCGCCTGGGTCCCACCTCCTCCGAAATTCAGAATTGTTTTTATCTTTTCTTCCATGTAAAGGAAAGGCGGGGGGGGAGGTCCCAGGCCTTGAGATCTGAGCGGGGGTTTGTCAATAGCATCTGCGTGGGCTTGACTTGGACTCAGAGGACAGGGGGACTCAAAACGACATGCCTCCCTTTAACAACTAAGTAGAAGTCGGAAGCGTTTCAAATACATGGATAAACGCCGTCGAAGTTGGGCTTATTACTCTTTTCTGCAGCTGCATCTCCTCACTCCACCTTAGTCGAAAGATGCCACCAAACCTGGCTTTTCTGTCTCGCTCATCATCCCACGAAGAAGGATTGGCCCACCCTAGTCCGGTCGTATCACAGTAAATGAATGGGCAACACCAGGCTTGCCACAGCCTGACCTGAGCGTTTTCCCAGCTTAAAACAGGTTACATGGGTCCATTTTTAACAGCACCCGCCCATCCCCGAAGCCGCACACCTTTTTCCATCTTGGTCTCTTGACCTCTCCGTCTCCCAAAGGGCCTGCGGGTGATTTCGGACATATTTCTGGGATGCCAGGCCTCTCAGGCGCTGTCCGGGGGGGGGAACCAAAGACAACCTTTAGGCATTGTTGTGTCGAGGACAAAAGTTGGGGGTTGCCTAGCGGTGCCGCGATGCTCTCCATCTCCCCTCTAAGCCTGTTAGGGACACATTCTCATGTCCTTAAAGTACAAGCAGATAATTGTTGGCGCTCCATCTTTGTGCGAAGGAGGCCAGGGTGTAAATGCCTTTTAATGACTGCAGCTGCTGGCTGAAAAACTGTCAATGGAATTGGCTAATGCAGAGCCCCCGGAAAGGGGGAAAAAAGAGAGAGAGGGGGGAAAACGCTTTTGGAGCGAACTGCTGAGCGCCGCTGGAACCGAAAGGGAGCTGGGAAGTCGAGGAAGACACTGACAGACGACAGACAGGAGGAGGAAGGAGGAGGAGGCAAAGAAGAAGAAGAAGAAGAGGAGGAGGAGGAGGAGGAGATGAAATCGAAGAAAAGAGAGAGAGAGAGAGAGAGAGAGCAAAAGAGAGAGAGAGCAAAAGAGAGAGAGAGAGAGAGAGAGAGAGAGAGAGAGAGAGAGAGAGCAAAAGAGAGAGAGAGCAAAAGAGAGAGAGAGAGAGAGAGAGAGAGAGAGAGAGAGAGAGAGCAAAAGAGAGAGAGACAGAGAGCGCCCCGGGCCTTCCACCTCTATTCCAGGGCCAGCGAAACCTGCCTTCTACCCTCGAAATTCTCTTCCGGATTCTGTAAGTCCTCCCTCGCCCTGACCCCTAACTGCCCACATTCAGATCTCTTAGAAATCGCGTTTGGTCTTTGTCGAGGAGCCTAATTTTTCCTACTGTATGCAGTGTTCCCTTTTTCTTTTAAGACCTGCCGGCTTAACGGTTCCAAAAAAAAAAAACCCTAAGGAAAAAGTGATCCCTAATCGACCCCCTTTCCCGAAAAGCAAGGGAGAGGGTATGGAGGGGAAGCCCGGGATCGGGGCCCAAAGCCACTGGGCGCCCCCCCGGGCTGCCTTTCCCGACAGGCGGGACTGTTTTCGCGCCCTCCCTCCCCTCCTTTTCGTCAGGCTGGCATCTGGCACCCTGGTCTCCAGGCGGAAGTTAATTTCCAGGAAGATCCAGGGGGCGCCTTCCGACCAGAAGGCGCCTCTGCCGGGAATCGGGGGAGAGCGCTGGTCCCGGTCTCTCTGCCGCTGCGTTTCGAGCAACAGGACGTTCCGCGGCGCTGAACTTCCCCGGAAAGGGCTCGGGGAATGACGGTGACCGCGGGGCGGCTGGGCTGGGCTGGGCTGGGCTGGCGCTCATTCCCAAACGCGCAGCCCTCGAGGGCCGCCGGTTCGGTCGAAGCCTAGTGTGGGGCTGAGGGGTAGGTAAAGGCGGGGCCCCAAGCCTCGGTTGGAGCGATAGCTTTAAGCCTCGTCAATTACGGTGCACTAACAAATCAGGGCGCCAGATTCTTTGGCTCTTCAGGGACTCAAGAGCGGCGATCACTGGGGACTTTTATTCCGAAGGCAACCTCTCCGAACCGCACCGCCGGCCGGTCGAGCGAAATGTAAGAAAGGAGGGGCGGAGAGGCGAGGAGGGGGGAACAGGGGGGGAGACAGGACACAC